>OZ024741.1:355712814-355720314 GCA_964016885.1 Eledone cirrhosa
TCAAATCGGACCAAGGAAACTTTTTTGTTTCCGTTGGTCTTTACAATGCTGATACTATCTATATGCAAACTGAAATACTCGGGTAAATAAGTAAATGTTGGAGTCGGGGAATAACAATGATATTAGTACACACAAACTGAAATAATAATAATAATAATAATAATAATAATAATAATAATGTTTTCTTTATTAACCACAAGGGTTCACATAAAGTAGACATTAAGGACAGTACAGGACAATACAGGACGGTACAAATGGGCATTTCTGCGTGTAAAAAAACAGAGGTTGAAATAAAATAACAAAGAAAAATTCCCCAATAGGGGGGAGACTTCCAAGGGACATTTGTGGAGAAAGCCCATTAAAAGACCACAGTGGCCCTGACCACCAGGGCAAGTGCCCTCTCCCAGTTTTCCACCTTTAATTTACAGACACATACTCAGAGAAGGCCCATTCATTCGGGCCATACTTGCTTCTCTCACCCATCTTTCAGCATTTTGTTGAAAGATGGGTGAGAGAAGCAAGTATGGCCCGAATGAATGGGCCTTCTCTGAATAATAATAATGATAATAATAATAATAATAATAATAAAGAATTTACCAGAAGTCTCAGGAACGGAACTCCCATGACAACCATTCGGGATACAGATGAAGACAGACCCAATCCAACACTCCTGTAGGGATAATATAATAAATTACTGAGACAGTGTTAAGGCGTGTGGCTTCGTGGTTAGGGTGTTGGACTCACGATCGTAACGCCGTGTGTTCAATTTCCGACGGAGGTCCAACAATACGAAATAGAAGACAACTAGTTGACCCCATTACACACACTAGTTCTTTATTCTTTCATAGAATCGTTTTCATGAAATAACATATGCAAAGGAAAACTGTGCCCCGAGTGAAAAAGTTATTATATTTATTATTTATTCATTTAGTTACCTATACTATATTATTTCTTAGAATTTTTTCAAAAAGGAACATAGAATTTTGGATAAAAATAGTACCGTGAAGACGGTGCCCCAGTATGGCCGCAATCTAAAGACAGAAACCAGTAAAAGAATAAAAGAATTACAAAATCCATAACACATAATATCGAATTGATATTTTGTTTATATAAAGAAATATACATTCACACACACACACACACACACACACACACACACACACACACACACACACACACACACACACACACACACACACACACACACATATATATATATTCTTTAATTACTCTATTCTCTTACTGGTTTCATTCATTCGACTCCAGCCATGCCGAGGAAAAGCGTTAAGGGGATTTTGTTTGTCGACCATGTCGACCGTAATAATTGTTTTTCAAATCTGATATTTATTCATTTTTATCGAATTGCTAAATCATGGGACAAACATAAACAGATATGTGGACACACACATACACACACATACGCACGCACGCACACGCACACACACACACACACACACACACACACACACACACACACACACACACACACACACACACACACATTTGTTGTGAAAGAGTCATTTCTCAATCTTGGCGCAAAACCAATTTTTTATCCACATGACCTCTACCGACCAATCAAAATTGTTTTGACCAAGAATTTTTGCTGGAGCCACTTTTTTAACATAAAAACAGTCTTGGCGCAAAATCAACTTTTTACATTCACATGACCTCTACCGACCAATCAAAATTGTTTTGACCACAAGCATTTTTGCAACACAAAAATAACGCTGGAGCCACTTTTTTAACATAAAAACAGGTAGAATTCCCAAAACTAATCAGATCAGAGCAAACAGCACGGACACTCTATCTCAAAATTATTTTTGAAAAGCATTTAGAAATGCGCAACCGGTAAAAACTTAAAAACTTAAAACCACAACTGAATACTAACCCATACAATCACTAATACTCTTTTATTCCTAATTAAACCATTTTTCAACTGTGAACAATTTGTCAGCATTTTCTATTCCGTTTACCAATATATAATAACTTGTGTGTTACACCTCTATTCTTTTAACTATATATATATATATATATATATATATATATATATATATATATATATATATATATATGTAAAAATTCTATTTAAATTGTTGGGATACAACAAGCAAATATTTTTATAACTGATATAAAACACTCAACAAGTATTTGGAGTAAACATACGATATTAACAAATGGAAACTATATTTACAAAACCATATCTATTTTATTATACATATTTCAAGGACACCATGTTAAATTATGGTATGCTTTCATCAGACAAAATACAATATATATCGGTTTTATAAATAAATATTAACAAACCCTTACAAAATGCAACCATTACTGTTGGAAGCTCCCGGATAGACTATCCATGACTGCTGCTATGGTAGCAGGCAGGCCGCTGTCTTATTAGCAAACCACTTTCCACTGATTGACCTCGATGTCACGTGATTGATTCTTTTTGAATTTGCCACCGACGCAGAGGCAGTGATTTTCTCAATGGCTAGGAATTCAGTCCACGCTTTGCTATTTTCTATCCACTGAATTATTTTTTAATAAGTTTCCAGAGTCCACGCTTTGCCTGGATACTTAGATGAGAATAGTCTTCACTGACAACGGAATGATTCTCTATGTTTTCTTCGGAAAATATATTTATTCCATTCCAGAAACTAATTAGTTGGAAGTGATATTTTAGTAAGTAAGTTAATTTTATAATTTTCTTATTTTACGTCTCTCATATATATATATATATATATATATATATATATATATATATATATATATATATATATATATATATATATATATATATATATACATATATATTATTATTATTAGAAAGTGAGGTTTTTTTACAAAATGGAAAAAAAACGAGGTGTCCTACACGAGTGAAAGTATAAGGAAAAAAGATGAAATCGAAAATGCAACTGGAGTCTTTTTTTAAAAAATATATTTATTTGGTTCATTTACCAGTTTCGCAGTTCTTGTGCTTTTCAAAAGTAGAATTGAGATGGAGGGTTTGTCCCCCCCCCTCCCTCTCTCTCTCTCTCTCTCTCTCTCTCTCTCTCTCTCTCTCTATATATATATATATATATATATATATATGGACTAATCTTAGCGGAACATCTAGATCGTACCTAGATAGGGTTCTAGTTAGAAATAAGGATAGGGACATGTTAAGCTGTCCACAAATGTTCATGGTTGCCTATTCAGATCACAAACTCGTGACCTGCATGGTCAACATTGATAGAACCCATAGACAAGGACCCGGCTACTGGAAGCTGAACTTGTCGTTACCGACATGCAAAGCCTACAGTAGACGGATTAGCACTTTAGTTAAACAGCACTTGACAGGGGCCATTGTCAACAACAGATGGTGGTACTCTCTCAAGAGGGCAGTTAGATTAGACTCGTTAGTTTTTAGTAAAGAATTAGCGTTAGATAGAAATAGAACCGAGAAAGAACTGGTAGATAAAGTAGAAGAGGCAATTAGAAGTGGCAACGTAGCCGGCGTGCTAGCAACGAGAACGGCCTTGGACCAGTTCTTCGACGCAAAGCATGAGGGCTGCGTTGTCAGAAGCAAAATACGTGCTCTGGGAAACGAGGGAGCCAAAGCTGTTAGCTGGGCCCGAGTGACGGAGGCAAAAAGTGGCAACAAGTCCACGATTCGGTCTTTGAAGGACCAAAACGGACGCGTGATACGTGAGCCGAAGCAGATGTGTGCGGCCTTTCAGCGGCACTTTGCTCAGCTGTTCGGGCAGGGCGGCGCGCCGGGAGGGGCTATGGATTTCGGTCCATACCTCGACGGCGTACCGCGACTCTCGGACAGCGAGGCAAAGTTCTGCGAAAAGCCGATTTCAGCCGCTGAGATAGGGGACGCGTTGAGCCAATGCGGCAAACGCAAATATCCAGGTCTCGACGGTCTACCCTACGAATTTTACGTAGCAATGCCGGACTTATTCTCCAGTCTCCTGGAAGCGGTCTACTGCAACTGGCAACAGAACGCGAGAATTCCCAGTTCTGTGACCGGGGTCGTAGTCACACTAGTCAGGAAGGACGAGAATAAGGGGGATGACATAGGCAACGTCCGGCCCATAACTCTGCTAAACACAGAGTTACAGATTTTGGCCAAGGTGTTGGAAAAGAGGCTGGCGCTTGTCGTCGAGAACCTGGTGGAAGAAGCGCAGACATGCGCAATCCCGACCAGGTCCATACACGACAACCTCCACCTCATGCGATACATCATAGAGAGGGTAGGGTGTAAACCCGGCTTCGGTGGAGCCCTGATCAACTTGGATAAGTCTAAGGCTTTCGATAGTTTTGACCATCGTTGCCTGGATGCAGTGCTCGAGGCGGCAGGCTTCGGACCCGTATTCAGGGGCTGGATTGCTCCAATGCATAACAGCAACATCTGCTCAAGGGTTAAGGTGAACGGCTACCTCTCGGAGCCGTTCCATATCACGCGATCCATTCGACAGGGATGCCCTCTCTCCTCCCTTCTGTACGTATTGACTCTCGAGCCACTACTGCGGAAGTTGGAGCTATTGCAGGGCATCCCTCTGGAACCGGGACTGCGGAAAGCGGCGTCGGCCTACGCCGACGACGTGACAGTAATGGTGTCGAGCGCCTCGCAAATCGAGGAAGTCGGCACCTTACTGAAGGAATACGAAAGTTTCACAGGCGCGAAGTTGAAACGGGACAAGTCCATCGGTTTGCAACTCGGATCGTGGAGAGGCAAACCGATGCCTTCCGATGGCGTCGTCGGACGCTGGACGGAAGGACAAGTAAAGCTCCTCGGGGTCTGGTTTGGTCCGGACCTCCAGGTGGAGAAGAACTGGAACGAGGTATCGGCCAAGGTGTTTGCACTCACCCAGAAGTGGGCCGAGTGCAAACTATCCTTGAAAGGTCGAGCGGAGGTGGCGAACACTTTTATAGCGTCCGCCATCTATTACCGCTTGACCGTCGTGCCTTGTCCAGCCAAAACGCTCGCCAAAATGGAATGCGCGCTCTTCCAATTCTTTGGAAGAGGCGGGCCCCTTTGGTGAGAAGATCCATCTGCTTCCCACGCCCTTCCAACGGAGGGCTGGGGATGCCGTGGCTGACGATGCGCAAACACGCGCTCAGGCTGCGGAATCTCTACGTATTCCTCACCGGACAACCGGCGTGGGCCCCGCTCGTGAGGCGAGCCTTCCCACGACTCGTCTCGCTGACCGAGCTGCAGTCCTGGGTCAAGCAAAGACCGAGGAAAATGGGCGACTGGCACATCGAATGTGCTCAGGCGCTCACAGCCCTCTGGCAGGCGGACCCGGCGATCAGTGGGGACTCCACTCCGTCATTCTATAGAGGGTTGATCCGCAGCAAGTGCGACGACGTGCTCGGTGAAACTCTGGGCGTAGAGGAAGACGAACTGGCCAGTCTGTTCGGTAGGACCTTTCGCCCGGGACCGATGGACAACTTCCAAAAGTCCCTGGCCTGGCAGTGTTACCGAGGAGCCTTACCAGTTCGAGACAAGCTCTACAGACATGGGTGCCCGGACAGGGACCCTGCAAAAAAGATCTGTTCGAGGTGCGTACGAGACGAAGAAACCGTCGCGCACGCATTCATACACTGCCCGGGCGTCACCAACCTGTGGGGCTATGTGGAACGACTATTGTCGCGGGTGAGACCAATCCAGTTGACCACCGAGTCCATTGTCATGATCAAACCGCCACCCTCCTTCAAAAACGAAGGAGAGGCGGTTTTCCTTTGTGTTATAGCTATGGCGAAAGAGGTTGTATGGTGGACAAGGTTGAAAGGGCTGAGGTCAGACACCTTTCTCTCTGGCCAACAACTGATTCTTTTTTTCAAATACCACTTTGGAAGAAGAATCATGATGGAGAGAGAGGTGCTGTACCCCAGCAAGTTTTATGAAAGGTGGGTGAAAGGGGCGAGAATGGCCCGAGTGAATGGGCCTTCTCTCTATATACGCCTGTAGGTTGAGGAAAAAGAGGAGAAGAGGAAAGGAGTACAAACTCTTCGTACTCCTGGAGATGAGGGTTGCACATTTTTTTCGGGGGTATGTGTTACCCATATGTAATATCTCCCCCTATTGGGTAACATCGATTAATTTTTAAATTGCATTTGTGATAATATTTTACACGTTTTTATTGTATGTAAACTTCCCCCTTTGTATTTGTACCCTTCTTTTGTGCCCCTGTGGCTAATAAAGAAACATATCTCTCTCTCTCTCTCTCTCTCTCTCTCTCTCTCTCTCTCTCTCTCTCTCTATATATATATATATATATATATATATATATATATATATGTATATATATATATATATATGGGTACAAGAATGGGCCCAAACTATGCCAACCTATTTGTTGGCCATGTTGAGGCCCAAATCTTTGCCCAGTACACTGGCCCCACTCCCGAACTGTACGGTCGTTACATCGACGACTGTATCGGAGCCACGACCCTCACCCGAGAACAGCTCGACTCCTTTCTCTCCATCTTCTGCTCCTTCCACCCCTCCCTCCACTTCACCACCTCTATCTCCACCACCCACGTCCACTTCTTAGACATCTCCGTCGCCTTCGACCCCTCCCACCACTCCCTCGTCACCTCCGCCTTCTTCAAACCCACCGACTCTCACTCCTACCTCGACTTCACCTCTTCCCACCCCACACACACTAAACGCTCTCTTCCCCCCGGTTACTTTCCCTGTTCTATGCCCCGCTGCAACACCTGTCCCCACATCACCAACACCACAACCTTCCAGGGTCCCAACGGCCACTCTCTCTCTGTCCGGCACGCCTTCCGCTGCATCTCCTCCAACTTAGTCTACGGACTTCGCTGCACGGAGTGCAGCGCGACTTACGTCGGACAGACTGGACGTCGCCTGGCGGACAGATTTACTGAGCACCTCCGGATATTCGTCTCGGTGGTAGTTCCCCATCGCCCGCCACTTTGGTGCCCCTGGACATTCCGCACACCACCTAACAGTCTGTGGCCTACTCCAATGCCACGGAACAACCGCCACTCTCCTAAGGGTCGAACAACGAACCATCTTCACCCTACAGACCCACACTCCCCCCGGCCTGAACTCCCCACCTTATTCCTTTAGCCTTCGACCGCTCCCCTCCCCCCACACATATCCCCCACTAACACCACTAACACACCCCTCCTTTTCACCGCCCACCTCACAACTAACAATACTAACACCCCCACCCCACATCCGACCACCCTTCCCCAACTAACATACTAACATCCCTCCCTTCTTCTCCTCCCCCCTCCTTATCACACGCACACACCCACCGGTACATATATACACGCGCTCACACTAAACACACACCCTACTACCACCACTAACCCTCACCCCCACACATCCACCCCACCACCCCGCAACTAACATCACTAACACCCCCTGACCCCAAGCACACGAACATACACACCCACTTACACCACCCACTCTACACACAACTAACATCACTAACACCCCCCAACCCTACGCACACAAACACACACACCCTCTTACAC
>OZ024741.1:355725314-355747814 GCA_964016885.1 Eledone cirrhosa
TGGAAAATGAATTCTTGTGTATAGAGAGAGAGAGCTGTGTAGTCATGATAGTAGCAGCAGCAGTGTTGGTAGTTGTGTTTTTTCACATAGAACAAAATTGTTTTTAGGGACAAAGAAAATATTCTGTAAATATGTGTGTGTATCTCAATTGTGTTAATGGACTGGTTAAGAGTTCAGATGGGGTGGCGAAGAAGTGACTTGTAAGCTAGAGACAAATTCTATGGGATATATATATATATATATATATATATATATATATATATATATATATATGTGTGCGTGTGTGTGTGCAACAAGAGCGAATATTTGAGGGCTTTCTACCAGATTGATTGATTAAATAATGTTAGAGTCTATATATTATTAGTTAGAAGTAATTTAATTGAGAAATTACAATGACAATGGCTGGTTTTCAAAATCAATGTAAAAAAGTTTTAGATATTCACATACTGTTTATAGCAAAGTAACAACTGGTTGGAAAGGGAAAGAGAGACGGCTTTTATTTTTTATGTATGAAATAGGGAGAGAGAAGGAAACAAACAAAGAGTGAGAGAGACTGGCTGAAAAGAGAGAGAGAGAGACGGTATATTTGAAGTTTATCTTTGCATATATAAATTTCAAAATGCTAGATTCGAATGTGTGTATGTGTGTACGTACATACATTTATATGTGTATCTATGTACATATCCTGCTCTATCTTTCGCTACTCTGACATCACCCCTCCCTCCCCATCACTATATTATATATATTGGGTCGTCAACTATGAAATTTGCAGAAAAAAAACAAATTTCTACAAGTTTCATAGTTGACGACCCAATATATATCATATAGTGATGGGGAGGGAGGGGTGATATCAGAGTAGCGAAAGATAGAGCAGGATATGTACATAGATACACATATAAATGTATGTACGTACACACATACACACGCACATTCGAATCTAGCATTTTGAGATTTATATATGGTCAATGTTCTTACCTCATTGAAGTCGGATATAGTTCTGGTGTATAGATATAATTGCCTCCATATCCAGCACCTATACCAAACATGGCTGCCAGATTAAACGCTAGAAATATAGTATCGTTTGTCTTGCTTTCTTCTGAAATTGAAAAAACGTAAAAATAATTTTAAAAACAAACAAACACTATATATATATATATTCGATCGACTTTCGTCAAATCGGACCGAGGAAACAATGTTTCCATTTGTCTTTCCAATTGCTAATACTATCTATCGGTCGCAACAAGAAAATCAAAAACGAAAAACAAACAAACAAACAAACAAACAAACAAACTCCATTTTTGCTGGTTTCCATCTATCCTGTGGATCATACGACCTGACGAACTAGCCAAATGTTCATCACTTTGTTCTCAGAATATTTGTTCTTGATTTTCAGATGGAATTAATAGGTATACTAAATGATATGCTCAAGAGACATAACATAGATCTTATCTCGATTTTCTGCAATGGTGTTCAAGGGGTATATATTGTTGGGCAAGCTTACTCGGCGGGTGTACGATTAATCGGCTGATATTTGCAGACGATATTGTGCTCCTTAACTCGCCGGAAGTTGATCTCCGGCATGCACTGGATAGGTTTACTGCCGAGTAATGTAAAGCAAGAATGAAAATCAGTGCTGCTAAGACTAAGACATTTATCTTCTTGAGAAAGCCTGCGCAGTGCGCTTTACATGCAAGTGTTGTTGCACTGAAACAGGTAGAGAAGTTCAAGTATCTCGGGGCCACTTTAACGGACGGTGGGATACAGGAGGTTTAATTAAATAAAAAAATTGCTGGTGCAGGTGTAATAATTGTTTCTACTTTTGACACAAGACCAGCAATTATCCCAGTGTATTACTGGTACTTTATTTTATCGACCCCGTAAGTTAACCTCAGCGGGATTTGAACTCAGAACGTAAAGAGCCATAACTCTATGCTGCAAAGTATGGTATCTGACGCTCTACCGATACTGACAATCCACCGGTGCAGGTGTAATAATTTGCCAGCTTCAGCATTCGGTCATTGGAAGAAGGGAAGTAGGTGTAAAAGCCAAATTCTTTAATTGGGTATTCGTATCTATCCTTACCTACGGTCATGAATCTTTGGGAGAAGAAGAAGAAGAAGAAGAAGAAGAAGAAGAAGAAGAAGAAGAAGAAGAAGAAGAAGGAGGATGATGATGATGATGATGATGATGATGATGATGATGATGAGGAGGAGGAGGAGGAGGAGGAGGAGAAGAAGAAGGAGAAGAAGAAACTGCGTTAAGAACAAGTCTCACAAGCATCCTTACTTACTGCCAAACAACTTGAGGAATCCCGCAACAAGAAGACAAAGGCCACCAAACATTTTTGTAACAAATAATGAAACTTTGTGTCCAAATCTGTAAAAAGAAAAAGCGGGGATCCTCAACACACTGTTCTATTTAAATGTACGTATTTTGTCTTCGCCATTTAATTTTACGCAAGATTCTGTGATGAGCGTGTTGAGATCATTAACCAACTGGTTTCAGGTTACAAAGTGTTAGTTCTCAGGAATATAAAACGAGGCATGATAGAGTGAGGCAATACTTACACCAGGTAGTGTGCAGGCTTTATGGCCTGAAAACGGAGAGAAAATGGTACACCCATTACCCAGATGCAGAAGCAGGAGGCGAGAACGTGACAATCCTATCGGATTTCCCTGTGAATACTGACAGAACAATCAAAGCCCAGATACCTGATATAATTGTGAAGGGCCATAACAAGAAAACATGTTTTTTTAATTGACATGAGTATTCCATCAGATCGTAACTTCTCCTCGAAAGAGTTTGGAAAGCTCAGCAAATATAAAGATATATCAATTGAAATTGAGAAAATATGGCATCTTTAATACCAGTGGTAGTCGGTGCACTTGGAATGATAAAAAAGGGAACTGAAAAATATTTGGACCGGATACCCGGAAAGCCATCTCTGAAAGAGATACAGAAAATAGCGCTGACTGGCACTGAGAAGGGCATTATCTATTTTAAATCTTTGCAAAGACATTTACTGTTGTTTGTACCCTTATGGCAGTATTTGTATGACAAATGATTGTAAAATGTGTGTATTATCAAATTTTGCCTCAGGTGTAAGGGTAGTTGCACTTTGGTTTAAGATACGACAGAAACGAAAGTAAGTGTGTACCAATGCAGCAGACAGGGTTAAACTGTAGATGGATCTTCTAACCTGTGAAATTCTGTCCCTTTCTCAAGAAAGCAGTTGTGGTCTGGGTTATGATGTGGCAGAGACGAAGGGAAATAAAATCACATGGAAAAGTTACAGAAAAAATTCACACATTTTGCTAGGAGAAAAAGTAAACGAGAATTTAAGTGCTCTTTTCGTAGCTTTATAGGTATAATTTTCCACTCTTTTAAATGAATTACTTTTTTCGTGGTATTTAAATAAAATGGAACGTTTTCTCCTGTGTTTTATTTGTTCATGAATTTACGACAAACAGGAGTTTATAATGTACCATTACCTTGTTAGTGTGTAAGCATAGACCAATGCAGCAGAAGTTTCAGCAAAGGACATAATGATGAAGTTGACGTAGATGCTTCCGCCTAACACTTCAGATAATAAGTAAAGACCATTGTATGTTGCTGCGTCTACAATCCTGTAAAACAAACACGTGAGTTTATTGTGAATACATGAGATGAATAAATGAGGAAAATGATGAATGTTGACTGAATGAAGGAACACACACACACACACACACACACACGCACGCACACACACACACACACACACACACACACACACACACACACACACACACACACACACACACACACACACATATATATATACACACCCACACACCCACACACACAACACACACACACACATATATATATATATATACAAATATACAACATCAACTGACAATATCAGAAAGTAAAAATAACCATTAAAAATTTTACTTTTCTCTGATATTATCTTTTCTCCAAGAAAAACTTTATGTTTTTTGTTTTATGTGTTACTTCTAACTGTCTGAAGAGGTCATAGCTGTTGAATTGTGGCTATCACCGAAATATATATAACAGTAATGAAATAAATAAATTTTGAAATGTTGACATATACCTCTTGTTTATAAATTTACGCCGGAGTTAACAGACCCTCTTGTGGTTGTGGACTTCGTTGAGTGCTCTACCCTGCAGGTGTTGGTGTTAAACTAACACATAATCTGATTAATATTATATATATATATATATATATATATTTATATAGTCTATCGACCTTCGTCAAATCGGACCGAGGAAAAAATGTTTCCATTGGTCTTTCCAGCTCCAGGTAGAAGAAGCAAGGACATAACGTATCACCCGGTCCGAGAATCTAACTCACAACCTCACATTGCGAATCCAATTCTCTAACTACTCAATCACGCGCTTTCACGTAATACACACACACACACACAGACACACACAAAAAAACCCACATGTTGAGGCTCAACTGAACAACATCGGGTCTTAAACTCAGAATGCAATGAGCCGGAAGATATCTCGTTAAACGCTCTAATTCTGCTAAAACCCCGACGTAGATACCGTATTTCCCGGCGTCGAAGACGCTTCGTTCTCGAGGACGCACCAACTAAAAATTTGAAAAAGAAATGATAAACAACCTTCGGCCTCCAAGACGCATGGTAGATTTTTTAGACTTATTTTAGGAGAAAAATAGCGTCTTCGACTGCCGGGAAATACGATAGGTACTTTACTTTAATTTTATCGGTTTTTAATAGGATGAAAGATAAAGGATGAAAAGATAAAGGATGAAAGATAAAGGATGAAAGATAAAGGATGAAAGATAAAGTCGGATTTGAACTTAGAGTGCTGAGGGCTTTTCAATGCACATAATCTATTTCGATCGGAAAAGAAAGCGGATTCAATTTTCGAAACAGTTATTAAAATGTCTTTTAAACAAGTATATTTTTACTTTATAGCTCAGTTTGACACACGGTTAAACAATGACAACAAACAACAATAACGAAACAACGAAAGAGTCTATATATCTCGTTACTTCGCCTTCTAGAGATAGCAGCCAAATCTCTGAAATCACATTTTAAAAAGAGAAGGCACGTTGAACATTGCTGTGATGCATACACAAAAAACAATATTGACATGATTAAAATACTTTTAATTCTAGACATACGTGACCGGGGCTTAACAACAACAACAACGACAACAACATACAAATAAAAGAAAATAAGAAAAATAAACCATTGGAAAGAAAATATTTTTCATTACCATATAATCATAACGACAAACGTGATTTTCCTCAAATACGGCATTTTGAAAATATCAATCAATTGAAACCAGATTGATTCAGTTTCCTTCTCGGTTATCTTTACATGTGGCTGTTGTTGGTTAGAGTCAGTGACAGCACTGGCATATTGTACAGAGGTATCGTTACCGCTAATGTCCTTACAATTGATGCTATTAGATAATGGAGCATCATCATTACCAATGGTTGTATTCAAAGAGACATCTATTACGAAATTCTTCCAAATACTATCGAAATCAATATTGTTTTGGCGGGTTGCTCTCTTCAGAACATTCTTGGCCTGATCCAGTCTTCCCTGTGCAAACAACCAGCGAATAGATTCCTCCAGGAAGCTGTAAATTAAATTATTTCAAAATAAGTATATATATATATATATATATATATATAGAGAGAGAGAGAGAAATCACATGAATGCAACAATTTCGCAATTGAAGGATTAACATTTATTACGGAACTGACACGTTTCGTTAATATGTAGGTGAGCATATCTAGAACTGCTAATCCGATGTATTTTTTTTTCAAATTCAAATATTTTGCGTCAACACAATAACATGTCAGTTTCTCAAAGTTTAACAAAGATTTTATTCATACAGGGTAACGTTTATATATAGAGAGAAGGCGTGTCACTAAAGAGAAATCTAGGTTGTACAAATTTATAACCGTATCGAAATATAATTGTTTCTACTTTTGGCACAAGGCCAGCAATTACCCAGTGCATTACTGGTACTTTATTTTATCGACCCCGTAAGGATGAATGGCAAAGTTAACCTCGGTGGGATTTGAACTCAGAATGGCAAGGACCGTAACTCTATGCGTCAAAGCATGGCATCCGACCCTCTACCGATACTGCCAATCCACCGCCCAATCAACCGTATCGAAATATAATTGTTTCTACTTTTGGCACAAGGCCAGCAATTACCCAGTACATTACTGGTACTTTATTTTATCGACCCCGTAAGGATGAAAGGCAAAGTTGACCTCGGCGGGATTTGAACTCAGAATGGAAAGAGCCGTAATTCTATGCGTCAAAGCATGGCGTCCGACCCTCTACCGATACTGCCAATCCATCGAAATATAATTGTTTCTACTTTAGGCACAAGGCCAGCAATTACCCAGTGCATTACTGGTACTATATTTTATCGACCCCGTAAGGATGAAAGGCAAAGTCAACCTCGGCGGGATTTGAACTCACATCGTAAAGGGACGTAACTATGCTGGAAAGCATGGCGTCCGACCCTCTACTGATACTGCCAATCCACTCGAAATATAATGAGAGACAAAGAGATGTGAATAAAGGAGTAGTCAGGCAATGCCACAACTCTATCATTCACATTGATAGTAACAACAACATATGGTGGATTGGCAGCATCGGTAGAGGGTCGGACGCCATGCTTTACAGCAAAAGAGTTACCTCCCTTTATGATCTGAGTTCAAATCCCGCCGAGGTTGACTTTGCCTTTCATCCTTACGGGGTCGATAAAATAAAGTACCAGTAATACACTGATTTAATTGTTGGCCTTGTGCCAAAAGTAGAAACAATTATTATTATTATTATTATTCCATGCGGCGGGGCTACCATAGATATTAGACGTTGCTGTTGATTTGTTGAGTAAAGGATAGTTCTATGGCCATAGGTCTGTGTCAGGTCACTTTCACTGAGATTATGGGGCGTTCGCAGTGGGTGGTGGTAAATCATGTTGACATTTCAATGTTCTTGTTGCTAAGGTTGAACAGTGTTGTATCTTGCCTGCCACCGTAAAGTGATAAACGGACAGAATTGAGGTCGATGCTTGGTTTTATTTATATGCCCAAAGGGCATGGTTGTGTGATCGGGTTCCACGTTATTCAGGATTACAACAGGAGAAAGTTTTAAACTGTTTATGTCTACAATTGAACACTCGTTCTAATCTATTATTTATTAAAATGGTTTCGGTTATTTTAAAGTACATTTCTAATATACATATATTACTGAACATTGATAGAATACTTGAGAGTCAGTTGGAAAAATGAAACAAGTACTTAGCAAAATCCCAAGAAAAGGTAAGATAGTATGAAGAAATGAAGAATTAATTAAAAAAATTCTCATACCTAAAGAAAACCGAACATTATTAGCAGGGACAGAGACAATGATAAGCATGTTCCGGTCTTATTAGACCTTATCAGAATAGCATAGTAAGAATGAGAGTCGTTAGAAACTCTCAAAGAAAAAGCAACATAATTTTAAGTAATAAAGAACTAAAAAAAAAAATAATTTGTGTGCTTCAGGGGAAACTTTTTATAACTCTTTAGTCTCTAAAAATTATCCCTCCATTTCCTTTGAGAATCGCCAATAACTGCCGCTAGCTTTTTGTTGGACTTTATTTGAAAATCAAATCTCCTACATGTTTTACTCAGTAGGCATGGTTCGACCCGTGGTGGCTACGGTAAATAATACATATACAAGACGTCACGCAGGGGGATCATACTTGAGACCTAATGATTATGAAGCAAACTCTTTAACCAATCGGTCTTGATTGCAGACACACAAACGTTGCAGATACACAAACTTACAAGATTTCTACAATGAAAAATCCGCTGACGAAGCAGTTGAAGATGGCCAAAGCGGTCCAGCTATAGTCTTGAAGAAAATAAGCCATTAAACCTGGCACAAAATTCATGAAACTCCAGATGAAGGAGAATATCCCGGTCATCAATAGTCGTTTCTCCTTTGCAAATAATTCTACAACAGCAGTCAAACAGCTCACCAGACAACACTGAAAAATATTGTAAAAGAAAATAAATTAGTTTTATATATATTAGAGCAAACACCATGGGCGCTCTATCTCAAAATTATTTTTGAAAAGCATTAGAAATGCGCAACCGGTAAAAACTTAAAACTAAAAACTGAATACTAACCAATACTTATTACTAATTTTTACTTATTCCTAATTAAACTATTTTTCACTGGGAAAAATTTGTCAGCATTTTCTTTTCCTTTTACTAATATATCACAACTCGTGTGTTACACCTCTATTCTTTTAAATATATATATATATATATATATATATATATATTAATAAAATAATGAATAAACAAAGAAACAGTTCCTTATATTAAAAAAATTCATCATTTTACGATCGTTTCTAGGATATATATGTGTTAGAGTTGGTATGCATATTCTATAGATCTATGTACAATATTTATACAAACTATCAGAGGGAATATACATACCTACACATATATATGCTGTCTTCAGAAATAATGATATTTGTTTATTGAAAAAAACAAAGATTCAATACAATAGGCCTGGTTGGGAACAGGTTTTGAATTGACCAATAGAGAGATAGTGAGGGTCAGGATAGTAATATAGTAGTAGAAGAACCTTAAATTATGGGTAGAGGAAGGTAGATTTCAGTTTTGGATGGAAAAGAATATTATGAATGAAGGATTATTTTAAGGAAGAAATAGGTCTTATGCTGACCTCAGAAATAATTTTATTTTTTCATTGAATAAAACCAACAAAGATCTAATATAGTCTGTCTGTTTGGTAAGAGGTTTAGAATTAACCAATAGAAAGTTAATAATTGGCCAAATGGTAATTGAAGCTTATTTTAGGGGTGAAAATAGGTCAGGTGGTCAGTAAAAGGTATACATGCAGTTGCTGTTATGAAATAGTAATGCCAATACAAATATCTAAGGTGACTAAAGTTTTAAGATAAGAATGTTAGTGAAAAAAATACATCAATGAAAAGAATATAAATTAATTTAATTGATGGGTATATTTATATTGATAAAATTATACTAATACATAAAGATATGATAAATAAGAGTTAGATGCAGTTGAAAAGTGCTGTTAAAGATGAGGGGAAATTAAAAGAATATAAAAATAATATATATATATATATATATATATATATATATATATACACTTATACATATACATATATACATATATATACACATACACACACACACACACATATATATATATATATATATATATATATATATATACACTTATATATATACATATATATACATATCTATCTATCTATCTAAGGCGGGTAAAATTCCCGAGATCCATGGACGAGTTCTCTCCAGCGGTCTCTGTCCCTCATTATCGCTGCCATATCCTGCATCTCCAACAGACCAGTGTCTGTCCTTAGGGCATCAACATATGTTAACCTTGGTCTTCCTCTTCTAGTGTGTCCATGTAGGGGCTCCCAAAGGAGCACTGAGTGCAATGTCAACTCTGGATGTCGGTGAGCATGTCCAGCCAACCTCAGTCTTCTCTGTGTCACTTTTGAGCTGACTTTTGGGATGCTCCCATACAGTGAAGGAGGCAGAGGATTTGATGCGGGAGGTTGAGACTGTGTCGATGAGTGTGGGGCTGAGAATGAATGAGACTAAAAAATATACATATATATACACATAAATACACACACATACACACATATACATATATATACATATACACATACATACACACACACACACACATATATATATATATATATATATATATATATATATATATATACACATAGATATATACATGCATATATACATACATACACATACATATACACACACATATACACTTACATATACATATCATTATTGGGGGGGGGGGGATTAAATTTATTAGTGAGAAATAGTAAATATATATAGTTTTCAAGGAACATAGAGTCATAACCTGAAGTTAAAGCATTATATATGTTTACTTAATGGTATCAGTTTTAGGAAATGATATTTGTAAGAAGGAAAGCAAAATTATGTAGTTCATCAGTAGTAGAATATTAATTATAGGTTTATAATTTTTAAAGCAGAAATATGTAGTTCATCAGTAGTAGAATATTAATTATAGGTTAACTAAATTAAAAATAATTTATAAATTAATTTCTAAAGTGTATATTAATTAGGTTTATAATATTTAAAGGTTTTTCTCAGTTTATGATTACACGATATTATTAATTCCTGTCGCTTATTTAATAGGATATCCTTAGATTTCATTATTTCAAAATGTTCTTGGGAACATAATCTACATTCGTTTCTACTATTTTGATAAGGGGTGGCCCTTTTGAGCACACTCCAGGTCAGGTCATATTCTATATTCCCCTTTCTATAACTATTTATTATTTCAGCTAGAGATGTTGTATTAGCTAGTGCGGCATTTTTAAAACTATGTTTGTGGGTATTAAATCTTACCTTAAATTTGTTAGAGGTAGCTCCTATATATGAATAAATTGAGTCTTTAGTGTTAACTTTACATTTATATACTATGTTATTAACAAGGCAATTTCCTTTTAATGGACAATTTGCCTTGTTCCTACAGTTACAACTTTTCGTGAATCCTGTATCCGAGGAGATATTATGGTTAGTTTGATGTACTGGTGGTATACTCGTGGTTTTTTTACATTTATATGCATTATAGGCACTTATATTTTGTTTTATGTTTTTGGTTGTTGAGTAGGAGAATTTAACCGTTGATCTATTTAAGATTTGATGGTATTTGTGGTTTGGCGGGAAGTTTTTCTCTAGGATATTAAAGAATTTTTTAGGTATATTATCCTTAATTTGTAAATTAAATGGAGCATTGTTCCAAGTAACTCGTCTATTACGGTTTCGATGTTGTTTATTGTTTTTATAGGATGCATCCTGATGTTTATTAAGAGAATTATTGTTAATGACCTCACCACACACATTTTTAGTTAGATTTATTGATTTAGGTGTTTTAGCTTGTTTATTAGGAGTTTTATTATTAACATTTATTAGAGTTGTAGGATGAGTAGTTTTTTGAGAGTGACTATACTGTATATTAGAAGAGTTAGAGAAATTTGGTTTTATGTTGGTGTTTTGGGGTATAGTGTGAGTGGCATTTAGGTGTGTATGTTTCATTTGGTGTTTGTTGGTAATATTAGGTTGTATGTTTGTAGTGTTATTGGTAGAAGGTATATATACTAATCTATTTTTGTGGCCACTTCTAGCTAGAGCTTCGTTATAAAAGGTCACATTTTTATCAAATACATCTTGGTTAGACGAAAGGTTAGAAATTCTAAGTGATATATTATATGCAAGGTTTTTAAGGATAGATTTAGGGTGATTAGATTGTGAGTGTATGTAGTGTAAATTTTGGTTGGGTTTATGGTAAGGTTGGTAAATACCCGTAGATAAGTCTAATGTTATATCTAGGAAATTAACTACTTTACTTGTGTTTTTAAATGTAATATCTAGACTATAATAGTCTTTGAGGAAAGTTCTAATAAGCTTTTTATTTTTTTCGCTCTCTGAGAGGCTAAGGTTATTGGAAAGAAGAAGACAGTCGCCACGATATAAACCACCTTTAAGGTGGGGAAAAGAAGCATTTATGTTAAAAAGAAGAAAGAGGCCCACAAGATCAGTAATTTGGGCAGAATCGCTTGAGCCCATAGTAATATCGAATAGATTACTATATGTGTTTCTGGTCCAGTAGTCATTCTGAAATTCCAATAGTGTTAGTCTAGCATGTGTAATAATATTAATGTCATCCAAAGTTAAGTTAGATCTATTTTTAGCAAATATCCAGGCTTTGTTCACGAGTATAGGTGATATAGAAGAATAATAATTATCTATATCAAATTGTAAAAATGAAGCAGAGGATTTATTTCTAATATTATTAAACCAGTTAATTACCTGGGATGTGTTTTCCCAGAGTGGTAAATTAACATGTTTTCTTAGTTGTGGGATGACTCTATCTAAATTTTTTTTACTAATTATTCCAATATCAGATTTGGAAGGGCATATAAGCCTTATAGAAGGATTAGAGTTAAAGTTAGATTTATGATCTTTCAGGTTGAAGTGTGGTCTTTTCAATGCCAAAGGTTCAGTTCTATCTTCAATATTAAGTCTATTCACTATGCTGTGTGTTTTGTTGTTGATGTTGGTAAGTGACGCATTATTTGTTTTTCTATAATTTTTCCTGAGTTCTTTATATATGAACTCATTGTAATTTTCAATATCCATGTGATATAGATTTCCAGTTTTGTCCGAGTGGACATGGATTTTTTTAGATTTTTTTAGGTCCAATAGGGTAGAATCAAGGTCCTTTTGAAAATTAGATTTATACCTCTTAAATTTGAGGTGTTTGATTAAATTAAAAAGGTCTTTCTCAAAGTTTTCAAGTAAGGAGTTGTGTGGTGGATTTTTATATGTAGTGAAATCATACAAATATTTCCTATCAGTACATTTTGTTTTTTTATCGAAGTGGTAGGCCCTCCATCTGATTCTTCTGATAAATTGGTTGGTTTTTTGTATCATAAGAAGTAAGAAATCATCCTTAGAAGGTAATGGTATATTCTTTAAAGAAGTTCCCAAGTATTGTTTTTCCATTGTGATATGGATAATGGACAAGAAAAAGAGCTCAACTATTTGTATATGGAGTTATAAAGTTATACACATATATGTATATATATATAAATATATATACACATACAATATAAAAATAAGAGTATCCCCATGAAAATAGGAGCAAAGTATGTAGATAAATCTACCAAAAGTTTACGGTAGTGTCCAATCCGTATGAAGAACTCAATGTAATCCGGATATCATGAAAAGAGAAGATGCATTCAAAAACTACTTTCGGTGAAAAATAAACGGAAAACAGAGTCAAGATAAATTAATAAAATAATGAATAAACAAAGAAACAGTTCCTTATATTAAAAAAATTCATCATTTTACGATCGTTTCTAGGATATATATGTGTTAGAGTTGGTATGCATATTCTATAGATCTATGTACAATATTTATACAAACTATCAGAGGGAATATACATACCTACACATATATACGCTGTCTTCAGAAATAATGAAATTTGTTTATTGAAAAAAACAAAGATTCAATACAATAGGTCAGTTTGGGAACAGGTTTTGAATTGACCAATAGAGAGATAGTGAGGGTCAGGATAGTAACCTTAGTAGAAGAACCTTAAATTATGGGTAGAGGAAGGTAGATTTCTGTTTTGGATGGAAAAGAATATTATGAATGAAGGATTATTTTAGGGAAGAAATAGGTCTTATGCTGACCTCAGAAATAATTTTATTTTTTCAATGAATAAAACCAAGAAAGATCTAATATATTCTGTCTGTTTGGTAAGAGGTTTAGAATTAACCAATAGAAAGTTAATAATTGGCCAAATAGTAAAATAGTAGTAATTGAAGCTTATTTAATGATGAATTTTTTTAATATAAGGAACTGTTTCTTTGTTTATTCATTATTTTATTAATTTATCTTGACTCTGTTTTCCGTTTATTTTTCACCGAAAGTAGTTTTTGAATGCATCTTCTCTTTTCATGATATCCGGATTACATTGAGTTCTTCATACGGATTGGACACTACCGTAAACTTTTGGTAGATTTATCTACATACTTTGCTCCTATTTTCATGGGGATACTCTTATTTTTATATTGTATGTGTATATATATTTATATATATATACATATATGTGTATAACTTTATAACTCCATATACAAATAGTTGAGCTCTTTTTCTTGTCCATTATCCATATCACAATGGAAAAACAATACTTGGGAACTTCTTTAAAGAATATACCATTACCTTCTAAGGATGATTTCTTACTTCTTATGATACAAAAAACCAACCAATTTATCAGAAGAATCAGATGGAGGGCCTACCACTTCGATAAAAAAACAAAATGTACTGATAGGAAATATTTGTATGATTTCACTACATATAAAAATCCACCACACAACTCCTTACTTGAAAACTTTGAGAAAGACCTTTTTAATTTAATCAAACACCTCAAATTTAAGAGGTATAAATCTAATTTTCAAAAGGACCTTGATTCTACCCTATTGGACCTAAAAAAATCTAAAAAAATCCATGTCCACTCGGACAAAACTGGAAATCTATATCACATGGATATTGAAAATTACAATGAGTTCATATATAAAGAACTCAGGAAAAATTATAGAAAAACAAATAATGCGTCACTTACCAACATCAACAACAAAACACACAGCATAGTGAATAGACTTAATATTGAAGATAGAACTGAACCTTTGGCATTGAAAAGACCACACTTCAACCTGAAAGATCATAAATCTAACTTTAACTCTAATCCTTCTATAAGGCTTATATGCCCTTCCAAATCTGATATTGGAATAATTAGTAAAAAAAATTTAGATAGAGTCATCCCACAACTAAGAAAACATGTTAATTTACCGCTCTGGGAAAACACATCCCAGGTAATTAACTGGTTTAATAATATTAGAAATAAATCCTCTGCTTCATTTCTACAATTTGATATAGATAATTATTCTTCTTCTATATCACCTATACTCGTGAACAAAGCCTGGATATTTGCTAAAAATAGATCTAACTTAACTTTGGATGACATTAATATTATTACACATGCTAGACTAACACTATTGGAATTTCAGAATGACTACTGGACCAGAAACACATATAGTAATCTATTCGATATTACTATGGGCTCAAGCGATTCTGCCCAAATTACTGATCTTGTGGGCCTCTTTCTTCTTTTTAACATAAATGCTTCTTTTCCCCACCTTAAAGGTGGTTTATATCGTGGCGACTGTCTTCTTCTTTCCAATAACCTTAGCCTCTCAGAGCGCGAAAAAAATAAAAAGCTTATTAGAACTTTCCTCAAAGACTATTATAGTCTAGATATTACATTTGAAAACACAAGTAAAGTAATTAATTTCCTAGATATAATATTAGACTTATCTACGGGTATTTACCAACCTTACCATAAACCCAACCAAAATTTACACTACATACACTCACAATCTAATCACCCTAAATCTATCCTTAAAAACCTTGCATATAATATATCACTTAGAATTTCTAACCTTTCGTCTAACCAAGATGTATTTGATAAAAATGTGACCTTTTATAACGAAGCTCTAGCTAGAAGTGGCCACAAAAATAGATTAGTATATATACCTTCTACCAATAACACTACAAACATACAACCTAATATTACCAACAAACACCAAATGAAACATACACACCTAAATGCCACTCACACTATACCCCAAAACACCAACATAAAACCAAATTTCTCTAACTCTTCTAATATACAGTATAGTCACTCTCAAAAAACTACTCATCCTACAACTCTAATAAATGTTAATAATAAAACTCCTAATAAACAAGCTAAAACACCTAAATCAATAAATCTAACTAAAAATGTGTGTGGTGAGGTCATTAACAATAATTCTCTTAATAAACATCAGGATGCATCCTATAAAAACAATAAACAACATCGAAACCGTAATAGACGAGTTACTTGGTACAATGCTCCATTTAATTTACAAATTAAGGATAATATACCTAAACAATTCTTTAATATCCTAGAGAAAAACTTCCCGCCAAACCACAAATACCATCAAATCTTAAATAGATCAACGGTTAAATTCTCCTACTCAGCAACCAAAAACATAAAACAAAATATAAGTGCCTATAATGCATATAAATGTAAAAAAAACCATGAGTATACCACCAGTACATCAAACTAACCATAATATCTCCTCAGATACAGGATTCACGAAAAGTTGTAACTGTAGAAACAAGGCAAATTGTCCATTAAAAGGAAATTGCCTTGTTAATAACATAGTATATAAATGTAAAGTTAACACTAAGGACTCAATTTATTCATATATAGGAGCTACCTCTAACAAATTTAAGGTAAGATTTAATACCCACAAACATAGTTTTAAAAATGCCGCACTAGCTAATACAACATCTCTAGCTGAAATAATAAATAGTTATAGAAAGAGGAATATAGAATATGACCTGACCTGGAGTGTGCTCAAAAGGGCCACCCCTTATCAAAATAGTAGAAACGAATGTAGATTATGTTCCCAAGAACTTTTTGAAATAATGAAATCTAAGGATATCCTATTAAATAAGCGACAGGAATTAATAATATCGTATAATCATAAACTGAGAAAAACCTTTAAATATTATAAACCTAATTAATATACACTTTAGAAATTAATTTATAAATTATTTTTAATTTAGTTAACCTATAATTAATATTCTACTACTGATGAACTACATATTTCTGCTTTAAAAATTATAAACCTATAATTAATATTCTACTACTGATGAACTACATATTTCTGCTTTAAAAATTATATACCTAATTAATATACACTTTTGAAATTAATATATAAACTACTTTTAATTTAGTTAACCTATAATTAATATTCTACTACTGATGAACTACATAATTTTGCTTTCCTTCTTACAAATATCATTTCCTAAAACTGATACCATTAAGTAAACATATATAATGCTTTAACTTCAGGTTATGACTCTATGTTCCTTGAAAACTATATATATTTACTATTTCTCACTAATAAATTTAATCCCCTCCCCCAATAATTATATGTATATGTAAGTCTATATATGTGTGTATATGTATGTGTATGTATGTATATATGCATGTATATATCTATGTGTGTATATATATATATATATATATATATATATATATATATATATATATATATATATATATATATAAATATATATATATATATATATATATATATGTGTGTATGTATGTGTATATGTATATATATGTATATGTGTGTATGTGTGTGTATGTATGTGTATATGTATATATATGTATATGTGTGTATGTGTGTGTATGTATGTGTATATATATGTATATATATGTATATATATAAGTGTATATATATATATATATAATTTTTATATTCTTTTAATTTCCCCTCATCTTTAACAGCACTTTTCAACTGCATCTAACTCTTATTTATCATATCTATATGTATTAGTATAATTTTATCAATATAAATATACCCATCAATTAAATTAATTTATATTCTTTTCACAGATGTATTTTTTTCACTAACATTCTTATCTTAAAACTTTAGTCACCTTAGATATTTGTATTGGCATTACTATTTTATAACAGCAACTGCATGTATACCTTTTACTGACCACCTGACCTATTTTCACCCCTCAAATAAGCTTCAATTACTACTATTTTACCATTTGGCCAATTATTAACTTTCTATTGGTCAATTCTAAACCTCTTACCAAACAGACAGAATATATTAGATCATTGTTGGTTTTATTCAATGAAAAAATAAAATTATTTCTGAGGTCAGCATAAGACCTATTTCTTCCCTAAAATAATCCTTCATTCATAATATTCTTTTCCATCCAAAACTGAAATCTACCTTCCTCTACCCATAATTTAAGGTTCTTCTACTACTATATTACTATCCTGACCCTCACTATCTCTCTATTGGTCAATTCAAAACCTGTTCCCAAACAGACCTATTGTATTGAATCTTTGTTTTTTGTCAATAAACAAATATCATTATTTCTGAAGACAGCATATATATGTGTAGGTATGTATATTCCCTCTGATAGTTTGTATAAATATTGTACATAGATCTATAGAATATGCATACCAACTCTAACACATATATATCCTAGAAACGATCGTAAAATGATGAATTTTTTTAATATAAGGAACTGTTTCTTTGTTTATTCATTATTTTATTAATTTATCTTGACTCTGTTTTCCGTTTATTTTTCACCGAAAGTAGTTTTTGAATGCATCTTCTCTTTTCATGATATCCGGATTACATTGAGTTCTTCATACGGATTGGACACTACCGTAAACTTTTGGTAGATTTATCTACATACTATATATATATATATATATATATATATATATATATATATATATATATATATAATAGAATATAAAAGAAAAACGAACACAGATATATAGATATGTGTTCAAATCGTAAGGGACCGGATTCGCTAAGGTGAAAAGAATACTAACTATAGACAATTGGGTTTGCTTGTCTCAATTTAAGGAAAAATTAAGAAAATAAATACAACTTGTCGTTGTTTCGCAATGTTAATTGTGAATAGAATTACTAATTCAAGCTCATCAGTGGGTGATAAATTAGTATCCTAGACACTTCTAAGTATATTAAGAAAATTAAAATAGTGTGCCACTGATGAGCTTGAATTAGTAATTCTATTCACAATTAACATTGCGAAACAACAACAAGCTGTATTTATTTTCTTAATTTTTCCTTATATTGAGACAAGCAAACCCAATTGTCTATAGTTAGTATTCTTTTCACCTTAGCGAATCCGGTCCCTTACGATTTGAACACATATATGTATATGTCTGTGTTTGTTGTATTCTATTATAATATACGACTCGGAAATATATCTTTCTTAGAGCTATTTTGTTGTAAGAAACTATTTTGAGTTCCTAACTCAATATATACCTTTGATATATACCTTTGATATATACCTTTGATATATATATATATATATATATATATATATATATATATATATATATATATATATATATATATATATATATATATATATATATATATATATATGTATATATATATATATATATATATAGGAACCAGTAAGACCCCGACAGCTGAGCTCAAGCCGTTTCGACGGCTAATTCTGGACTAAATGAAAATTTATCCTGGTATTTAAATAGCCGATCTTCTCAAGGGGTAATTCCATATATGGTCAAAGTGATTGTCAAAAATCAGTAGTAATTCTGTGGTTGCAAATTAGTAGGGGAGATGGTGGCTAAACCTGCCAGTAGGAGAAAGAGGGGAGGGGGTGGAGTAGACCCAATCCAGCGTTGGTAGTGCCAGCTACAGCTGGGCATGAGGTCAAAGAAGATACAGGGGAGGGGGAGGGGGAGGAAGTCGGAACGGTAGGTAGAACAATGGGGGGTAGAAATAGGAAAGAAAAAGTACTGAGAGTGAAGAAAAGCAAATAAGTGTAAAGAAAAAAGTAAAGTAAATTAAATTCTACGACCTAGGTCTCAGGCTATTGTTAGGCTAGAATAAAATAAATAAAGAAAGAAAGAAGTAAAGAAATAAATAAATAAAGAAATAACGAAATAAGTAAAAGAACTAGGTGGGACGGAATAGGCAAGGACCCTTTTAAGAGGTATAAGTACGTAAATGATACGGTGACGGGTCAACAAAAGGGGCCAAAATACTAAAGAGACTACCACGAAATAAACAATAAAGGTTTCCATCGCGGGCCAGCAACGACCCAGTGCAGCAAAGTGAACTTGTACGAGATAATAATTCTGAGTCCCGAGAAAAATATATACTAATGCTAACTCTAAAAGATCTAAAACAAGCTACATGAAAGTTCGTACGAAATAAAGGTAGAATACGGAGAAATAAATTCAGAATCCACCCCGCCCAGAAGAAAAGCGAAGCAAGAAATACTGAAACGAAAAAATAAGGCATAAGTGCCACTAAGAAATATAGAGGGCACCGAGAATAGTGGGAGCGGTCGGAAAAAGGGGGCAAGTATCCGGGGTCTAAGCCAACTGCTATAAAGAGCGGAGTCCGCCAAATCTATCATAGACTAGGGGAGGGGGTGGTGGGGGTACTTTCTTTCTTTCTTTATTTTATTCTAGCCTAACAATAGCCTGAGACCTAGGTCGTAGAATTTAATTTACTTTACTTTTTTCTTTACACTTATTTGCTTTTCTTCACTCTCAGTACTTTTTCTTTCCTATTTCTACCCCCCATTGTTCTACCTACCGTTCCGACTTCCTCCCCCTCCCCCTCCCCTGTATCTTCTTTGACCTCATGCCCAGCTGTAGCTGGCACTACCAACGCTGGATTGGGTCTACTCCACCCCTCCCCTCTTTCTCCTACTGGCAGGTTTAGCCACCATCTCCCCTACTAATTTGCAACCACAGAATTACTACTGATCTTTGACAATCACTTTGACCATATATGGAATTACCCCTTGAGAAGATCGGCTATTTAAATACCAGGATAAATTTTCATTTAGTCCAGAATTAGCCGTCGAAACGGCTTGAGCTCAGCTGTCGGGGTCTTACTGGTTCCTATTACCCACTCTACTACCTCAAGTATTGAGTACTTTGGTGCGTTATGGTCCACCTGGTTCCTTACCACATTTCCTTCGTTATCTAGCTCCTACTCCCGTAGTAGAGCACTTTCCGACCCTACCACGCCGTATCCAGACTTTTCCGCTAAGCTCAATTCATTTCACCCGCACCATGCGAAAACACAACATTGACTTCTCTACCAAGAACATCCCAATCCCACCGAAAAAACTTTACCTTCGGATGCTCACGCAAAAAATCGATCTATTTGCGAAAAGACTTAGATGGAGAACTTTTTTCTATGA
Organism: Eledone cirrhosa; assembly: GCA_964016885.1. Taxonomy (NCBI): domain Eukaryota; kingdom Metazoa; phylum Mollusca; class Cephalopoda; order Octopoda; family Eledonidae; genus Eledone; species Eledone cirrhosa. Next base: position 355,745,821 of record OZ024741.1, read on the forward strand.
CAGATATTGCGACAACCAAGACTTCGGCACCAAGGAGAGATTCGGATTTATTACCTACAAATCTCCGCCCCTGAACCCCTTGCTCGCACCCTTCGAGAATGACCTCTTCCAACTGGTCAAGAACATTAAATTTAAACCCAGACACAACCGATTCCTACAAAAACTCCGTAGCAACTTAACAGAGTATGATAACACAAATGACATCATGGTGCATTCGGATAAAGCTGGGAACCTATACTTTGTCAACCCTGACAGATACCACACACTGATCAGGAGCAGCCTAAACTCCACCTATAAAAAGGCCAACCACTCTTGCATCGAGGACATAAATCGAGATGGACAACAAATCACCTCCAGCCTCGGGGTCGCCGACCGCACGGAACCTCTAGACCCACGGACACCATACTTCACACTGAAGGACCATAAATCCGATTTTGACCGTAAACCCTCTATCAGGCTTATTAACCCAACGAAGTCCGACATAGGGAGAATCAGCAAAAAAATCCTAGACCGCGTGATACCAAAAGTCAAGCAACACACCCGACTTAGCCTATGGATCAACACCCAGGAAGTAATCTCCTGGTTCAGCAATATGGAGGATAAACGAGAAACTAAATTCATACAGTTCGACATAGAGAGCTACTATGCTTCAATCACCTTACCGCTACTTACTGCCGCCTTGGACTTCGCCGAAACACTTGTGCCCATCACCGACCAGGAAAGAAAAATCATCCTCCACGCCAGGAAGACAGTCTTACTCTTTGACGACTCTAAATGGATAAAAAGAGCTCCCGACTCACCCTTCGACGTCAGCATGGGCGCCACGGATTCGGCGGAGGTCACAGATCTTATAGGATTATTCCTAATAGCCAAACTCACTGATATGTTTCCTGCATTCGGTGGTGGATTGTACCGTGATGATGGGCTCCTTACCCTTAAAGGGTACAACCCCAGTAGTACAGATCGGGTCCGGAAACAATTAATCAGATTCTTCCGCGACTGGGGATTTAAAATAACCCTACAAACGTCCCCGACCCGAGTAAACTTCCTGGACGTGACCCTCGACCTCGAAAACGACCTGTACTACCCATACAGGAAACCTAATGACAATCTGCACTACATCCACCGCCGATCAAACCATCCTAGGAACATCACAAACAACCTGGTCAAAAACATCTCCCTCCGCATATCCCGTTTGTCAGCTAATGAGCGGATATTCGATGAACATGCGCCTTATTACAACCAGGCCCTCAAGCGGAGTGGTTTCCGGGAGGAAATATCCTACTGTCCAGCTCCCATTAGCGGAACCAGCAGGAGACACCGCCGCTCACGCAATGTAACATGGTTCAATCTTCCCCACAACGCAGAGGTGACAACTCCCATCGGGAAACTATTATTTAGGCTCATTGAAAAACACTTCCCATTACAACACCGCTACCACAACATAATTAACAAAAATACCATCAAACTCTCTTACAGCACTACACCAAACTTCGCACAAAACATCGTCTCCTCTAACAACAAAAAACTCAACCCCGATGGCAGAAATAACCTAAATAGCAGTGGAGAACCGACCAGGAGGTGTAACTGCCCGGATAGATCTATTTGCCCACTCGACAATAGATGCAGAGACCGTAATGTGATCTACCAGTGCAACGTGAGGACGGATACCTCCAACAAAGCCTATATAGGACTTACCGCATGTGACTTCAAGACCCGGCTATACCAACATAGACATACCTTCCGAAACCCGGCCCGGCGTCACGCCACTACACTTTCGTGCCACATATGGGACCTCAAGGACAACAACATCACCTATGATCTCACTTGGAGATTACTGTCCAGAGCCAATTCTTACACGGGAGGACGCCGTCCGTGCAATTTATGCTCGGAGGAAACTTTACAAACGCTGTTTTCGACGGACCAACTCCTAAACAAGAAAGATGAACTGGTCACTGCATGTAAACATAGATTGCGTAGGACTTACCTCGCCC
>OZ024741.1:355752814-355910314 GCA_964016885.1 Eledone cirrhosa
GAATGTTTAAATAAAAATAAAAATAAAAATAAAAATAAAAAATAAAAAAATAAAAAAAGAATAAAAAGAAGGAATCAAAGATTTATCGGCTAGTTTCCCATATAAATATAAATCAAACTAAATATACTACATTTTAAATTTAAATTTATATTTAAACGTTGAGTTTAATCTATGTTTGCAACAACTGAATAAATTTGTCAATAGACATACAATAAAATTAACCTACTCATCCACCAAAAATTTAGCACAAAATATTAATAGAATAAATAATAGGAACTTAAAACCTAGTGATAATAGCATAAATAATATACAAGTTAACAAATGTAACTGTAGAGATAGATCTAAATGTCCGTTAAATAACAACTGCTTACTTAAAAATATAGTATACAATTGTAATGTTAATACTGACTCTAATTCTTTTAACTACGTCGGTTCCACATCGACGGAATTTAAACTTCGCTATAATAACCACAAGAATTCTTTCACAGATCCAAGCAAAAAATCTTCAACGGCACTATCAGGCGTACTCTGGCAACTTAAGCTAGATAACGTTAGATATTCGACGGCTTGGAATATAGTCTCAAGAGGGATTCCTTTTAATTCATCCTCTGAGACATGTGACCTCTGCGCAGAGGAGATATTCTTTATACTAAAATCTAAAAATTCCCTTAATCTACGGACAAATTTATTCAGTTGTTGCAAACATAGATTAAACTCAACGTTTAAATATAAATTTAAATTTAAAATGTAGTATATTTAGTTTGATTTATATTTATATGGGAAACTAGCCGATAAATCTTTGATTCCTTCTTTTTATTCTTTTTTTCTTTTTTTATTTTTTATTTTTATTTTTATTTAAACATTCCTCATGAAAAATTAAGCTACCCTAAAAGCTGATGCTCCAAATATTTCGAATAAACGTTACACTAGATAAACTTCTATATTAAATATAAGAACACATGTAGACCAAATTGGGCATCCTAAACTTTTTGAAATGATCTTTGCTAGATGTGATTTGATAGATAATTTTTGGCTTTATCTGTTTTTCGACTCTGATGCTTATAATGAACTTGGCAATATATTGTCAATTAATTTTGAAGGGTTGATCTTTGTGGTTTATTTTTTATTTTTATTTATTATTTATTTTTTTATTATTTTTTTATTTTTTATTATTGTAGTATTTTCTAATATTTTTATTTTTAATATTTTTAATATGTAAATTTTTTAATATGTAATATTTTTAATATGTAATATTCTTTCGTAATATTTTTTTAGTTTTCTATTTTATTATTACTTATTATTATTATTGTTTTTTTTTAGTTTTGTTTCTGATATATATTTTTATTAGTATATTGATATCTGCTCTCTATTTCTGCTTGATAGATAATCTTGTAGAGTAAAGACAGGAATAATAATACACATATATGTATACTCAAATTTTTATACCACATTGAGAATGTTTTCCGTGAACCTAGGGTTTGCAGAGTTGATCATGTAGATTCACATGGATGTTTGTAGCTATCACATAAACATATGAATTTTTAAAAAAAACTAAACATAAGATCATTAATTTTCACACACTATGGATACTTGTCTCATTCAGGAATACTGATATTTACAATATAGTGGATGTTTCATAAATACTAATATCTCTACGTTAAAACATAGGGTTTTTACGCCTCGCATATATCTGGTTATTTTTAAATTTTTTCTCTCGCTATATTTTTTCTCTCTCTATATTTTTTTTCTCTCTCTATATATCTCCCTTACATTAATACTAGAGCTAAATAAATAAATAAATAAATGTATCATTGATACATTTACTCAACAGACCTCCCACTACCTAATTTTCTATATATATATATGTATCTATCTCTATTTCCTCTCTCTCTATATATATATATCTCATTCTGTTTCTTTACATGAAGTTCTTCTCTTTATCTATCTTTCCATCTCTCTATTTTGTTCAATGCATTTCTTCTTTTTCTTCCTTTTCTTCGTTTTCTGTCTTTCTTTCTTTTTTCTCTCTTTCTTTCTCTCTGTGTACAATTTTTTCACTGCCAAATCAACCTCTTCAAATGCAAGTCGATGTTGTTACGGTATGTCGAATCTATTTATCTATAAAACTGTTTATATTGTATTTTGTCTGAGGAAGGCATAGCATATTGTTAATATGATATCCCTGAAATATATATAATGAAATAGATATGGTTTCATAAATATAGTTTCCATTTTTTTAATATTGTATATATATATATATATATATATATATATATATATATATATATATTTATATATGTATGTGTGTATGTATATGTATGTATATAAATATATTTATATATACGTATGTGTGTTTTTATGCGTGTATATGTGTATGTGTATGTGTATTTATGGTTGCGCGTGAGTGTGTGAGTGAGTATGTTTTTTTGTGAATGTGTCTGTTGATTTTTGGCATATAGTTGATTAGTTTAAGAGAAGTTCGAAGATAATTGTAAGATATGCACTCAGTATTTTGAATCTGTCTACAGAATTCTCTAAACCTTTGTCACTTAGTAGAAACTTAATGATTTTAGCTTTTAAAGAATCTCCCTTTTCTTTAATTCTATCGACCATGACTGACCCCCCACTGATCTTATAGACATCTGTTAGCTTAAGAGAAACTTAATGACAAGGAATGGTATGCCATCCGGAACCTGTTTATAGAATTCTGTCTGCCCTTGTTACTCTAAAAACATAAATAAATAAAAATAAACTATAGCTTTGTAGAATTAGCTTTTAATGAATTCCCTTTTCTATCAACCAATGACCTACACCCATCCCACTCCCCACCCTCTCCTACCACTTGTAGAGACCTATAAATACCATTTTTATTTTTTGATACCCAGATTCCTGATGATTTCTAAAGAATGAAACAGTTCTAGTCCTGTAGAATCTCATCTATATTAAAACTTTTATACTCTGCTTTGTATTGAGTACCTTACTTACTGTGGTTACCTCCGAATCAACCCGGAATAACGTATATATATATATATATATATACTGTATATATATATTGCTAACTGTATATAGAAGTGCTTTCTCTCTATTTCTTTCACTTTTCACTCTTGTTTTATTTATCTTTATTTTTCTCATTCTATCTGATGAAAAACTAACGTCAGAAATGTTAAAACTTTTTTCCTATTATTTTTTCAAGCATTAAACTAATACATATCTTCACTGTATGTATCGTTTTGCTGCAGCCTCAAACATACCAAGATTATTCTTTGATATATTGGAAAAAAACCTACCCCTAAATCACAAATATTATAGATTAATAAATGAGAATATACTGAAATTATCTTTTTCAACTACACGAAACGTAGCAGATTTATGCCGGGTATTCAATAACAATAGGAAAATTTATAAACATAAATTTGAACAAGAAATAAACTACAATATGCAAACCCTCCCTCCTATAACACACTTAGGCTGTCTAGAATAGATAATTCTATATCTAACTACAATATTTAATTGAAATTGAAGAGTCCCCAGCTCTTGCCCACTTAGAAATAATGTTATATACTCGTGTTAATTCTCGACATTTAATAACACTTACAATTACAGAGGAGCAACTGCAAATAACTCTAAGACACATTTTTATTCGCATTTACATTCTTTTAAGAATGAACCCCCCCCCCCCAAACTCTATAGCCTTAGCTAAATTAATCCAGCGTCTGTAAAACGGTACCACGTGGCATATTGTTAATTCTGCAAAACCTTATAGAGGAAGTAGAAGTAAATGCAATGTTTGTCTGACTGAAGCGTTAGAAATAATTACTTCAAAAATTAATCTTCTCAATTCGAAAAATGAAATCATCCCTTCCTGTCGACATAGAACATTTTCTTCCTTTCTCAAAAACTTCCACCCAGATTAATTCTACCCATAACACTTAGAAAATGTGTATCATATAACATTTATAGCCTTCCATTATGTTAAACTATCTTGTAAAATTCATTTCTGGTACCCCATTTTTTTTACTACTAGTGTTTAAGGAACTCTAACTTTTAATTCACACACACACACACACAAGTTCAACAAGTTTTCCTTTTGCTCTCCTATTTATCATATAATTGTAACCCCACCTAGGTTCCCGCCTTATTGTAAAAACAGATTATCTCCTCTGTGCTGCTATAATTTAGTCAGTGAAATTTCTTGAGTCACTAAACATTTATCTTGATTATATATGTATTTATTTACTGTTGTATGCTTCCATACATTTTTATTATATTCTAAAAGTATTTTTTTCATAACTTCACTTACGAAGTCCTAACACACTTTATAATTCTCATTAATATAACTCTAGCTCTATTTTAGTGTATGTTATCCTTTTCGTAACGATATATTACAGTCAGTGAAATATCTATAGTTACTAAACGTAAACATTTTATCATTTATAAATTTTAACGTCTTCCCTATTAAATTTAAACGTTATATCGCTTGTTTCTCCTTCCTGCTATATTTAATTCATATAAGTTAAATTATTTGTATTTAATCGACTCTGATAAGTTATTATTACAGGAATGAACTCTTCATTATTGTTAGCCTAGCAAAACGTTCGTAAGTCCATTAAATGTTTTAATAATAATCCTTGTCTAAATTTTTGTTTTATATATAGATACAAACAATGACATGCACGCACAAATACACACACGCATACACACATACATACACACGTTCACACACACACACACACACACACACACACACACACACACACACACACACACACACACACACACACACACACACACACACACACACACACACACACACATATATATATATATATATATATATATATATATATATATACATAATACATACATATATACATACATACATATCGTATCAGCAAAATACTATGCACACAAGAAAGCAGTTACATAAGACGTACAGACAACTGCATCTCTAGATCTCTTCAGCCATCTTCTGGAGTGCATTTTCGCACCGCCCGTCCCCTCAATCTATCTTATTTCTCATTCTTTCTTCTGATGAAGGACTAGCGTCCAAAACGTTAAGACCCTCTTCCTGCTATATCAAGAGTTAACCTAATATATCCCTTCCATATACTATACTGATTGTGTTGTTATTTCTGTTTACCTTTTACACACACACACACACACACACACACACACACACACACACACACACACACACACACACACACACACACACACACACACACACACACACACACACACACACACACACACACACATATATATATATAATTAAATATTAATTAGTCTCCAATAATTAAACATCTCAATGAATGGATAAAATATATAGATAAAATATCAATCAGAGAAGCAATATTACATATTAAATTTAAATGAAAAAACTCTATTTATGGCAGTATAAGTCAGACAGAGCCCCAAACATTTTAGTCAATCTTATTTATATATCGATTTCTGTGCCATGGTTTCATTCGTAGAAGGAGCAACTATTAGAAAAGATCAATATTTGAAGAATTCACGAATTCGCCGGGGAAGTATTCAACAATTCAAAGAGACCATGTTTATCATGACATTCTACATACCAGTTGCCGACCCAGCATGATGTACAAAAACAAGTTGTGTAATTCAACCGTTACATGAATAAATGTCTCTTAATAATAGGACCACGTGACAGGCCTACGATGCCGCCAGAAACAATAGTTGCTTCTTCCACGAATGAAACGAATTTAGGGGGACCGATATATAAGTGAGATAGACTAAAATTTTTTTGGGGGAGGGGTCTGTCTGTAATATCTATCTATCTATATATATATATATATATATATATATATATATATGTGTGTGTGTGTGTGTGTGTGTGTGTGTGTGTGTGTGTGTGTGTGTGTGTGTGTGTGTGTGTGTGTGTGTGTGTGTGTGTGTGTGTGCGTGTGTGTGTATACTTGCAAAGAAAAGACACTTTGTACAACATAGTCATTGATAGAGAGGAAGGTCACGGCAGGAATGTCTGCGATGAACAACAACAACAATAACAACGACAGTGATAGCAATATTGACTCCACCAATAGCAACAACAGCAACAACAGCTAATAACGGAATGTACTTACATCATTGGCTATTCCATTAAGTAGTCTCATAATGGCGAAAACCCAGAAATATGGGTTGAAGAAACAGACCAAGTTGATTCCAACGAGTACCATATTTGACAAAATGTGTGTTGGTTTCCGTCCAAACCTCTCAATGAAAATAGGGCTGCATATTCCGCTGATTAGCTGACCGATCACATAGAATGTCTGCGTCAATTCAGCCATGCCTCTTTTCTGACAAATCAAGTCCCACTGAAAAGAAATTTTTAATAGAGATCACATTAATAATTGTTTTTACTTTTGGCACAAGACCAGCAATTATCCCAGTGGATTACTGGTGCTCTATTTTATCGACCCAGTAAGAATGAAAGGCAAAGTTAACCCCGGCCGGATTTGAACTCAGAACGTAAATGGCTGTAACTCTAAGCTGCAAAGCATGGTGTCTGACTCTCAACTGATACTGCCAATCCACTGCCCTTCACTAACAATAAATAATGAACTCACCTTAGAAACAATAGATTTATCTACCCGAGTGATATAATGATAGCCATTCAAACAGGGTAGCGTTTCGTTGCGGTCCAAGTAATTGTCCTTATCCCCGGTGATAGAAATTGTACATTCGTCATAAACAATATTCATTTGATCATATGAGACATTGTATTGGATGAGTTGTTCCTCAGTCAAATTTTTACAAATTTGTTCGGTTTGGCGACCTATGTGAAGGAAATAGAAAAAAGAAGATATGCAATTTTGGATGTTAAAAGTTAGTCTCTCTCAAGCCCAGATGCTCATCAAGCTGGAACTTATCCAGGTGTCATTGGCATAACGCGATTGAAAGTATAAGACTACCCCTGGACAGGATGCAAGAGTGTCACAGGGTTACTCATTTACTGATACTAATTTTCAGTTGAGCTGACAGGAGCAAAATCAAACAAAGTGTTTTGAACAATAGAATGCACTGCTCGGTCGATGAACGAATCTTCGGCGTTATGATCGTGGGCTGAACACCTTAACCACTAGGTCACGAATGAACCTTTCAAAATAATGACTCTCTCGCAGAAAAAGCAGCCCGTAACGTTTATTTTCCAAAACGAAGTCCTTTATTCACTTTAATAACCCCTACCACCACCACCACACACACATATACACACACACACATACACACACACACTCCCACACACGCACACACGCACACACATACACACATACACACATATACATAATGACTATTGGGTGCTTTTAACGGAGTCTACTCTGTTGCAAGCGTTGGGACTATTCTGTTGATCCGAGGACACCCTAAAAAAGACCATGGTTGTGATCTTTCCTGCTCTAAATTATTAATATATAAAGTCCCAAAAGAATGCAAGCTACATTCCTTTGCTTCTATATTTCGGGGGTTCAATGTTATTTTTCCAGCTGTTATTTACGAAGGCAAAAAATTTAATATAAACGATAAATGGTAGAGGCCCGTGACCCATTGGTAAGGGTGTTGAACTTGTGATCATAATATCCTAGTTTCGATTCTTAGGCTGGGTGGCGTGTTGTGTTCTTAAGCAAAACACTTCATTTCACATTGCACCAGTATACTAGCTGAAAATGAGTAGCAGCAATAGCTGGGGGTTTAACCCTGCTATGGACTGCCGTCCTGTCCGGGGGGAATCTTGTACTCTCAGTAGCTTCACGCCACGAAACCGGGATAAGCACCAGCCTGACGCGCCTGCTGGCTTGAGACAGACTTTAGATCTTTTATTTAGATAAACGATATGGTTGAAGAAATGTGTGAAGGAAATGGATTTTAAATGGGTTAGAATGAAGTAGTCGAAGAATAAGAACATATTTATAGTGCATTTGGATTTATTATCATAGAAAGAATTGTTTTCGTGTCTTATCAGCATTATACATTATCTATATTTTGTAAAGGGAGCCGTAACTTCTGCCTTGCTATCTAACCGATACGATTATAAAGATCTAAGTGAATATGTTATTAATTCTAATCTTTGTTTAAAGTCTGTCTCAAGCCAGGAGGCTCGTCATGCCTGTGCTTATCCTAGTATCGTGGTGTGAAGCAACTGAGAGTACAAGACCCCCACCCCTGGACAGGACACCAGCTATTGATGGTACTCATTTTCACCTGAGTATACTGTAGCAACGGGAAATGAAGTGTTTTGCTCAAGAACACAACACATAATCCCGCCCAGGAATAATGCCCACGACATTATGATCGTAATTTCCTCACCTTTACCACTAGGCCACGTACCTCAACGATTGCATAGGTTAAATAAACGTGCGTGAGATTATCTTCACCACAGATAAGTGAATGGTTTCTCAACTGTACATTGAAAAACAAAATGATCCAAATAAACTCCCCAATTAGAAATATCGTGATGTAATTCAAGTCAGACCACTGGACCGTGCGAACGAACAAGACAAACTTTCATCGGTTGATTCGTGCTGCTACCATTAGCCACTACATACACATATACACCAATACATTACTAATGTACATGCCATACTTAAGACTGTTCACCCCGCAAAAAAAAATAAAAATTATGCGATACATTCATAACAGATTTATTAACTAAGACTCGGTCATGTAGTGTATTGACAAATGTAACTGAACTTGGATTTGTAAAGAAAAAACGTGGCTCATTAATTCATAAGCTACAGTTGGCCGTGGTATCTTGGAACCTTTAAAATCTGTAAAAAAATTCTTACGATTCAAAGGATGAACGCTTACACAAGAGACAACGAAACTTTCTTTTCTTTCACAACATTGCCACCGAGAAGGTGGGCGGTCAAAAATAAACTAAAAATTAAGAGGAAGAGAGAATATACATACATACATACGTATATACATACATACGCATATGCATACATTCGCATATACATACATGCATACATACATACATACATACATACATACATACATACATACATACATACATACGTACGTACGTATGTACATACATACGTACGTACATACATACATGCATATATACACACATTCATACGTACATACATACATACAAACATACAAACATACATATACATACATAAAACCCCTTGTCCTTTCTGCTCAAGAAATGTGAAGGATACATCATTGGCTCACAGGAGAAATACAAACCTAACCCATGATTTCTTTGTGGATGATCTGAAACTCTATGCCAAGAACATAGATGGGATGAAGGAACATTTTGACCTGGTTACAACATTCACAAAGGATATAGGAATGGAGTTTGGCCAAGATAAATGCTCATATATGTCTGTAAAACGGGGAAAAACAACAACCCAATCTAGCAACATTGTCATCAATGGCCTAACTGTTTCACCGATATCTGATGAGGACTGCTACAGATACCTGGGGATAGATGAGAACATATCCTATAATGGTATATGTAATAAGGAACGCGTAACCAGGGAATATTACACCCGATTAAGAAAAATATGGTCATCGGAACTCTCTGCGCACAATAAAACAGTGGCTCACAATGTGTTTGCTGTGCCTGTCCTAACACCAACGTTTGGAATACTCAATTGGACGATAGACGAAATCTGAGCAATTGATGTTAGAACTCGAAAAATACTAAACAACACCAGAAACTTCCACATCAACAGTGACATAGACCGCCTTTATTTGAAACGTAAGCAGGGAGGCAGACGCCTAACATCAGTCCAGACAACATTTGAATGTCGCATCATATCCCTCCGACAACATCTACCAGCCTCGAAGCGTAGGAGCCCGTCTCTCGAGCAAGTCTATCTGTATGTGACAGGTAAGATCACGAGAGTTGGGAAGGAACCCCTTGAAAGATATTCCATGTGTGATAATCAAAAACTCACACCCAGGGAAGTTGCTCAGCAGTATCGCAGTGAATCCATGGATGTAAAACTGCATGCTTATGAGCAAAAAATCATGCATGGATATGTTCCAGGAAGCTCCAGAGTGAGAGTAATATAGATAAACAAAGTAGTCTATCTTGGACCAACAACCATTATATTGGCTCCCACTTTGAAGGATACGCTTTTGCAATCCAAGAACAGGAAATCAACATGAAATACCTGATTCACAAAAGAGATAGGGATGCAGGCAAAACGCCTAGATGTGATAACAAGTGCAGACTCTAATGAACTAACATCGAAGATGTCACCCATGTCATAAGCAACTGTCCAAAGATGTCATCGCGGTACTATCTACCTATGAGGCATGATGTAGTGGCCAAAACACTGTACAATGCAATCCGTAGAAAAGATAGCCCCGATGATAAACACATTAAAAGCTACAGCAATGTGGAAGACATACATATACATAATATGAAAGAGTACTGGAATGTTCCAGTAAAAACCCCAATAAAATGCAGGCATAACAGACCAGATATTATGATATGGGACAGGGAAAAGAAGCCATGCACACAAGTGGAAGTTAGCTGTCCAGCAGATGCCAATATAATATCAAAGATTAGCGGAAAGGAGAATATTTATGCAGAACTGATGAGAAATCTGCAGATACTCCACCCTGATTATACTTTCAGATTTATGCCTGTGATTATTGGGGCACTGGGATATGTTAGTAACTGCCTCAATACAAATCTTGAGAAGCTGGGCTTCACAGGAACAGAAAGAACACAACTAGTTAGGAAATTACAAGTACAATCCATTAATGGAACAGTAAAAATATGTAAAACATTCCAAAAATGTTGCATCTAATAACTGCATATACACATGTACAGAAACAAAGCGTATTTACATGCACACACACAACTAAAAACATCCACACATACAATAACATCCATACCTGCACATACATGCATGCATTCAGACATGCATACATATCTACCTAGTTGATATGTAAATTCCAATGAGAGAGTCTCGTATCTATGTTAGAAACCGACTCTCTATTGGCAAAAATTTGTGAAATTATAAAACCAGAAACACATACATACATACACATACATACATACGTATATCCGCACATACATACGTAAATACATACATACATACATATATACGTACGTACGTACGTACGTACATACATACATACATACATACATACATACATACATACATACATACATACATACATACATACATACATACATACATAGCGACATAAAATGGCGACCGTTGTGGTCAGTGTCCGATAATCGGACGTGTGTAATTACGGCTTACATGAAGGCAACATACCATATATTGGAAAAAGTTGAGCTACATTACGCGGTAAGATTACATACAATAATTCTACATAAGTGTTTGAACTGTAAGTGTGTTGTAAAACACCTATTTATATGAACGATACATACACTTATGATATATGAACGATACATACACTTTAACATATAAATGCAACGTTGTTATATTACATTTATAAAGAAATATACAAGTAACGTTTTCGATTCAGAAACAAAAATATAAGTGTTTTAACTGTGAATATGTTGTGAATAGGTTGTAGAACACCTATTTATATGAATGATACATAAACTTTAACATATAAATACAGCGTTGTTATATTATATTACATTCATAAAGGAATATACTAAGTAACGGTTCTTTTTGTTCTCGATTCAAACGATTCAAGAGCAACGTTTAAAACACAGTTGTAGAATTAAAAACTAACTGAAAAGAAATATTACTCAAGCTGTGAATAACTTTAAATTTGATTCTGACAGAACTTTGTCGTAACTTTTAAAGAAGATCATCGTCTATTTTGAAAAATAAATACGAAATATTAGTGAATAGACGAACTCATCATGGCAAAAAGTACAAGTCTCCTTCGACCAAATCGCAATTACAACCGTTGTACACAGTGGAGCTACGAGCTTAACAAAGTATTATATGAAGCATACAAACAATCTGAACCCCAAAAGTTCGGTTTTATGCAAAGGCTAAAAACTTTATGGAACTCCAAACACCCAGAATTAGACTTTTCTCCAAAGCATTTAAACGAACAGGCAAAACGTATCATTAGATGTAAATTGATACATCTAACGGAATCGAGTGATACTACAAATACAGCCCTTGTAGACAACCACCCCACCTCCACTGACAGACAAAGAGAATGGCCAGCTAAATCTAACAGTGAACAGCTCACCAACAATTTTGCTGAAATCCATCCCACTTCCACTGAAGAACAGCGAGAAAGGTCAGCTGACTCTAGTAGTAATTGTCACCACATCAACAACGAGGCTGAAATTCATGACTCTACTGAACAAACAGAGCACCAAAAACTTGTGGGCTCCCTACAAGTGATATGGAACGATATGTTTCAAGAGATACACAGCCTTAATGTGAGTGACAGACCATACAACACTAGAGTCAGTAAAGAACCCACTAAATTGGAATTGGAAGCGGTGAACGAAATAGCTGGCAATTATCTGAAGGCTATACGATCTAAAGGTGTAGAAACGACATTTGAAACGCTTAATGTTTTGTTATATGTTTCAGCTGTCACATTGCTATCATATAACACACATCTAAAACCACGCAATCAAGATACAAACAGAAAGCCTGAACCAGCGTGGATGCGAAATTTAAAAACCAAAATTTTGTCCCTGAGACGAAGTATCTCACACATCGCAGTCGTTATGAAATGCAACATAGAGAGCAACTTCACACAACACCAGGAAGACCTAAAGAAAAAGTTAGAGAGAAGATTTGGAGATACAAAATTTAAAACTTTGAACTCCAAATTACACCAGTTGAAACAACAACTCACAGCTACAACAGAAAGACTAAAATATAAGTCAACAGCACATAAACGACAAGTACTAAATAGATTGTTTGCCAGAGATCCTAAATCAGTTTATCGCAGCTTCGGTGGCAAAAGCTCAATCTCTGTAAATGACACCCCTTCAAAAGAACAGGTTGAGAGCTACTGGAGATCTGTATGGGAAACGGATGACGGATTCAACAGACAAGCTAATTGGCTAAAAGAACTGGAACAGGACTACTGCCAACATGTCCAGACAAAACAATATGACATAGATGGGTCAATACTGGAAACAGCTCTACAGAAAATGTCGAATAGGAAATCGCCAGGCCCAGACCTCATTACAGGATACTGGTTGAAGAATTTCACTTTCTATCGGCAAGATCTCATACGGCTGTTTACAGAAACCATTAAGGGCACACAAGAACTGCCCAGATGGTTATCAACTGCCTCTACTCTCCTCATTCCCCAAAATAGCCAAACCACCCTTGCTAAAAATTACCGCCCAATTGCCTGCCAAAACATCATGTATAAATTATATACTGGGTGCCTTAACCTGTTCTTACAGGATCACTGTGCTACCAACAACATCATAACACCTGAGCAAGCTGGTGGAAAGAGGGAGGTGTGGGGTTGCATAGATCACCTACTAACTAACAAAATGATTCAGGAAAAAACAACAAAGAATCGCAGAAACATGACTGTCGTGTGGCTGGACTATCAAAAAGCATTTGATAGTGTACCTCATGGGTGGATTGTTAAGGCTTTACAGTTAGCTAAAGTCCCACAACCATTGGTAGCTGCTGTTGAACGCCTGACCAAGGACTGGTACACCAGTTTGATCCTTAGAGGTGAGAAGGAGCAGGTTAAGACTGATAAGATACATTACCAGAAGGGCATCTTTCAGGGTGATAGCTTGTCAGTGCTACTCTTCGTTCTCTCACTGAATCCACTATCTTACCTACTCAGGAAACAAGGTGGACAAAGAAGTGGGACCAGAAGTATCTCCCATCTTTTCTTTGTTGATGACCTGAAGTTGTATGGGCCAAATATCAATGACATCAAGAAACAATTGGACCTCATTACACAATTTTCAACCGACATCAAAATGAAATTTGGTGAGTCCAAGTGTGCATATTTGGCAGTAAAACGTGGAAGAGCTGTGCCCTCCTCTAGAAATCTAGAGATGAACGGCCTGACAATACAACCTCTGCAGTCAGGTGACAACTACAGATATCTTGGACAGGATGAGAATGTCAGATATGATGGACCCATAAATAAGGAGAGAACCAGAACTGAATACCTCAGAAGAGTAAAGAAAATATGGTCATCAGAACTGTCAGCATACAACAAATACATTGCCCACAATACTTATGCTGTGCCAATTCTAACGCCAACATTTGGCCTACTGAACTGGTCATTGCAAGAACTAAGTGAGATGGATGTTAGAACTCGAAAACTTCTCAGTGTTACTGGGAACTTTAACATCTATGGTGATGTGGATAGGCTATACTTCTCACGCAAGGAAGGTGGCCGGGGTCTAAAATCAATATTAACAACATATGAGACCCGGATAGTGACACTGAAGCAACACCTTCAACAGAGGAAAAAGGTTGGCAACCATCTTGCCCAGGTTTATGACCATGAAAAAAGAAATATCATTAGAATAGCGACTGATCTGGAGGAGAGATATGGAATAAAGCCTGATATAAATCTCTCACCCAGAGAAATCGGAAGATCCTATTCAATGTTCAAACAAGATTAAAAAATTGACCAATTTACAGAAAAAGTTGTGCATGGATACTTGAGGCGTAAAACACAGACCATAGAGGGGATAAACCACTCAAAAAGCCTGGCATGGAGTTCCGACAAGTTTATGACATCACACCTTGAGGGATATCTCTATGCAATACAGGAACAAGAACTCCCTACCAAATATCTGCTGCACAAAAGAGGAGGGCCAGCAGCTGACAATAAATGTAGGCTATGTAAAACAAAGATCGAGGATGTAAGCCACATTGTTGCCAGCTGCGAAAGAATGTCATCTCGCTACTACCTCCCCATGAGACACGATGGGATAGCTAGAACCATCTGGAACGCACTTCGGAAAACAAAATTAACAACAAACGAGGAAGAATATATTGAGACAGATGGCACTAAGGAATACTGGTGGAACCTGAAAATAAAAACTGCCACCAAATTAAAGCACAACCGGCCTGATATTGTAGTTTGGGATCACACATTGAAAACGTGTTCTGTTGTGGAGATCAGCTGCCCACTTGATGTAAACGTTGTCAGAAAAATACAGGAGAAGGAGGACATCTACGGACCATTGATGAGGAGTTTACAAATCCAGTATCCAAGATACACCTTTAGCTTCATACCCATCATTATTGGTGCTACGGGTTATATACAACCCGCTTGGACCAAAGTATGACTGAACTTGGATTTGTGGACAAAAAGCGCAGCTCCCTAATTCATAGTCTACAAATGGCTGCGATAGCTGGCACCTTCAAAATTTGCAAAACATTCTTGCGATTCAAGGGATGACAATTTCTTTTCTTTTACAACCTTGCCACCAGGAAGGTGGCCGGTCAAAAAAATATACTCGAAATTAAGAGAAAGAGAAAACATACATATTTATGAAAATTCAACTTACTAACAAATATGAAAAAATGTAAATTGGCTGCTATGGTAATGCTGGATACACACCACATGGCGAATTGTGTCATATGGAATAATTTCCAGTCTCCAAGCTGAAGAATGATTTTATCGATGTTCTCTGTCAACGGTTCAATGATGTCCTGAGTGTCTCACTTTCAACAAATACTGACCAGAAATACAGTCAAACTAATATGTAAAGTGTTTGATAAGAGATCTTACATAAGAGATAAGAGATACTCCCACAATAGAGGAATGTATATGCTAATGAAATTATTGTGATATGCTAGGAGTATAAAAATGATTTGGTTGACTTACCAAGTAAATATGTATTATGTGTGTGTATGTGTGGATGTTTGTGTATGTGTGTGTGTGTGAGGATGTGCGTGTGTGCGTGTACGTTTGCATATATATGAATGCATGCCTATATATATATGTATATATATATAGTATTTGTGTGTGTGTGTGTAGGTGTGTGGATGTCAGTGTGTACGTATATATACATGTGTGTGTATGTGTGTGTGTGTGTGTGCGTGTGCGTGTGTGTGCGTGTGCGTGTGTGTGTGTTCAGGATCTGTTACAGGTTTGTGTGACTGACCGTTGCCTAAAAGTGCTCCAAATTCTGTAACCAGATAAGCGATTGCAGTACTCTTAGCAGTGTATGGATGTCAGTGTGTGCGTATTATATATATATATACGCAAAAGAATTAATGAAAGAGTTACAAGCCGTTAAAACATATCTTTATAAAGCTCTTACTTATGTTTCGCCCAGTGGGGCTCGTCGGAGGCGGATATTGAAGGCAAGGTTTTTAATTATAGACCCTAATAGGGTAAAATAATAGTTATATATCACAGTGAATATTAAATTTAAATGTCAAACGTGAAAGGAGTGTAGTTTGCTAAGGGAGGTAATTGCAGTGCAAGTATAAAGTTTACTGTCTAACTTATGCTCATTACCTCTTCTTTCTATCCTTTTTTTACGATAAACTATTATTTGCTTTGACGCATAGAGTTACGGCCCTTGTCATTATGAGTTCAAATCACGCCGAGGTTAACTTTGCCTTTCATCCTTACAGGGTCGATAAAATAAAGTACCAGTAATACACTGGGTATTTGCTAGCCTTGTGCCAAAAGTATTATGGGGTCGATAAAATAAAGTACCAGTAATACACAGGGTAATTGCTGGCCTTGTGCCAAAAGTAGAAACAATTATTATATAGGATTGGCAGTATCGGTAGAGAGTCGGACGCCATGCTTTGCAGCAAAGAGTTACGGCCCTTTATGATCTGAGTTCAAATCGTGCCGAGGTTAACTTTGCCTTTCATCCTTACGGGGGTGATAAAATAAAGTACCAGTAATGCACTGGGTAATTGCTGGCCTTGTGCCAAAAGTAGAAACAATTATTATATATATATACTAGCAGAATGGCCCGGCGTTGTTCGGGATTTGCTCTAGGGTTCTTATATATTTGATATATATTTATCCTTATCGAGCCTCGTGAAATAAATACGTTTGTTTATATTTTGTTATTGTGTATGCAAAAATATCTGTACACGAATATATAATTATATATATATATATATATATATATATATATATATATATATATATATATATATATATATATATATATATATATATAAAATAACAGATTAAACAGATTAAAATAACAGATTAAAATTTAAACAAAGAATCGCTGCTTTCACCCTTAACGGTATCTTCTGAAACTAACTGTGAACGCAGAAGTAAATATTTCGAAAATCGTTACACACTATATATATATCTTGGTTGTCCATCGTAAACGATGACATCTTCTTTATTTTAGTTCCCGTCTGCGGTGGGCACGAAGGTGGCTGTGGAGGCCGATCCTTGATTTGCAGGTCCGGGGACAGTGGGGGCAGGGGAAGATACTGGAGTCGCTTGGGGCAGCTGTTGATGCCTTTCTCCTTCTTTCACTGCCCTCAGTGTCCTCTGCTCTATTACGTTGGTTTCGACCGCTTGGAAGGGTAAAACCACCAGCCGCAGTAGACTGGCCGGCTTTGTGTGGGACGAGCATTTGGTTAGGGCTCCTTTTATCGCCCCTCCCCTCGTGCGAGGGTGAGCAGTGCTCACCTGAAAAGGGCTGCTCAGTCGCCCGGTGGAACGCCTGATCCAGGTTCAGGAGCAGAACGACTTGCGCATACAGGCAGTCCACGTGTGGGTTTGAGACTGGTAACTCCCAGAGGTTTCCTCCACCTGTTACGCCCGCCTCTCGCCGCAGGGCTTTGGGAGTGCACGCTAAAGAAGAAACCTGTGCGGGAAAGGTTTATAGTGGGAGGGCCAGTGCACAGTGACGGTCCCACTCATTCGGCCGCAGAAGCCAGGATCCGGTGGTACGGAGGACCGTCATGACCAGGGACTTCCTTGGCTGCAGTGGATAGCCACGACGTCTGTAGTGCCTTGCCGTGCTCTAGTGCTCCACACCGCTTGCTGTCGCCGCCTTCGTGACCGTTGGGACGATGTTGCCCTCCTCCACTCACTCTGCCGAGTCCAGTCTTCGCATTCAGGGGCAGGCATCCCCTATCTAACTCACCAGGGGGTTTCAGACCCGTCCGGCTACCCTCAACCTGGTTCGACCCGCCAGCCAAGGCGGTTTACTGGGGTGTGGCCGCTGTCACATGCTACAGATCTTGGGGCCACAGGTGAGAGCTGAGTGTCAAGTGGGACCCAATGCAGGACAAGCTGTCCTGAAAAGGGCATGGATAGCTCCCCCCCCCCCCTACAGCGATACATGCCTCTCCATGACATCCCAGGCATATACACACGCATATACATACACATACATATGTACATGTGTATATACATATTTACACATTTTTGGATGGCCGTTGACTCTTATGAGTTCTTCCGCCCTTTGTCAGGTTTTGTTTTTTGTCCTGCAGGGTGTCCAAAATCACCCTCCTCACCAAGTAAACTTGGTGGGGTTGCCAGTTTAGTCGCCGACGACCCGACCATGCGACAGGTTGTACATGTTACCAGTAGTACTCAAGAGTGACCTCACACACACACACACACACACACACACACACACACACACACACACACACACACACACACACACACACACACACACACATATATATATATATATATATATATATATATATATATATATATATACACTATATATATATATATATATACATACACATATAGCGTCATAATGTCGTAATGCAGACATACAGAGAGATATTATAAGGGTGCAACGTTATATCTATGTATCTATCTAAAGAGAAAGACTAAGAATTATAGAGAGAGATTGGTAAATTGCCTAATGCGGACCCTAGGGCATTGAAAATATGAAATATTCTTTGCTCAAAAAACACTCACAGGACCATAAGTACTACATGTGTAAAGTTTGAAAACAATCGGTTGGGTGGTTCTCGAGTTTTAGGGAGTCAGACAGACAGACAGACAGACAGACATTCTCTGTTTTATATATATATATATATATATATATATATATATATATATATATATATATATATATATATATATATATATATATATATATATATATATATATATATATATATACTAGCAGAGGTACCCGCGTTGCTCGGATATTAAATAGCAGTTGTGTATACCATTTATGTCAATACTTCAGTGCTACTTCGAAAATTATACTTTTACAAAATCATCGGCTTTTTCCAAAAGAGGGTTCCTGCCCCCAGGGGTCCCCTACTCAATATGTGCCAATTCTGAGAGTTCACATTAATCTGTAGGACAAACGTAGCCCATGTGTCAAGTTTTGTGAAAATCGGTTGCGAACTCCAGAAGTTATGACGTTTTGTTGCATTGCACTGCAGTTCCTCAGTCGACTCCAAGGAAGTGGTTAAAGGGGGTTATCTGCCGGGAGGCCCTATAATCAATAGCTGTAAAAATGAAAGTGCCCATGACCATCCGGAGTACATAAGTAACCTATGTCTTAAGTTTGGTGAAAATATTGTAGAAATGCATAAGGTTTATACACGCGGGCGCTCGTGTGTGTGTGTGTGTGTGTGTGTGTGTGTGTGTGTGTGTGTGTGTGTGTGTGTGTGTGTGTGTTTGTATGTGTGTGTGGGGGGAGGGTATGTATTTGTGTGTGCGTATGTATGTGTATGTCCGTCGGGGCACTGGGCATACTGGCCTAAATCTTCACTATTTACTTTTATTATTTTAATAACCTCTGTCATTTTCGTTTTCAATTTTATTTACATCATTCTTAAACTCCGGGGCTGGAAATCATTCTGTTATGTTAAATAGAATATTAGTCTAACGACTCCATTTATACCATAAACTTGGTCTTGTCTTTGCATGAAATTGTTCTTCCCGCTCCACATAACGACGTATTATCCTCGCTTTTTTTCCGTTCATTGCCAGGGAACGTCTTCACGAACCAAAATATCGTCTTCCTGTTTTCGTTCGGTTGGAACGTTTCTCGAACTATTTACTTCAGCGTTCACAGATTACTCTCAGTTCAATTTGAATGGGAAATTCCTGTTTCGTCGATTTTCTCCGTAACCATGGAAGCTTGTATCCTAAAAGTCGACCCAACGCCTCCTCAGGTCATTCTGCATAACTGTGTAAATTTTCGCTGCATTCCACCAAGCCGTTTCGACGTTTATCCGACTACACCTACTTACTTAAATATACAACGTCCGACCACTTCCAATTTATATAGTAGATATATATATATACTGATTTTTCGTTTTCCATTCTATAATACTCTGCTCCGTAGGAGCATAGAGTGCTCAACCGGCATACCGCCTATGGAAGCATCTTAGCTACCATTCGACATATATATATATGTGTGCTTAGCTGCACACCCCGACTGCATTCGTTAGCTTGGCTGCAACCAGAACTTCGATGATGCTGTACTAAATTTTGTATTATTATCTCCTAGAATTAACGATTAATTGATTAATTTAATTAGACAATTCTATTGATTGATTAATTGTTTATGTTTGTTTAATAACTTCTAGTTGAGTGCTTTATTCGGTTTGTGTAAGGGAATTTTATTCCTTTGTTACAAATTTGAATTTGACCGCCAAAGCCGGGGAGTTACCTCCCTTCGGGAAAACCATGTGCCTACTACCAGTGTTTACTGCTATTATTCACAACCGGGCGGATTAGAAGGAAAACTTGTTGACGAAGTAAATTCCACTGTTCTATCTTCCAAAAACCAATAACTTGCAGGCCCCTGCAAGTGGATTTTGTCGATTTCAGATTTACAGAAACCTAGTGGAGATATTATATATTATATGTGATATATATTATATATTATATATTATGTGTTATGTATGGTATCGACGCGATGGTCCAGATTTGTCATATTTTATCCTTAGTCCAGTTTTTTTCGTCGCTTTCGTCACTGCGGCCCGTCTATCGGTCGCTGTCTTCAATTTGCAAAGCTGTCTAAACGTAATGTTATAACTCTAAGGTAATATACCTTATTGAGTGCTTAGCTGCACACCCCGACTGCATTCGTTAGCTTGGCTGCAACCAGAGCTTCGATGATGCTGTACTAAATTTTATATATATATATATATATATATATATATATATATATATATATATATATATATATATATATATATATATATGTGTGTGTGTGTGTGTATATATATACTGTCGATCAACTCGAGGAACGATCTATTAATGATCGAACCTGACTCTGGAATCTGAAGTTCCTCAGATATGTTTTAACATGTACACTCGTGTCTACAAATCTGAGGAGCATCCGATTTCAGAGACAGGTTCGATCATTAATAGATCGTTCCTCGAGCTGATCGAGAGTGAAACATATAACTGCCAAAACTGGAATTGAGCCATCAGCACAGTTGAGGTATGTCATACATCAATTTATGTATTTTATCTGATGAGGACGTACTGAAAAAACAGCACAGTACCTCCGAAATATATATAATAAAACATATATTTTGATTATGTGAATGTATCCATTTATTAATATATATATATATATATATATATATATATATATATATATATATATATATATATATATATGTCGAATGGTAGCTAAGATGCTTCCATAGGTGGTATGCCGGTTGAGGGACTCAATTTATTGCGTTACAATTGTTTCCCCGGAGAGCAGCTCGAGGTGCAATCCGTGTGTGGATCTACCTGACTCTAGACTCGCAGGTTCCTCGGACACATCTATTGATTTCGGATCATATCCTCTTTCTGGGGTTTTCTGGCCCTACTAGCCTATATCGTCCACCTTCATCCGCTTTGCGCGTCCTTGGGTTGGTCACTGGTTAGTGACGTCATCATTATTCTGACCACTTGTAGCAGCCCGAGGTAAGTCCTACGCAATCTGTGTTTGCATGCGGCTACCAGTTCGTGTAACTTATGCTCGGAGGAAACATTACAAATGCTGTTTTCGAAGGACCAACTCCTAAACAAGAGAGACGAATTGGTAACCGCATGCAAACACAGATTTCGTAGGACTTACCTCGCCCTCAAACCCCATAAAGACCCGGGTGGGTAGACAGTGGCTGATACCCCCCTCCCCCACTTGCCGAATAAGTTAGGGGAAACCCCAGCTTACATAGGTAGATGTATCTCTTTTCTTTTCCTCTTTGTCTTCTTCTTCCCCCTGTCTCATCCTATCCCTTCCTTCCACCCCCTATTTTCTTCCTCGTCTGCTTTTCCCCTTTCGCCTACCCCGATGCAGCCCATCGGGTCTCTGTAGCATCAGTTCCACCACCCCTGTAATTTTAAGATAGATTTAGCCGAATACGTTTTACTAACTACTTATACCAGATGTGTTAAACCCCTTTAATTTTGTATCAGTTTTGTTATTACTCAATTTCTACAAGTTTTCTCTATTCTCAACTTATTAACCTGTATTTGTAAGATAGCATTGTGATATTTTATTCATTTCTCACTATCTAATTTTATATATTTTTTATTTCTTTCTATTATTTTTTATTGTCTCCTACTCTCATTCGATTTAGCTATTCTATTACCTCCCTCCTCCACTTCATACACTATCCTTAGAATCTGCTGTATAAATATCACTTTCAACTCGTGACCGCTCCACTAACTACCCTATTGTTCTACAGACAAGTTCAGCCACCCCTACCTCCCACCAAATGCCATGATAGACTTATTTCTGTTTACAACACATTTTAACCAATCCCCTTAACAACTACAATCTTCCCATATAAGGAAGTATCCCCTTGACAAGTTCGGCTATTTATTCACCAGGCTAAAAATTCTAATTTAGTCCAGAAATAGCCGTCGAAACGGCTTGAGCTCTGGCGCCGGGGCCATACTTTTTCCTATTTCCCACTCTACTACCCTAAGTATTGAGTACTCTGATGCGTTATGGTCCATCTGGTTCCTTACCACAATTCCTTTGTTATTTAGCTCCTATCTCTGTAGTAGAGCACTTTCCGACTCTACCATACCATATCCCGACTTTTCCACCAAGCTCAAGTTCCTTCACCCGCACGATGCGAAAACACAACATCGACTTCTCCACCACGAACATCCCAGTTCCACCGAGAAAACTTTACCTTTGGATGCTCACGCAAAAAATCGACCTTTTTGCGAAAAGACTAAGATGGAGAACTTTTTTCTACGATAGATACCGCGACAATCAGGACTTCGACACCAAGGAGAGTTCGGATTCAATACCTACAAATCTCCCCCTCCGAACCCTATGCTC
The DNA here is from genome assembly GCA_964016885.1 of Eledone cirrhosa. Classification (NCBI taxonomy): domain Eukaryota; kingdom Metazoa; phylum Mollusca; class Cephalopoda; order Octopoda; family Eledonidae; genus Eledone; species Eledone cirrhosa. Next base: position 355,775,976 of record OZ024741.1, read on the forward strand.
TCACCCTTCGAGAAAGACCTTTTCCACCTGGTCAAGAGCATTAAATTCAAACCCAGGCACAACAGATTCCTTCAACAACTCCGTAGCAAAATAACAGAGTATGAAAACACCAACGATATCATGGTGCACTCGGACAAAACTGGAAACCTCTACTTCGTCAACCCTGACAGATACCACACACTGATCAGGAGCAGCCTAAACTCCACCTATAAAAAGGCTAACCATTCAATTATCGAGGACATAAATCGAGATGGACAACAAATTACCTTCAGCCTCGGGGTCGCCGACCGCACTGAACCCCTAGACCCACGGACTGCATACTTCACACTGAAGGACCACAAATCCGACTTCGACCGCAAACCATCCATTAGGCTTATAAACCCAATGAAGTCGGACATAGGGAGAATCAGTAAAAAGATCCTAGATCGAGTTATACCAAAAGTTAAGCAAAACGTGAGACTTAGCCTATGGGTCAGCACCCAGGAAGTAATCTCATGGTTCAGGAATATGGAGGACAAACGAGACACAAAATTCATCCAGTCTGACATAGAGAGTTACTATGCATTTATTACCTTACCGCTCCTTACGGCCGCCTTGGACTTTGCCGAAACACTCACACCCATCACTGAACAGGAAAGAAATATCATTCTCCACGCCAGGAAGACAGTCCTACTTTTCGACAACTCCAAGTGGATAAAGAGAGCTCCCGACTCTCCCTTCGACGTTAGTATGGGCGCGACGGATTCGGCCGAGGTCACAGATCTTATAGGATTATTCCTACTATGTTTCCTGCAATCGAAATATTTCCTGCATTCGGCGGTGGATTGTACTGGGATGATGGGCTCCTCACCCTCAAAGGGTACAACCCCAGTAGTACAGACCGGGTCCGTAAACAACTAATCAACTTCTTCCGGGACTGGGGATTTAAAATCACCCTACAAACGTCCCTAACCCGAGTCAATTTCCTGGACATTACCCTCAACCTCGAAAATTATCTGTACTACCCATACAAGAAACCAAACGACAACCTGCACTACATCCACCACCGCTCTAACCATCCTAGAAACATCACAAATAACCTGGTTAAAAACATCCCCCCCCCCGTATATCTCGTTTGTCCGTTAATGAGCAGATATTCGACGAACACGCGCCTCATTACAACCAGGCCCTCAAGCGGAGTGACTTCCGGGAGGAAATATCCTTTTACCCAGCTTCCCTTAGCGGAACCAGCAGGCGACACCGCCGCTCACGCAACGTAACGTGGTTCAATCGTCCCCATAATGCCGAGGTGGAAACACCTATCGGGAAAATCTTCTTTAGACTCCTCGAAAAACACTTCCCACTACAACACCGCTACCACGACATAATCAACAAAAACACCACCAAACTCTCCTGCAGCACCACACCTAACTTCGCACAAAACATCGTCTCCTCAAACAACAAAAAACTCAACCCCTATGGAAGAAATAACCTAGACATCAGTGGAGAGCCGACCAGGCGGTGTAACTGCCCTGATAGATCTACGTGCCCCCTCAACAACAAATTCCGAGAAATTAACGTGATCTACCAGTACAACGTGAGGACGGACACCTCCAACAAAGCTTATATAGGATTAACCGCATGTGACTTCAAGACCCGGCTCTACCAACACCGATATACTTTCCGAAACTCGGTCCGGCGACATGCCAATACACTCTCGGGCCACATCTGGGACCTCCAAGATAATAATATAACCTACAATCTCACTTGGAGCTTACTGTTCAGAGCTAACTCTTACACGGGAGGACGCCGTCCGTGTAACTTATGCTCGGAGGAAACATTACAAATGCTGTTTTCGAAGGACCAACTCCTAAACAAGAGAGACGAACTGGTAACCGCATGCAAACACAGATTGCGTAGGACTTACCTCGCCCTCAAACCCCATAACGAGCCGGGTGGGTAGACAAGGGCTGATACGCCCCCCCACTTGTCGAATAAGTTAGGGGAAACCCCAGCTTACATAGGTAGATGTATCTCTTTTCTTTTCCTCGTTGTCTTCTTCTTCCCTCTGTCTCATCCTATCACTTCCTTCCACCCCCTATTTTCTTCCTCGTCTGCTTTTCTCCTTTCGCCTACCCCGATACAGCCCATCGGGCCTCTGTTGCATCAGTTCCCCCACCCCTGTAATTTTAAGATAGATTTGGCCGAATACGTTTTACTAACTACTTATAGTAGTTAGGTGTTAAACCCCTTTAATTTTGTATCAGTTTTGTTATTACTCAATTTCTACAAGTTTTCTCTATTCTCAACTTATTAACCTGTATTTGTAAGATAGCATTGTGATATTTTATTCATTTCTCACTATCTAATTTTATATATTTTTTATTTCTTTCTATTATTTTTTATTGTCTCCTACTCTCATTCGATTTAGCTATTCTATTACCTCCCTCCTCCACTTCATACACTATCCTTAGAATCTGCTGTATACATATCACTTTCAACGCGTGACCGCTCCACTCAATTCCCTATTGTTCTACAGGCAAGTTCAGCCACCCCTACCTTCCACCAAATGCCATGATAGACTTATTTCTGTTTACAACACATTTTAACCAATCCTCTTGACATCTACAATCTTCCCATATAAGGAAGTATCCCCTTGACAAGTTCGGCTATTTATTCACCAGGCTAAAAATTCTAATTTAGTCCAGAAATAGCCGTCGAAACGGATTGAGCTCTGCCGTCGGGGTCATACTTTTTCCTATTTCCCACACTCTACTACCCTAAGTATTGAGTACTCTGGTGCGTTATGGTCCATCAGGTTCCTTACCACAATTCCTTTGTTATATATATATGTATATATATATATATAAAGAATTAGTATATCTACTAACATATATATACAGATGCATACCTATGCTTGCAAATATATAGGTTTTGTCTTAGTAACTTTGTGGTTCAATGCAAGGGGATGCAGAACAATAATATGAAATACGTAAAATAAGAAAATTATAAAAATTAACTTACTAAAATTTTACTCCAACTAATTAGTTTCTGAAAAGGAATAAACATGGTTTCCGAAGAAACGCACGGAGAAATCCTTTCGTCATCAGGGAAGTCTATTCTCTGCTAAGATGGGGCGTATGATCAGGGAGAGGAAGTAGGACAGTCTGTAGTTACTAGAAATGTTAGCTCCACAGACTGGCCGTGTTGGTGGTCCCGTGACAGGGTCACTGCCCGTTTTATGGACTTTTCGAAGCCCATACAACGCCGGCACGTCATTGTTCCAGGCCTGGAAGTTGTTGGCAGTCCTTTTGTTGGGCTGCGTGATGGGCCCCATCATTGAAATGTCCCCAGATGTATGTGACAGCACGGAGGACCTCCTCAGCAGAATCGGCGAGGGTAACCGATCTAGGACATAACAAACTGCATAATAGGTAGTATGGATGTTGTGTCCCTGTATCCATCTATTGACGTGGATTTTGCTGTGGAGAAATGCGTAGAAATGATCAGTGAGAGCAATGTCGAGTTCCGTGGGATTGATACCAGTGAGCTGGGACTCCTACTTAAACTTACCTATAGTAATAATTACCTAGACACATATGACCTTAGCAACCTGTGCCCTACAAGACCAGCAAGAGGCAGACCACCTACCATTACCTCAATGGCCAAGAAAACCCACACAGATAGATGGAACGGGTGGACCAGAGCCATACGGACACCCGAAAACCACGATGAACAAAAGAAAATGATTGCACATGCGGTGGGGGCCAGCATAAAATTAACCCTTAAGGAACATATGTTCAAATTTAATGGAAAAACTTATGCCCAAGAGGAAGGAGCAGCCATTGGTGTTAGCATTGCAGGCGACATAGCTAACTTATTCATGGTATGGTGGGACAGTAGACTTAAACTTAAACTTAAAGAACAATTAGAAGACCCCTTAACCCTGATAATGTACTCCCGCTACGTCGATGATATAAACATCGTAGTTAAAACACCCCCACTAGAGAACAGTCAGGAATTAGAGAAAAACACAATGGAAAGCATCCAGCAAATAGCTAACTCCATCCACCAGAGTATTAGAGTTACTATAGACTACCCAAGTAAACACCCCAACCATCGATTACCTGTACTAGACACAGAGCTCTGGTTAGATACCATTAATAACAAAAAAGGGCGGTGGATTGGCAGTATCGGTAGAGGGTCGGACGCCATGCTTTCCAGCATAGTTACGTCCCTTTACGATCTGAGTTCAAATCCCGCCGAGGTTGACTTTGCCTTTCATCCTTACGGGGTCGATAAAATAAAGTACCAGTAATGCACTGGGTAATTGCTGGCCTTGTGCCTAAAGTAGAAACAATTAATAACAAAAAACAAATCCTCCATTCCCATTATGCCAAACCCATGACTTCCAAATATCTGATCCACCGAAACTCAGCTGTTTCGGACCATACCAAAATCAACATACTGATTGCGGATTTGGTACGGGTGATGAGAAACGTGTCCCGCATGTGCAACCCCGAAGAACTAGAGAGACACATACAACACTTCATCCACCGTATGCAGTTCTCTGGTTACAATCAGAGAGATAAAATCAGAGTGTATAGAGGAGCCAGAACCAAATGGGAAAAATGGTAAATAATGACACAAATGGGACCTGCCCCTTGTATAGGAGCAAATTTTGGAATAGAATAGAAAGAACTAGGAATAAGGCTAATAGAGTAAACTCATGGTATGATAGCAATAAATACCAGAGTGTAATGTTCATCGATACAACCCCTAGAGGTGAATTAGCTTACAAATTTAGAAGGGCCCTTGATAAACATGAACTCAATATTAAGATAGTAGAAAGACCAGGTACCTCCGTAAAAACACTTATTAGCAAGACATACCCTTTTCAAAGACCCCCTGTATAGATAAGAAATGTATAACCTGTAAATTAAGCCCCCATATTAACTGTAAAACTAGAAATGTAGTGTATAGCATAAGATGTACCGAAGGACAATGTAGAGACAAAAATATAGTGTACATAGGTGAGACAGCTCGTAGTGTAGGGGAACGGATAAATGAACACTGGCGAGACCTTCAAGATAGTAAAGAATCATCTGTACTCTACCAACATGCTAAAATAGAACACAAGGGTAAATTAGAGAACATAGAAATAAAAATAGAATCTACACACAGAAAAGATGCAATGTTTAGACAAATTACAGAGGTAATAAACATAAAAGAATTACAACCAAAATTAAATAGAAAATATGAGTGGAACAGCAACATCACAACTTACAATTAAGGACAAAATGAAAACACACACACACATAGAACAAACAACCAACCAGTAACATGTAAATAAACAAATAAATAAACGAATATAAACACACACAGACACCCGGACACGACAGAACAAAGGAGAGGCACAAAAACAAAGAAAAGAATCCCCAGTCACTGAAGAGGTCACAGAATGTGTGACGAAAGAACTTTGACAATATATAAACAACCATCTGGTTGTGGAACCAACCAACCAACCGGAAATTTATAAATTCCTAAATTTATAAATTTATTATAATAAATTGAAGTGAAAGCAACTGGTGCGTGTGTTTCTTATTGGCAACATGACCCTCCCAAAGTATAACAATATCGTTTCAACACACGTTTTCAGATAAAGAATCTTGCTAAACAAATTCAGAAACGCAATATATATATATATATATATGGCTTGAGGAAGGCGAGCCTGTGTGGTTACTGATAACGAGTGTTAGAAGGCAAGGCGACACAAACAAGAGATGGAAAGTTTCTCTTCGTCAGCTGTTTACTACGGATCATAGATGTTTCGGCGCATTATAAACAGAAGAAAAAGTAGAAACAATTATAAACAGAATATCGATCCGTAGCGCGTCCATGGCCTTTTATCTATCAAAAAGCCACGAGGGAAAGAAGTGATAGCGAAGAGAGAGAAAGAAAGAAAAAAAGGTAAACATACCGATAGAAGGGAATATAGGACAATGGCACATGTATGAGAGTAACCGAAGAGAAAATAGATCAAGTTAAACCAAGCCGTTGGGTTTAAGCCCGGTGGCCATAATAACAGGAGCAGGTAATTCCGTGGCTATTCTCAGTGAGTTTAGAGAGAGAGAAAGACGGAAAAAGAAGAAGTGAGAGGGGGTACAGGACAGAGCGGGTGAGTGTGAGGGATAGAGAGAGAGAGAGGGGGAGAAGGGAAAGGGAGTTAATCCAAAAGGGTTTGCGACGTACGTGCAACCGAGACCGAAAAACAAGCAAATGGGTAGAAAAGAAAGAGAGAGAGAGAGAGAGAGAGAGTTGATCCAAAAGCGTGGCGGGACATAAGTCCGACCAGGAACAACAAATCGAGCGAGACAGGTAGAGAGGAGATCACAGCAGTAAATACAAAAATATGGGTTGAGGAAGGCGAAGCTAAGAGGTTACTGATAACGAGTGTTAGAAGATAAGACGATACAAACAAGAGATGGAAAGTTTCCCTTCGTCAGCTGTTTACTACGGATCATAGATGTTTCGGCGCATATATATATATATATATATATGTGTGTGTGTGTGTGTGTGTGTGTGTGTGTGTGTGTGTGTGTGTGTGTGTATATATGTGTGTGTGTGTGTGTGTGTGTGTGTGTGTGTGTGTGTGTGTGTGTGTAAAAGGTAAACAGAAATAACAACACAATCGGTACAGTATATGGAAGGGATATATTAGGTTAACGCTTGAAATAGCAGGAAGGGGGTCTTAACATTTCGGACGCTAGCCCTTCATCAAAGAAAGAATGAGAAATAAGATAGATTGAGGAGGATGGGCGGGTTGGAATTGGAAAAAAACGTCTTTAGATAAAAATAACAGGTCCAATATATAATTATATATATAATTATATATATATATATATATATATATATATATATATATATATATATATATATATATATATATATATATATAATTAGTTACATGTATAGGCAGTGCCGGACTGGCCAGGTTGCCAGGTTGCCAAATGGCAAGTGGGCCCAAGGGGGCTCACTGTGGCACTACAGGGACCCAAGGTAGCATTGCAGAAGCCCACGGTAGTATTTTAGGGAGCAATACTTTGCTTTAAAAAAAAAATCTTTTAAAAAGTGTCTCATAGAAAGAATAACATTAAAAAAAATAAATAAATAAACGAAGGATATATATGTGTGTGTTGGTATGTATATCATATAGATCTATGTAAAATTTTTACAAACTATCAGAGGAAATATACATACCTTCACATATATGAAGACAGCATATATATGTGAAGGTATGTATATTTCCTCTGAGAGTTTGTAAAATGTTTACATAGATCTATATGATATACATACCAACACACACATATACATCCCAGAAACGATCGTAAAATGATGAATTTTTTAATATAAGGAACTTGTTCTTTGTTTTTATTCATTGTTTTTATTAATTTATCTTGACTCTGTTTCCCTGTGATTTTCATCGAAAAATTTTTGTATGCATCTTCTCTTTTCATGATATTTGGATTACATTGAGTTCTTCATACCAATTGGACACTACCGTATATTTTGGTAGATTTATCTCTCTCTATCTCTCTCTCTCTCTCTCTCTCTCTCTCTCTCTCTCTCTCTCTCTCTCTCTCTCTATATATATATATATATATATATATATATATATATATATATATATTTTTTTTTTTTTTTTAAAGCGATGAAATACCAATGAAAGTTGGAAAATCACTGATGAAGGACTAATTTTATTTATATATAACCCATATGCAACTATACAGCACTCAATTCTTCTCATATTTATATATATATATATTTCCTCAGCTGCGTTTGTCTGTTTCTTTCTTACTACTTCCCCCCTCTCTCTGTATCTCTCACCTTCTTTCGCCCCCTCTGTCAGTCACACTTTCTCTCGACTGGCCTCTTCCTCGCACTTCCACTCACTCACTCTCTGCTTCTTCCCCTCTCATTTCCTCCCGTTTGGCCTGTGTGGGGTCCTTTCTCACTCACACATCACCCATGTTGAATGATCTGTATATCTCTCTCGCCCATGAAATTCACCCAGCTTAAGCTGAATAGATATCATGTGCTTGTTTCTTCCTATCTTTCCGTTGCAATACCTTATATGTTTGTTTACTTGTCTCACTCGCTTTACGCTATATTACTTGTCCCAATAGCTTTATTTAGCTATTGCTCGCACCAACTGGAGGTATATGATTTTTAAAGCTATGAATTACCAATGAAAGTTGGAAAATCACTGATGAAGGACTAATTTTATTCATATGTAACCCATGTGCAATCACGCAGCACTCAATTCTTCTCATATATATATATATATATATATGTGTGTGTGTGTGTGTGTGTGTGTGTGTGTGTGTGTGTGTGTGTGTGTGTGTGTGTGTGTGTATACATATACACACGAGCTGCTGACCAAATAATTTTTGATATCAATGGGTTAAAGACATATGTAAAATCAATTAGTGGTCAATTCTTCAGTCTAAAGTCCCTCGGGAGAATGAGTCAAATAATGTTTGTGCAAGTTGAAAACATGTATGTATACATATATATAAATCTATATATACACATGTACATGTACACACATACACACACTCCTAGATATATATATTGAGTGAGTACTGAAAGAGCGGTGGACTGGCAATATCAGTAGAGGGTCGGACGCCATGCTTTGCAGCAAAGAGCTACGACCCTTTATGGTCTGAGTTCAAATCCCACCGAGGTTAACTTTGCCTTTCATCCTTACGGGGTCGATAAAATAGAGTACCAGTAATACACTGGGATAATTGCTGGCCTTGTGTCAAAAGTAGAAACAATTATTGAAAGACTCTGGATGTGTATATTTCGCAAGGTTCTTTTTATTGGAGAAGCTAAGAGCGATCACTTGCATACTCTACTCTAAATAACAGTATACTATACATTCACAATTATTTAAAAATTTAATCATAACATTCTGTATTAACATTTAGTATTACTGTATACTGCCAGTAATATGTACAGTATATATACAATATAATTAGTACAAAAATACACATTTTCCCCCGCAAAATTTGATTGCACTGTTTTGTTTTCAATTATGTATTTTTTGAAAATGTTATTCATTCATTATAAGAATTAAAGGTGAATTGGCAGTACCGGTAGAGGGTCGGACAAGCTTTCCAGCATAGTTACCTCCCTTTACGATCTGAGTTCAATTCCCGCCGAGGTTAACTTTGTCTTTCATCCTTACTGGGTCGATAAAATAAAGTACCAGTAATGTACTGGGATAATTGCTGGCCTTGTGCCAAAAGTAGAAACAATTATAAGAATTAAACGATAGCAATTTATATGTGGGTGAGCCCCCTTTATCTCCTGGCAACCAATATTTTTAGACCCAGTCCGCCACTGAGTATAGGTACTTAAATTTCGTTGGGTTATTCACCTTAACTCATTCAGCGTGAGATACAATTAAAAATGGCTTCCCACAAACGCCTAATCAAGTACGGGTAGACGATTGTCTTGATACCAGTGACGAAAAGGACAGACGGGGACAAAAAAGACAAAGAAAATCAGGGAAAGAAGAGTGGATAGAAAAAAAGAGAGAGCAGGGACGTAAAGATAGGTAAGTAAATAAAGCTGACTGACTGGTGCCCACATCTAGGTCAACTTTGCCAGTGCCTTTCTGGTGATGGTAAATATATATGTATATAATTATATAGGTATGTATATATGTATACGTACATACATATATGTATACAGACGTACAGTAGTATGTATATATATACCTACATGCACACATATATATATGCATGTATCGGTTTACCGAACATTTATTATAATGCTCGGTTTGTTTGTTTGTAAACAAACAAACAGCCCGAATTACGCCGTGCAGTGTTTAGGCAAACCAAGTCACCTTTTTGTTCAACACTGACACAGGAACGATGTACTAGTTTCAAGCTTATTAGCTATCGGTCAACATCGTATACCTTCCTGCCAGATGGTTGAACGTCTGAAAGTATATACTTTCCTTATGCATATTAATGGCTGAGCAGCCTAATTTGCATATCGAGTGAGTTCAGTCGGCCGGGCACACCGAAAACGATAAATGGAATAGAATGAAACGAAATTTCATTTCTCACTCTTAATACGGCACTTACTTAAATGTAAGTATGTATGTATGTATACGTACATACATATATGTATATAGACGTACAGTAGTATGTATATATATGCACGTATCGGTTTACCGAACATTTATTATAATGTTCGGGCTGTTTGTTTGTAAACAAACAAACAGCCCGAATTACGCCATACAGTGTTTAGGCAAAGTAAGTGCCGTACTAAGAGTGAGAAACGAAATTTCGTTTCATTCTATTCCATTTATATATATATAAATAAACAACAAAAATCAGTAATATGGAATTACAATTCTGATAAATAAGAATAAAAATATTTTGACAAGCTATCACCGAAAATATGCGTCATTTCAGCTGGTGCAATTGTAGCGTCATCTTTGAAAGCATATAGAGTGTGGAATATTGCCCGTGAATACAAAAGGTATATAATTGTTTCTACTTTTGGCACAGGACAACAATTATCTCAGTGTATTACTGGTACTTTATTTTATCGACCCCGTAATGATGAAAGGCAAAGTTAACCTCGGCGGAATTTGAACTAAGACCATAAAGGGCCTATAATATACAAACAATTGAATCAATCTCTCTCTCTCTCTCTCTCTCTCTCTCTCTCTCTCTCTCTCTCTATATATATATATATATATATATATATATATATATATATATATATATACACACAGAGCGTGAAGACGGACTGACAGACACGGCTCTTATAATATAATATAGATTATTTCTTTATTGGCCATTAGGGCTGAAACATAAAGCATGATACAAAAGCAAGGACAGTGGGATTTATATAAGACGTCTAAAAATATAACTGGTAACATTTAACAAAATATAACAATAAAACTCCCCAATAGGGAGTAGTACCACCCAGGAGTAACTTAGAAATCCCACAGATCCTAAACCACCTTAATCTCCAAGAGCACGAACAGAAGGTTCCCCTCTCTTCTCCAAACTCTCCAGCCTACAGGCGCTTGGTCAGAGTAGACCTATTTACTCGGGTCATCCTCTCTACATTCTCCCAGATTTTAACTAATGTACCCGGAGGGAAGCAGTGGAACTTGAAAAAGTTGATGAGCGCTTGGCCGAAAAAAAGAAAGTGTCAATCTTCAGTCCTTTCAGCCGCGCCCACTACACAACCTCTTTTGCTACAGTCACCAAACAAGACAACAGCCTCTCCCCACCGTCCAAAAGAAGGCGGCGGGACGATCTTCATGATAGAGTTGGTTGATAGCCAGATCCGTCGTACACGCCATAATAGCTGTTCGACAAAACTCCACTAATCAGCAATGCTTGGATACTGGACGAATGTGTGCAGAACGGTTTCATTGCTCTGCGCGCCTCTCGGACAGGTCTGTCTGACAGCACTTCCGTGCCTGTAGAGTTTGTTTCAAACCGGCTGTGCCCCCAGTAGCACTGCCAAGCCAGAGATTTCTGGAAATTATCCATAGTCTCTGGCTCAAAGTTCTCCGGAACAGACTGGTTAGTTCAATTGTGTCGACGCCCAGAGTTTCTCCGAGGCCATCGTTGTTCTTGCCTCCCACTAGTCCTCTATAGAACACTAGAGAGGAATTTACACTGACCACATTGCCCGTTTGGCCCGATGTGAGCACCTAACAACATTCACGAGGCCAGGCGCCAAGTTTAGGTCTTCGCTTGACCCATGACTGCAGCATAGTTAACGAGACGAGCTGCAGAAAGACCTCTCTTACAAACGGCGATCACACCTGTCCACCGTTTGGGGAAATCTGCAAATGTCATAGCCTCAGCGCATGTTTGCGCATCATCAGCCATGGCATGCCCAGCACACCATGTAGAGGGCGTCGGCTACAAATTGCTCGCCTCCCCAATGGAAGCTTTCCCGTCCACAGAAAGCTGAAGAGCAGGTGCTCCAATCTGTTGAAGAGCGAACAGAGGCAAGGTACGCCGGTCATGCTGTAATAGATTATAGAAGCGATGTATGCGTTCAGCACCGCTACCAGACGTTTCAGGGATTGCATCCTCTCGGTCCATTTCTGGATGTGAGTGGCCACTTTGCTCGTTACCTCGTCCCAGTTCTTATCCACCTGGAGGTCTAGACCAAACCAGACCCCAATAAGTTTCACCGGTCCGTCTATCTGTCCAGCGTCAAACGAGGCTGTTGAACGGCATGGATTTACCTCTCTCGAAAAGATAAAAGTAGACAACTCACCACTGAAGATGTAAAAGTTGAGATTGACTGACCCTACAATTGCTGTGAAACACCAGAGCAAGAACTGCGACGTGTGAAAATATCCTCTTGTTCCAAGACCAGTCATAATATAGTCCACATTAACTGAAGCAGACGACATTCTTTTCGTGTTATTTTGCAATTTCAATCGAAATCTGATGCGCTGGAAAAGGAAGAGGAAAAGAAAATGGTTATTATTAGTTAGCCAACTGGACATTTCAACCGTAATCCTCCCATCTGATCTTTCAAGCTCAGTATAGTTACAAATATATACTCCATTAAGTCCTTCTCTTTTTGAAACGACGGTGTGATTTAAGGAAAAAATGGCTACTATTTCTAAGCGGTCGTGTGAGAATCTAGTAGTCCCCATGTAAGCTTGAGATTTAGTATAAGGCTGGAAGTTGTAAGCAAACAATAATATTTCCATTGAAACTGAGCCAGCGTGGGAGTCTCTATGAGGTCGTTTGATCTGCTAGAAAATCGAACAATGCGTGACGAAGAGGGTCAATGAGACCAGTGGAGGCAAAAACAGAGTAGATAACACGCAGAGTGGAAAAAGTCGCCTAGCAATAATTGTTTCTACTTTTGGCACAAAACCAGCAATAATCCCAGTGCATTACTGATGCTTTATTTTATCGACCCCGTAAGGATGAAAGGCAAATAACGAGGCGACAAAATCATATAATGAAAGAGGAGAATATAACGGTAAAAGAGGTGAATAACTCAACACGAGGAGGAGTGGGCGCCATGCTTGTCACAGATAATACTGAGACTGCGTAAATGTGTATATAAATTTACACATATTTCGTCTAAAGACGTGTAAACATATCAAATAAACCTATTTCCCCGAAAAATGATAAAGACCTTTTACAAGTTTTCAAGCCTAGTTGGACTTTCATTAGTGTGCACCTATATAATCTAATCAACCACAAGGAAATATGCAAGAGTTATGGCCCTTTACGTTTTAAGTTCAAATCCCGACGAGGTTAGCTTTGCCTTACGGGGTGGATGAATAAAGCACCAGTAATGCACTGGAGTCGTTTTAATTGACTTTCCCTTCCCCTAAAATTGTTGATCTTGTGTCTACATCAGAAACCATTATTTATAGTAGTATTCTATAAGGGCGGTGGATTAGCAGTATCGGTAGAGAATCGGACACCATGCTTTGCAGCATAGAGTTACGTCCCTTTATGATCTGAGTTCAAATCCCGCCGAGGTTAACTTTGCCTTTCATCCTTACGGGGTCGATAAAATAAAGTACCAGTAATGCACTGAATAATTGCTGGTCTTGTGCCAAAAGTAGAAACAATTATTTATAGTAGTATTCTGAAATGAACATACCAATTAGTGCTCATAGTAGTAGTTAATTAATATATACTGTATATTAAGCTAAGCTGCAGAAGTATATGATAAAGTTATATCTGTATATATACAGAATAGAAGTAACCGAGACTGCGTGAATGTATATATAAATATACACATTTTGAGTATGTAAACATATCGAATAAATGTGAATATATTTATATATATATATATATATATATATATATATATATATATATGTGTGTGTGTGTGTGTGTGCTGATACCCATCTTTTTTGTTCAGTGGGCTTATACGCCCCATTATTAGGCTATATTATTTAGTCAATGTCACGGCGAAGCTTCTATTTCTATTTCAATTCTAAACTTCTCTCGACGCGTTCCAAACATACTTCCTTTGTTTATACACACACACACACACACACACACATATATATAAATATATATGTAAGGATAGGTTTTACGAGTCCCTAATACACACTACTGCTCTAACAGACGACAAGGACTTCCTAATCATTGCAGGAGATTTTAACGGACACGTAGGTAAACACTGCGACGGCTTCAATAGAGTACATGGAGGCCATGGAGTTGGCACAAGGAATGAGGAAGGATTCAGACTTCTAGAATTCTGCGACGCCAATGACATGTCGATATGTAACACAAACTTTAAAAAACCCGACAACCACCTGATCACCTATAGATCAGGGGAGCACTCTAGTCAGTTAGATTTTATTCTCATCAGAGGACGTGACAGATGGACGGTCGTAAACACAAAAGCCTTCCCTAGTGAGGAATGTACATCCCAACATAGCTTAGTTGTCAGCGACCTCACGGTCAGAACTAGACGAGCCCTGAAACAGAGGCCAACCTGGAGAAGAAAGATCTGGAAGCTGAAAGTCCCCTCAACCAGTAACAGATTTAAAGATATTTTACTCAACGCCTACGACAGTAAAGAAGAACAGATAGAGACATTTAACGTAGAAGAGAACTGGGAGTTCCTAAAAAATAACTTACTAGAGGCGACGGATGAGGTTTGTGGCTGGAGTAAGACCTCAAGCAGGAGGAGAGTGACTTGGTGGTGGAACAATAAGGTAGATGAAGCAGTCAAGGCCAAGAGACAGGCATGGAAAGAATGGAAGAACGGGGGGAGCAGGGTACATTACATAGAGACCAAGAGGGAAGCTAGGCGACAAGTATACTTAGCTAGGAGGGAAGCAGAGGATAGAAAATTCAAGCATGTTTTACAACGTGAGGACCAGAAACAGGAGGTATTCAAGATTGCGAGGCAGTGTGTCAGAGATAGTTGTGATGTCATTGGAGAGAAGTGTATCCGGAATGATAAAGGTGAGCTTGCCCTCACAAGTGCTGAGAAGAAAGATGCATGGAAGAGTCATTATGATAGATTACTAAATGAGGAGAATGCATGGGAAGAAGAGACCCTACCCCACGTAGACCCTATAGAGGGACCAGCAGTACAAGTCAGCGGCAGCGTAGTAAGTAAGGCAATCAGAGATATGAAGATAGGGAAGGCAACCGGTCCATCGGGTATAGCTGCCGAGATGCTGAAGGCATCTGGGTCTGTAGGTCACACTATAACCACACGTATCGTTAACCAGGTAATACTAGAGGGGGCCATACCAAAAGATTGGTGCAGTAGCATCATTGTCAACTGCTACAAAGGTAAAGGCGATGCACTAGATAGAGGAAACTATAGAGGTATAAAGTTGATGGACCAGGTCATGAAAGTAACAGAAAGAGTTATAGCACAGCTGATTAGGGACCGGGTGAATATAGACGAGATGCAATTTGGGTTTGTTCCAGGGAAAGGCACCACTGATGCGCTCTTCCTTGTGAGGCAATTACAGGAAAAGTACCTAGCTAAAAGTAAGCCACTCTACTTGGCATTTGTCGACCTTGAGAAAGCCTTTGACAGAGTTCCACGTGCAGTAATCTGGTGGGCTCTTAGAAAACTAGGAGTAGATGAATGGCTTGTGAAAGCGGTACAAGCCATGTATAGGGGAGCAGTCAGCAAAGTTAGGATTGGCAATGAGTATAGCGAGGAATTTAGCGTACAGGTTGGGGTCCACCAGGGCTCTGTTCTTAGCCCTCTCCTGTTCATCATAGTCCTGCAGGCAATAACGGAGGAGTTTAAGACCGGATGCCCATGGGAACTCCTGTATGCTGATGACCTCGCACTCATAGCTGAATCTATGGTAGAACTAGAGAATAAATTCCAAACCTGGAAGCAGGGACTAGAGAGAAAGGGCCTCAAAGTCAACATGACAAAGACTAAGGTCCTTATAAGTAGACGAGAAAACAGAACCCAGATCCCCTCAGGGAAATGGCCTTGCTCAGTATGTAGGAAAGGTGTAGGTAGGAACTCCATTCTTTGCCCCAAATGCAAACAATGGGTACACAAGAGATGTAGCGGGATCTCAGGAAGCTTAATTAAGAATGTAGGATTCACATGCAGCAGCTGTGCTGAAACAGCAAGCAAACAGCCACAGGAAACAAGTACCACCAATCTCTGGGAGGGCCCTGTAGAAACAGTAGACAGCTTCTGCTACCTAGGTGACCGAATTAGCAACGGAGGTGGGTGCTCAGAAAGTACAATAACTAGGGTAAGAACGGGATGGAAGAAGTTTAGGGAACTACTACCACTGCTAGCTGCAAAAGGCTTCTCCCTCAGAATGAAAGGCAGACTGTATGATGCGTGTATCCGAACAGCGATGTTGCATGGTAGTGAGACCTGGGCGCTGAAGGTGGAAGACTTACGTAGATTAGAGAGAAACGAAGCCTGCATGCTCCGATGGATGTGTAACAGTAATATACGTGAACGACAAAGCATAAATGAATTGAGAGAGAGACTGAGCATAAGAGGAATCAAATGCTGCGTGCAGGAGAGGCGGTTACGCTGGTATGGACATGTGATGCGTATGAAGGATGACAGCTGCATAAAAAGGTGCAGAGCACTAGAAGTTGATGGAAACCGCGGAGTGGGGAGACCCAAGATGACTTGGGATGAGGTGATAAAAGCCGACCTTACCCAACTACACCTCTCAAAGTCAATGACACACGACCGTGACTTCTGGCGTCACGCAGTAATATAGGGTACCCGACCTCCCATGGGTACATGCTGAAGCATATAAACAATATGCCCCCCCCCCCCCCACCGCAAGGTGGTCGTGGAGGTGCCACGGCAAAAAAGCACCCAGCCCACACTGTAAAGTGGACGTGTAGGCGCCACGAAAAAGCACCCAGCACTCACTGTAAATGAGGTTGGTGTTAGGAAGGGCATCCAGCTGTAGAAATCAAGCCAGATCAGTTCCTGTATGAGCAAGGCATGGTCAGCCGACCAGACACTGCCCACAACAGGACAACCCGTCTAACCCATGCTAGCGTGGAAGAACGGACGTAAAACGGTGATGATGATGATGATGATGTACTGCCTCTCTGTTCTGTCCCTGTTCAATTTTTCATTATATATATATATATATATATATATGTATATATATATATATACACATATATACACATGTATAACATATATACATATATATCACACACACATCCATATATATACACACACACATATATATATATATATATATATATATATACACATATATAAACATGTCTCACATATATACATATATATCATATATACATATATATCACACACACATATATATACACACATATATATATATATGCACATATATATAAATACATATATATCATATATACATATATATCACACACACATATATATACACACACACACATATATATGCACATATATATAAATACATATATACATATACATACATATATACACACACAAAAACATATATATGTGTGTGTGTGTGTATATATATACATATACATACATATATATATATATATGTAAAGGGGTATGGCTGAGTGGTTAGAGAATTAGATTTTCAACTGTGAGTTCAATTCCTGGACCAGGTGATGCATTATGTCCTTGAGCAAGACACTTTATTTCACGTTGCTCCTTCTACCTGGAGTTGCAACTGATAGATAGTACTAGCAACTGGAAAGACCAATGGAAACATTGTTTCCTCGGTCCGATTTGACGAAAGTCGATCAATCCTTTTATATATATATATAACCCATGCTAGCGTGGAAAATGGACATTAAACGAAGATATTGATGATGATGATGATGATATATACATATATAAACACACACACACACACACACACACACACACACACACACATATATATATATATATATATATATGGAGGCACATGGCTTAGTGGTTAGAGCATTGGCCTTGCAATCGAAAGGTTGTGAGTTCAATTCTCAGACCGGGTGATGTGTTGTTTCCTTGAGCAAGACACTTTATTTCACATTGCTCCAGTTTACTCAGCTGTAGAAATGAGATGATAGGGACTGGGGTCCCTATCATTCCACTGCAAAAGTGGTCGTGGAGGTGCCACGGCAAAAAAGCACCCAGCACTCACTGTAAATGAGGTTGGTGTTAGGAAGGGCATCCAGCTGTAGAAATCAAGCCAGAATCAGTTTCCGTCCCACCCTTGCAAGCAGGGAAAAGTGGACGTAAAATGAAATGATGATGATGATGATATATATATATATATATATATATATATATATATATATATATATATATATATATATATATATATATATATATATATATATATATATATCAAGCAGAGGAAAAGAGAAGGCATTCATATCACAAAAGCCATGTGTTATGCAGAATGCTGAACAGATCATAAGCTGCTCAACATAAAATTACAAAAGCCTAGAAGACCGCAAGGCACCAAAGTTCGAAAGGAAGGATTTATAGAGGACTTGAATCAAGAACCTGAAGCAGACTGGAAATCTTTCTGCAATAACTTACAACACTGCTATTAATATAGTTGGTCCCAAGGTCAGGTAACACCATGATTGGTTTAATGAGAACAACGATGCCATACAGAAGCTATTGGATGAAAAATGCCATCTCTATGAAACCCACCTAAGTGACTCTATTTCTATCTCAAAGAAAAAAGACCTTTGACGAAAAGGAATCTAAAGTTCTGCAAAAACTAGGTAGCATGCAAGACAGGTGATTAAAAAAGAATGCTGACTAGATCCAAGTGACTAGATCCAAGTCTACGCTGATAATCACGACTCCAATAACTTTTACAGCACATACTATGAAATCGATATAATAAAGTACCAGTAATGCACTGGGTCATTGCTGGCCTTGTGCCTAAAGTAGAAACAATACTATGAAATCTACGATTTAACTTCATTTGCACCATCCCCGCTACTCAGCATAGATGGCCACACACTTATCGTTGATAAGAAACTCATTCTCGATCGCTGAGCGGAGCGGAGCATTTCAACAATATCTTTAGTCGGCCCTCATCTATAAATGAAGAAGCCATAGATAGATCACCTCAGGTCCCAAATGACTTGTTTCTTGGTAGAGGTCCCTCAAGCCTTGAATTGTCTCACCGATGGGAAGTTCCTGGTAAGGATTCCATTCCTGCAAAGATTCTCAAATCGGGCAGTGTCAAGCTGAGATAGAAACAAAGAGCTTTTCTAAACTATGTGAGATCAGGAAAAATATTCCCCAGAACTTCACAGATGCTTCTATCATCCACTTGTATTCGACTATAATATTTAGATTTAGTCAATGTTACGGTGAAGCCCCTATTTTAATTCTAAACTTCACTCTACGCGTTCCAAACATACTTCCTTATTTGTTTATATATATATATATATATATATAAAGTTGTAGTTCCTGCTATCTGTTTGTTTGTTTGGTAACGAACTCCTCCTATGGTTTTGGAGATAGACCCCCATAACCATATATATTCTGAAACTACATTGCCCAGGGTACTTGGATAAGTATATTTCATTTTAATCAAAGGCTTCCCCGGGGACACAACCACCCCTCCCGGTGAAAATGTTTTCCCTTCGATTTATATGAAATTTAAACCATAGGTAAATGATATGATATAATGCCTATTCACAAAATTTCAGTCAATTTCAATAATATTAAGACACCCTAATGGAGTTTTTCTCCATAAATTATATCACTGATTTAAAATCAATCATCATTTTCTTACCAAAAAAATGTGTGAAACGCAGCAAGGCGTGAGTAATTCGGCTAGTATATATATATATATATTCATCCGCCAAAACTAAGGGTTGCCCCCATTGTCGATCCCCACGTGGGTTTTGATAATGGTCATTGCTTGGTTTGGCACTTGAACTAAAAGCCTGTTGAGAAAGTGACTTCCTTGTTCAATCATCTTACCAAAAGCTTAACATTATTTGTCTAAGTAGACAGTACCTGATTTAGGAGTTGCAGAAACCCAAATGCTGGATTTTACCAACCTTCCAGGGGTCCGGGTATAATTTTCAATCATATTTTATTTGTTTGATCCGAATTACTTGGGCGTTTCTATGGCTGTGCGGATAATGGTTTAACCATCGTCTCAGTGTGTTTGGCCTTTTAACTTATGTTGTAGCTCTAGTTCACTAGCTTCTATGGAGCGCTTGCCACACATCTCGGAAGTTGTTTTTCGCTAATTTCCAATAGCTGAAATACGATTCTCGCTAATTTATATTTGTATATATATATACCTAAAGGTCGACTGGTGGTTCAGGAAGCGTTCCTTAAATCGGCCCTCCACCATACCCTAACACGGCGTTAGCTAACAGCGGCTTCTCTCAACCTATCACTTACTCTCCCACTATCAACAACAGCAATAAGAAAAGAAAGCGTAACAATAAACAAACTATCTGGTTCTCTCCTCCCTTCTCACTCAACGTTAAAACCAATGTAGGCAAACAATTTCTAGCCCTCTTAGATAGACACTTTCCCATAGGTCATAAATACCGCTCCATCTTTAACCGACACAAAGTTAAACTAGGATACTCCTGCGCTAAGAACATGAAGGCCCACATCACCAACAGCCCTAAGAGCATCACCCCACCAGGGTGCTCTTGCCGTAAGCCCGACGCTTGTCCCCTTCAACAGCAATGCAACACACCCGCTGTAGTTCATGAGGCTGTGGTCACTTCCAACTGACCAAATCAACCACAGGAGGTCAAATCCTATGTGGGTATGGCGGAGGGCCGATTTAAGGAACGCTTCCTGAACCACCAGTCGACCTTTAGGTACCCGGACAGACGTTCATCCACGAAACTCATGAGCCACGTATGGTCCCTCAAGGACTCAAGTATAGACTACTCCATTCAATGGAAAGCCATCACTAAGTCCAAGCCATACGCAAGGGGAAATCCGTCGTGTGGACTATGTATTGATGAACGAATAAATACTCTAAAGAGATTATGCAATAGCGATTGCCTAAACACGAGAAATGAATTCTTCAGACGTTGTCCACACGTCTCGAAACACCTCTTACGTAACTACAAAACTCCGGATTGAATTACAACAACATCCTAATTTTCTTATCAACTTGAAACTGTTCGGACTTTCTCAGTTATCTCCCTTACACCTCTCGCACGCATTTTAGTATTGCCTGTATGAAGTGATCGTTTCTACGCATGCGCGTTCGTACGGTTGTCCTTCCTGTTCCGCATAACCATGTCCATTACAAGCTGAGGATCCGCTAAGGTGAAACAATTGTTCTCGGTATGGTGAACTAACTGTTGTCTAACCACTTCTATATATATATATATATATGTGTATATATATATATATATATATATATATATATATATATATATATATATATATATATATATATATATATATATATATATATATATATATATATACATCAAAGGGGTACCTTATATATATATAAGGTACCCCTTTGATGGTCGTTCCTTTTCGTGGTGGAGAGGCTTGCGTGGTCCACTGATACTGACAGTGACGCCATCGGGGGTTCTAAACTCCTAGAAGGGACACCCTTGGCGACAAGGTTGAAGACGAGGACCCAGACCAAGCGTGACCAACCCCCAAAGAACCCAACGATGGAGTAAGCGTTTAGAGTAAAATTACAACAGATCTAAACGGATGAACAAGTGGATGAAGAGGGTTACGCATGACGGACATGCTAGAGAAGGCGCCACCCAAAAGTATAACAGAGTCAGCGGTAGTCCGTTACAATTTCATGGCTGGATCCTGCATGTCTCATTCCATATTTACCACCGAGGAAGGTCATGAAATCAAGTGTGTAGGTCACTTCCTGGCGAGTTGGGGTCCACCTTAAACAAATTCACGCCATCGTCACTTTCATCTTCTACTCAGATTTTCATATAACGTAACAAGCTTCTCGGGTTATGTTTGGTCTTTAAAAGAAAATACTGCAGACTACAATATCGACTGGAGAATCGTTGAAAAATGTACACTTGATAAACATTCGGAACTTATTTTCACATGCATTCACAAAATATATAAACCAGTAAAATGTTTAAACCATTCATCAGAAAACGTAATATAGTAAGGTGGATAGCAATATATATATATATATATATATATATATATATATATGTATATATATATATATATATATATATATACTGGAAAGACCAATGGAAACATTGTTTCCTCGGGCCGATTTGACGAAAGTCTATCGACTGTCGATATATATATATATATATATATATATATATATATATATATATATATATATATATATATATATAGTGGTAGAACACTGGAAGGTAATATCCGTAGTGGTAGAGCACTCAGTCCATGGGACAAGTTAGGTAGAAGTGGTTATACAACAGTTAGTTCACCATACCGAAAATATAGTATTAGATAAAAGGAACAAAGAATCAGTGTTGCATCATAACATATTTGATAACATATTACATATGTTTCACTGTCGATCAGCTCGAGGGACGATCTATTATTGATCGAACCTGATTCTGGAATCGAAAGATCCTCAGATATGCTTCAATAGGCAAGCTCGTCTCTGATGGCATATGGATTCCTCCCACTACCTTTCCAATCGCCCCCCCCCCACTCAACCCCTTCTGTGACACCAGAGCTCTTGCCATCTCCTCCTTTTCCCGTTCTTTTTCTTCTTTCTTTCTCTCTTTTTTTTTCTTTTCTATATTTCCCTATTCTTTCTTTCCTTGTGTGCACCCCCTCATCTTTTTTCCCTCGTTAAATCCTCGCGTGCGTTCATGCGTGCCGGACTGTCTGCCAGTCTTCCATAGCCACAATCGTTTAAAGTCCTCGTTAGGCGATAAGTTAAAACCAGGATTCATTGTTGGTGTCCAGACTAATATGCTCCTCTTTCCCCGTACTTGTCATCAATACACACACACACATATATATACATATACATATATATATGTGTGTGTGCGCGCGCGCGCGTAATATATTTATATATATGCTCTATATATTCTTCTATATTTACTAATACTTTTATAGTTCAGTATTTTTTATCTAAAATGTCTGTACCATTTTAAAAGCAGGACTGGATCAAACTTTTTAATTTTGAGATCCTCGCACTCTGGATCTCGACAGCAGGGACCCTCCACTACGGAGGAGGGATATTGTTCTTGAGTCTTCAAGTCTCAAGAACAATATCGCATTCTTTTCTGCGACCTTTCACATGCGAGACACTGCTCTCTCGACTCAGCTCACCCAATCCACTTCCGATTGCACGAAACGTCTTGCAACAGAGTGAATCTCAAAGTATTTGAGGGTGACGTTTCCTCAGCGGTACGTGTGCTGGCCTCGTGAGGTACTCCAGCCCGACAAATGCCGTTTTAGAGCTGTTGTCAACGAATTCGGCTCGCACCCACTATCATTCCGCCAGAGCGCAGGCTGGTTCCCCCGACATGCTCTTCGCAACAACATAATGAGAAGGAGCCTAGACGCAAACAGCTGGAGCAAACAACTGGAGCTAGCAGGTCTAGACCCTGGAGACGGCAAGCGCCACGACGGAATCACTCTCTTCCCTTTCCAAAGAGGTAAATCCCTCGTCTGTCACGCGACATGCTGTAACAGGTTCTCCGCCTTCAGCTTAGTCGCTTCAGACACAAACCCCGGTATCGCAGCTCGCAACGCAGGGAACAGGAAGACAAGCAAATCCCGAACTTGTCCGGCGGCTTCTTCCTCTTTGCATCGGTCACCCCTAGAGACCTCAGACCCCGCACAGCTGACTTCTTCCGTAAAATCAGAATTACAGCAACAAGCCTGAGGAGGGAGTCCTGCGAGGAGGGAGTCCTGCGAGGAGGGAGTCCTGCGAGGTGGGGGAGTCCTGCGAGGAGGGAGTCCTGCGAGGTGGGGGTGGCTGTTGCAGTGGGTGTTCTGGCCATTGTGCGCGGCAATGTATTTGCCATATTGTCCGCAGGGCGCAGCCGAAATATCACTCTGACTTAGGTGTAGAGTACGTCATCCTCTCCCCTTCCCTCTTTCTTTCATTGCCAAACTATCCTTGCTCTTTCCCTCCTTTTCCTCTCATTTTTAGCATTTATAGTTCTTTCCAATACTACTTTCTTTTTCTATATGTTTGACTAAATATTAAATTCTTTATTATTTTTATGTAAAAAACAAGATGGCGTAGGACAGAACAAAGAAGAGGCACAAAACAAAGAAAAGAATCCCCAGTCACTGAAGAGGTCACAGAATGTATGACGAAAGAACTTTGACAATATATGAACAACCGTCCGGTTGTGGAACCAACCAACCGGAAATTTATAAATTCTTAAATTTATAAATTTAATTTATAATAAATTGGAGTGAAAGCAACTGGTGCGTGTGTTTCTTATTGGCAACATGACCCTCCCAAAGTATAACAATATCGGTTTCAACACACGTTTTCAGATAAAGAACCTTGCTAAACAAATTCAGAAAAGAAATATTTTTATGTAATTTTATCTTAAATACTTATTGTCTGATTAAATAAAAACACAATCTTTAAATATAAAAAAAACAAAACAAAATCAGCCATCAGTTTGCCGTATAGTTTACCCAGATATGTTCGTCTATAAATAACACAATTACAAAAAATTCTAATACTCTCCAGTCTTTCGAATTTTTTCAACAATCACACAGTTATGAACGCTGATGTCAAACATGTTTTATTACACACACACACAGACGCACATATATATATACTAGACATGAAAAATGCGCAAGCTCAAAAGTGCCACAGAATGTTATAATAAACCTTCAAAAGTGTGGGACTAGAGTTGTTGCTAAAAAATATTGTAATCATTATATATCGTACATTCTGTGGCATCCTTTATAAAAATAGGTTAAACCAACGAAGCCTTTATTTTTACGCTATTTCACTTAGTTAATTCTTAGAGTGTAACATATAAAAATATGATTTACAACTATAAAATAAATTAATTAATATAATAACAGAGCTGCGGAGCTGAAATTTAGGAAATAATGGAATATCGGATCCTGAGTTGGAGCCAGTCAATTTTTGGCCGACTCCGCAGCCCTGTATAATACATTTCATATTAAAGTTATTAATAAACCTATTTTACACTGCATGCAAATTACCATGAGATATTGATATTAGATATAAGATACAGCGCAATATCTACAGCTGTAAAAGTACGAAAGCGAAGTAATAATAAGTGGCTTAAGGTAATTCCAATATGAAAGTTTGTAGTGATAAAAATTTGATAATGCAATACGATTGTTAATATTATAGTTCTATGAAAATGTAACAATAGATAACTAAATTATTTTACTATTAGTAAATATAATATATTTAATATTTAAGAAATTATCATTATAGATTTGATCGTTCATATAAGCATCATATTAATTTTCAACACAATTATTTTGTTACTATGAGTATATGATAATAATATTACGTAATTATTTATAGCTGTTATTACATTAAACATAGATGTATTTATTTTTATATGTTACACTCTAAGAATTAACTAAGTGAAATAGCGTAAAAATAAAGGCTTCGTTGGTTTAACCTATTTTTATAAAGGATGCCACAGAATGTACGATATATAATGATTACAATATTTTTTAGCAACAACTCTAGTCCCACACTTTTGAAGGTTTATTATAACATTCTGTGGCACTTTTGAGCTTGCGCATTTTTCATGTCTAGTTTAATATTTTTTTAAGGCAACGCTTGTAATAACTCTAGTTAAAGAGGATATATATTAATAATAAATTATCGTTGTAATGTAATTAGATTATGTAATTGTTATTATAAATTATCTTATAAATATTAGTGTAAGATGTATAAAAATATTTTCAGACTTTTAATATAAACAACTACAAAAAACAATCAATATTAAATCAATATATTATACATAATAGAAAACATAAAATAAACAATACAAAAACAAAATATTTACATACAATTGCAATTATCAGTGTATATACATTTTCTTTATATTCCCTGAGCAAATTAATAAGATTTGCTTTTATTGTACATAATTTGATGACTTGTTGGAGTGTATTAAAAGATAGCAACAATTTGTGATTAAATTGTTATCTTAAGCAACTCACTTTTTAATAGTTTTTGGCTGAGCGAAATTGTAAAAGCCTATGAGCAAATATAAAAAAAAATACACAAACAACATTTCCTTGTGTTATTACAACATTAGATAAAATAATTGAGCAATGTCGTTATATTTTGCTCTTATTGCACATTAATAGTGTTTCTATTTTTCAGCACAAATCCATTACGGCAGTCCATTACTGGTACTTTATTTTATCGAATTAGTAAGTATGAAAGTCGAAGTTAACCTCGGCAGGATTTGAACTTAGAATGCAAAGGACCATAACAATACTGCAAAGCATGGTGTCTGACGCTCTACCAATACTTGTGTTGAGCTGGTCATTAATTTATGGTGGTCGTGCGTGGAGTAGAGCAATCGCTAGTTGAAATATTATGAACAAAACATTTTTATTTGCCGAAGAACATATTTTCAATACTGTTTGTGAATGTGACGAAGGAAATACATTCTGATATGGAACAGTGTACAAAGTGTGTCTGTGAATAACATAATGTTACCTCATGTTGTTGTCAAGACATAATGGATTTCGTATATCCAGTTAGAAGATGAAACCTAGCCATCTCGGATTAGTTATATTTCATGCCATGTGTAAACGTGTTTGAGGATAGCAAAATATGCGTGTTTCTTGTCTGGAAACTTTCTGCTAAACTGATTGGTTTCGTTTTTGGCACTATACAATACTCATCCAACAGATAGCTGTATTGGATCCTTGATTGGTTAATATTTAGGTGAGGGTGCTTGATGCAGAGTTAGTGCAAAATGGATCAATGAGTGTAATAATAATAATGATAATAATAATGAAAATATTGTGTACAATGCTGAGGTGCACTACAACTCATCAAAAGTGCATATATAATACATAGGGTAATATAAAAACGTCAGGAAAAAAGAACAGTGCATGAGTCATGATATACACATATGTGCATGTGTATGGAAGGGGGACATCAGGTGTAGTTTTGGTGTATTTCGGAATGTATGATGGTTTTAAAGGATGCAGTGTGTCATCAGCTAACAACTGATGCAGGAAGTTTGTTCCATCCTTCAGCAACTCTGAGCATGAAGAAATATTTCCTAAAGTCATGGGAGCTGTGTTGTTTTCTGACTTTGTAGGCATGTCCACGTGTTAGACACATGGAGATCAAAAAGGTGTTCGGGGTTGTTGTTGGTCGGATGGTTAATAACTTTGTGGGTGTTTACCAAGTCCATTGCCAGAGGGAAGCAAAATATTCAGGGTATGGTAGGTGTCTGATGGAGGGTATGCGCTTGGTTGCATGTCTCTGAACAGTTTCCAGGAGGTCAATGTTCTGAGCAAGATAGGGGTTCCAGACTGATGACGCGAACTCCAAGTGTATTCGTACCATAGATGTATACAGCTTTAAATAGATGGCTGGAGAGCAGCTAATGAAGGTCTTGCTGATTGATGCCAAGTCAATCTTAATAAATTGACTGATTTATCTGTTCACTACTGCTAATCCACCGCTGTTTGTACAATTTTTTAGATAATGTCAATTTGAGCTTGAATCATTGGTGTAATGAAATTTGAAAAGATTATAAGCAAATCTTTTTTAAAATACACAGACAACATTTAACTGTATCGTTGCAACATTAGATCTAATAATTGTTTCTACTTTAGGCACAAGGCCAGCAATTACCCAGTGCATTACTGGTACTTTATTTTATCTACCCCGTAAGGATGAAAGGCAAAGTCAACCTCGGCAGGATTTGAACTCAGATCGTAAAGGGATGTAACTATGCTGGAAAGCATGGCATCCGACCCTCTACCAATACTGCCAAAATAATGGAGCAACATTTGTGCAGAATTATTGTTTGTGCAATAAGATATTTGCAGATCTGTACTTGGTCTGCTCTTTAGCCAACTCGGTACGTTTAGAAGCTCTACGCTCGGCTTGCTTTTGAGATATAATAGCTGAATTTGCAGATCTATACTTGGCCTGCTTGTTTGCCAACTCATACCGTTTTGAACATCTATACTTGGCCTGTTTTTGTGTTAATTTAGCAAAATTCACAGCTCTATAATCGGCCTGTTTTTGTCTCAACTTCTCCCGATTCCGCATCCGGTAAGCTGCTTTCACATCCAATTTAATACGCCCATCTAGATTATTAGCACAGGAATGTGAACAAGCTTGTGGGACCGCATCATTGTAAGTATATGAACTGCCTGCAACATCAAGACCCAATTCACAAGTGCAGCGTTGCTCATTCACATCGGCAGTGGGGACACCAAAATCAGTGACAGGTCTCGATTCACTCGCGAGATACATCACAGCTACACTATATATTTAAACATATATACAGTGATACCTCGCTACTTGGCGGTTCAACTATCGCGGATTCACGATTTCGCGCATTTTTAGAATATATATATGAACACCTAAAATTTTTCATTAAATCCATTAAAATATTAATAATAAACACAGTTCTAATCATACGCTATATATATATATATATATATATATATATATAAATATAAGTAATTAATACCGTATAAATGGTACAAAGACTGTTTATGTAAAATGTATTTCTCAACAGAGTATTGAATACTTAGGAGAAATTCAAAACGAAGAGTGATAAAATTTCAAGCAAAGAGTTTAATTAGGTAATGACTTACAAATTTGTTTCAGTATATAGACAAAGCCTGAAGCGCTAATTATAATAATTAGTTAATAATATTACAAAATATATTAATATTATATTAAATATATACTGAAACAAATTTGTAAGTCATTACCTAATTAAACTCTTTGCTTGAAATGTTATCATTCTTCGTTTATATATATATATATATATATATATATATATATATATATATATATATATATATATATATATAGAGAGAGAGAGAGAGAGAGAGAGAGAGAGATTTATCTAGTCCTTCGCTCAAGATTAATCTATAAGTTTAGATGTCTGCCTTCGTTTAAGTAAATATTACAGTAAGATTTTTAATATAAACAACTACAAAAAACAATTAATATTAAAACGAAAAAATTATCAATGATAAAAGAAGCGGATGCAACTTTTTTTTTTATAAAGTTATATTCCTGTTTCTTTAAAGAACATTTCATTTTTGTTCTATTGTAGGCGAAATAATGCAATGGTTTAATAGGGAAGATATAACTTACCAATTATGTCTCTAACCGTGTAACGCTTTTTAAGTAGATAACTACAATTGAAAATACTAAAGAAATGGAACCAACAATTCAATTTGAAAGTCGTCTACTTATAGTGACAGTGTATTACTGGTACTTTATTTTATCGACCCCGTAACGATGAAATGCAAATGCTTAAAATTTAAATTGCCTTAATTCTATCGTCTGCTGTTTCATTAAAGGGAGATTCTCGTCTGTATTTAATTCTATCGTCTACTGTTCCACTAAACAGATATACCTCCACTATCGTCTCTATTTATACATTTTAACTTATAACTTATACACATTTGATTTGAAATATTTTATCTAGTCCCCCCTCTCAATATTATGATGATTTCTTTCGAATGAAACAGTTCTAGTCCTGTAGAAGCCATTTATATATATAATTGAACTGAGTTAAAAATTCACAATATTTATAATTAAATAAGCTCATATATATATGTGTGTATTTATCTGTTTATTGTATTATATATAATGTGTGTATATACAGGATGTCCCCCAAAAATATATACACACTTCAACAGCATTCTAATAACTATTGCCTGTACAGGTAATCAAAGTGTCAATCGAATGTTAGTTTCGTGTTTTAACAGTACAAATTTACAATACACACATAAAACCAGTGTATATACATACATGAGTGTGTATACACATACATGAATGTGTATATACAATATATATGTATATATATATATAGACACATATATTCACGGTGCAACGGAACATTAAAATATAGATGCGGGAGGGGGTGTATATATAGGGGCGCTGGGGATAAAGGAGTGTAAAGCGTGTGTAATTGATATATTGAAGGAGAGGAGCGTGCAGCGATAGAGTAACAAATATATAGAGAGGGGGAGAGATGGTATTGAAGGGGAGGAGTGCAAAGCGAAAGAGTAAGAGAGATATATATAGAGACGGAACAGATAGAGAGAAACAGGCGTAAGTAACAGTGGAAGAGATATATAGAGAGGGGGAAATGTGTTATTGAAGGGGAGGAGTGTAAAGCGAAAGCGTAAGATATATATAGAGAGAGGGGGAATAGTATATATATATATATATATATCAACACTTACTCTGATTGGTTGAAAATTAGCCAATGACATACGATCACCACCACCACGGCTATCCCCGAAAAATTTATGAAGATGTTAGGCATATATGTTAGAACACGAAAAGTGAACATTCTGTTGTTTCACACTTTTCGTGTTCTAACAGATATACACACGCGCACATACACATATATCGTGAGACTAAATTCCATTACCAATCACATCTTCTTGTGGTGTTTGCAAAAGTTATCTATCTATCGCAAACATGCGCTGAGGCTGCGGCATCTCCAGGTATTCCTCACCGACCCCCAACCGGTGTGGGCACCGTTTGTGAGACAGGCTTTCCCACAGCTCGTCTCGCTAACGGAGCTGCAGTCCTGGATGAAGAAAAGACCGAAAACGATGGGCGCCTGGCACATTGAATGCGCTCAGGCGCTCACAGTCCTCTGGCAAGCGGGCGCAGCAATCAGTGGAGACTCCACTTCGACATTCTATAGAGGGATTGTACGTTACAAGGGCGACGACGTGCTCGGAGAGACTCTGGGCGTCGAAGACGATGAGCTCACCAGTCTGTTTGGTAGGACTTTCCGCCCGGGACCTATGGACAACTTCCAGAGGTCCCTGGCCTGGCAGTGCTACCGAGGAGCTCTACCGGTTCGTGACAAGATCTACAGGCACGGACGCCCTGGCAGGGATCCTTCCAAGAGGACGTGTCCAAGATGTGCGCAGGACATTGAAACAGTTCTGCACGCAATTGTACACTGCCCGGGCGTAAGCGACCTGTGGAACTATATAGAACAACTGCTGTCGCGTATGGGACAAATACAGTTGACTGCCGAGTCCATAGTAAGGATCAAACCGCCAGACTCTTTCAAAAACGAAAGAGAGGCGGTTTTCCTCTGTATGGTGGCTATGGTGAAAGAAGTTATATGGTGGACGAGGTTGAGAGGACTGAGGACAGATGCCTTTCTCTCCGGACAACAATTGATTCCCTTCTTTAAGTATCACTTTAGAAGGAGAATCAGGGTGGAGAGAGAGGCACTGCGCCCCAGTAAATTTACTGAAAGGTGGGTGAATGAAGCGAAAATGGCCCGAGTGATTGGGCCTTCTCTGTTTATAAGCCTGTAGGTTGAGGAAGAGAGCAAAAGGAAGAAAGGAGCACTTGCACAACACGCTCCTCGAGTTGAGGGTTGTTCTATCGACGGGGTATTAAACAACCCATTTGTGGCGCCTCCCCCCTATTGGGGATTTCGATTGTTGAAATTGTTTGTTTTTATATTTTTTACACGACTGTATGTAAAATCCCCGGCATGTCTTTGTATTGTCCCCTTTCTTGTTGCGCCCTTGTGGCTAATAAAGAAATCTATCTATATATATAAAACTGTTGTTGTCTGTGTCTGTGTGTGTCCCCTCATTTTTGCAAAGTCTATACAAATCCACATTTCTACTCCGATTGACTTCAAACTTGCATTTATATATTCCTTGCGGTCTAAAGATAAACTGCAGCTTTTATTTTTCAATTTTCTGTTGTTAAAGGGGTGTTAGGCGCCGGTTATTGATCTCCGTCGCGCCCTTATAATATCGGTCTGTATGACTGGCTGTCTGCATTACGACATTATGACAAACATTGATGACGTATTATCTTCGCTATTTTCCGTTCATTGCCAGGGAAAGTCTTCACGAACTAAAGTATCGTCTTCCTGTTTACTTTCGGTTGCAACGTTTTTCGAAATATTTACTTCTGCATTCACAGATTGTTTTTTTTAGTTTCAGAAGACCCGTTAAGGGTGAAAGCAGCGATTCTTTGCTTAAACTTTAATCTGTTATTTTAATATATAATATAAGCGTGGCAAGCCAGCCCAGGTTAACAATTACCTTTCCGACGGTCGACTTATTTTTCAATCGGTAAGTGTCATTTACTAATTTTTTGGCTAACAATCCTGAGACATTCCCACTTACCCCAGTTGCTTTAATATTTTTTGCAATACTTCCTGAGGCCTAATCACTTACCCCCGTTGCACACATTATTATTGGTGTTAGTACCAAGCCATATGCCCCATTACGTACATAGATAGAAATAGTGGATCTTTTTAGAAAGCCCCTCGCCAAAAAATATCCCCACACCTATGTTAAAAATCACATACGGTGGCGTTAAGCAGTAATTTCTATCGATCTTGGTACATAAGCGAGGAAAGGGTACCAATTACAGTTGAGATTACCATTCCGACGATCGGCTTATTTTTCAATCGGTAAGTGTCAGTTACTAATTTTTTGATAACATATCCTGAGACATTTCCACTAACTCCTGTAGATAGAAATAGTAGATCTTTTTAGAAAACTCCCGCCAAAATATCCCCACACCTATGATAAAATCACGTACGCTGACGTTAAGCGGAACATTTTTTATTTTCTTTACCAATTACCAACTAGGAATAAATTCGTCACGGGCAACTATACGTTGGCTGCTCAAGAGTGGGATACAAGACAAATCTCTTTCCGACACGGAAGAACAAGGCACATTGTGTACAAGGAGGTGCTACAATCATTGTTTAGGTAGACGAGGCAGAAGGGGGATATACACGATTGGCTGAAGAAGGACGAAATTGTGTTAGTAGTACGACCAACGGCTGCTATCACACCAACAGCAACAAAAACAACAACAAAAAAGAGAGGGGACGCAATTACATGCTTTTGAAAAATCTTAATGGAAAATTATTTGCCTAAGCACCATTCCCAAGCCGAGGTATTCCGTACTTCTCTGTACTGTTTCAGAAAGGAGGGATAAACATGGAAATCTATGTTTAGAAGCCTGAGCAACGCCGGGCCATTCTGCTAGTGTAAGATATTTCTCTTTTAAAATAAAAGATAAACATTAAAAAGCTAAAACAAAAAACAAAGGAGCAACTTTACCCTACCTCATCAAATTATGAATAATCTCTCAAGCATACGAGTTGAACCTCCTTCGGTTCCGACTACGAGTATTCCAATTGTTCGAACAATGGAACAGCTTGCTTGTGAAATTAACGTGTAAGTGTCTGAGCATTCCACAGACATGTGTATCGTGAACATAATTACCATGGAGATTCAGTGTGACGCAGTATGTAACAAGGTTAGCCCTTTCAA
Organism: Eledone cirrhosa; assembly: GCA_964016885.1. NCBI lineage: Eukaryota > Metazoa > Mollusca > Cephalopoda > Octopoda > Eledonidae > Eledone > Eledone cirrhosa. The sequence goes on from OZ024741.1 coordinate 355,809,453, forward strand.
TTACAGGTACAACTCTATTTGCCAGCTGAGTGGACTGGAACAGCGTGAAATAAAGTGTCTAGCTCAAACATACATCATGCCACTGGAAGTCAGTCGAACGCACGACTTTGCGATTTTAAGCTGAACACCCTAACTACCAAACCATGCGTCTCCACAGATGTAACTTTAACAAACACTTTTGCATTTCGGATTATATTTCGCGCATTGTGTTCCAATAAAACTCATATCTTTACTATATAAATAATCTTAACTTAGTAATTACACGAACATGAATGTTTTGAACTGGGAATAGTTGCGAGAAGTTAGTTTCTATTTTTATGTATAGTTACTCATTAGTTTTAGAAGCCAAAATTAACCATAATAATTATTTCAGCAGATACTCCAGCTTGTGACGTTTGAGACGTTTGGGAGAGTCGAGTCGCTAACTGCGAGATTCTTGTCTTCACCGGCGGTTCGCCTAACCGAAGTAACTGGTGATGCTCGTGAAGGCGCTTGGCTATTCCAGCGCACCAGCCTCGCCATCACCCGAGGTAACGCTGCGAGCGTACTGGCTTGCCTAAAAAATTTTCCAGTGCTCCTCCCGATATTGTTATCTTTTGCTCTGGCAGCGATTCGTTTGTCCATCCCTTTCGCTTGTCTTTTGTTATATGTGGCCCCAGATGTGTATATTACCTGCTTGTGTGTTTTTTTCTTTTTTCCTTTCTGTTTTCTTTCTTTTTTCTCTTTTCATTTGTAATATTATGATGACGGTTATGCTGACAAATAAAATTATATACACAAAAAAAAAAAAAAATCTACATTTACTCATGCTCTCATGATAGAGATAAAATACATATCTGAAATAAATATTAGAAAAATATTTTAAGGAAGAGGTTATTTTGCTGGTCCCGGTAAAATAGACCCCCAGGCTATTTTGCCGGTAAGAGTGTCAGACACCATGCTTTGTGGCTCTTTACTGTCTGCGTTCAAATCACGCCGAAGTTAGATTTGTTTTTCATCCTTACGGAGTCGATAAAATAAAGCACCAGTAATGCACTGCGGTCGATTTAATTGATTTTCCCCTCTTCCCAAATTGTTGGCCTTGTGCCTAAATCAGAAACCATTATTATGAAGGGTCAAATCCCACCGAGGTTAACTTTGCCTTTCATCCTTACGGGTCGATAAAATAAAGTACCAGTAATACACTGGGTATTTGCTGGCCTTGTGCCAAAAGTAGAAACCATTATTATGAAGGTGGATTGGCAGTATCGGTAGAGGGTCGGACGCCATGCTTTGAAGCATAGAGTTACCTCCCTGTATGATCTGAGTTCAAATCCCGCCGAGGTTAACTTTGCCTTTCATCCTTACGGGGTCGATAAAATAAAGTACCAGTAATGCACTGGATAATTGCTGGCCTTGTGCCAAAAGTAGAAACAATTATTCTGAAGCTAGGTAATGTTAAAAATAACAACACACAGATTTAACACAGAAGTTTATTTATTTTTCACCACCAATTATTAAGACAATTTAAACCCTAAACCTAACCCTAACCCTAACACTAACCCAACACAAACACTATTTATATTTACCGGGGACCGGTAAAATAAGCTTAAAAAGCACGTTTATCTATTTTATCGGGACGTAGCCTATTCATTTAAGGAAAGCGATTATACTTTTAAAACTACAGAAAGACGGAAAATATATACAAAGAGAATGAAAACGAACGACGGATGAATATGATGGAATGATAGTAAGAAAGAAAGAGGGGAAGAATAATGGCTGGAAAAACAACAGAGAGAAAGAAAATAAAAATAAAGAGAAAGAGAAAGTAAAAGTAAGGAATGAAAGCACAGAAAAAAAACTGAAATACAGAAAGAAAGAAAAAAGTGGAAGGAAACAAAGGAAGAAAAGAGGAAAAAAGAGAATTATTGAAAGCAAGAAAGGGATATTGGTTTTTAACGGAGGTAGAAGACAGTAATTAACTCGACCTTAGAACTTGAAGGATAGTGAATAAATACCGCAAGATATTTTGTTGGCTGCTCTACCGATCTTGCCAATTCACATTCGCCCATCTCGACGAGAAATAAATAATAAAAGAATAACTGTACGGCTAAGTCTACCTGAGTCGAAAATATATATTTAAAAAAAAAGCGGTGAATATGGATCGGCTGAAACAAGATGTGTTATAGCTTCAATATGAAATATGAAATACATTGCACTTTAGTAGTGAGGGTTATTAATGTTCTTAGGTTGATTCTGATAGTATGTATGTATGTATGTATGTATGTATGTATGTATGTATGTATGCTTGCACGTATGTATGTATGTATGTATGTATGTATGTATGTATGTATGTATGTATGTATGTATGTATGTATATATGTCATATATATTTATGTCAGGTCACCAGTTGGTGCTACTGGTAACATGTATCCCAGTACAACCTGTCTCATGGTCGGGTCGTTGGCGACTAAACTGGCAACCCCACCAAGGTTTCTTGGTGAGGAGGGTGACTTTGGACATCCTGCAGGACTAAAAAAAAACCTGTCAAAGGGCAAAGGAGCTCTTAAGAGTCAATGGCCATCCAAAATCACCGGGAGAGATGACCCCTTAGCCTTTGTCAAGGCAGAATTCTAGGAGAAGGAAAACTCTGATATAACACGTGCAACCCCGATGGTATCCAATGATGTTGACTTGTTCTTCTTTTTGGTAAAAATCATCTTGTTAAGAGAGTGTGACTGGCTTTGTGCAGTGCCTTTGCTCACTATAAAAGCTTCACGGCACAGGCATTGCTTTATATCTGGAGATCTCTCTGCACTTGTCGTTACATGGTACCATGGGCCTAGCACTATGTGTCAATAATTGTCATAAGTGTAGTGTTTGTACCAGAGTTTTCAAGTCGCTGGCTGGACTAAAAAGTCACACTCGTTTAGCGCATCAGTAGGGGTTCTCCTACATGGATATAAAGTAGTGGCCGTACTCGAAAACGAGTTGGCAGCCACCATGTATGTATGTATGTATGTATGTATGTATGTGTGGGCTGGGTGCTTTTTGCCATGGCACCTCCATGACCACTTTGCAGTGGGAGGGTGTGAGGGAATATTGCCTATATGCTTCAGCTTCGGCTTGTTCCTGTGGGGGGTCGGGTCTTCTGTATTACTGCGTGACACCAGAGGTCGCGGTAATGTGTCACTGCTCTTGAGAGGTGCAATTGGTTACGGTCGGCTTTTATCATCTCATCCCAGGTCCTCTTGGGTCTCCCCACTCCGCAGCTTCCATCGTGTATATGTATGCATATGTATATATGTAGTATATATATGTGTGTGTTTATATATACATATAAATATATATGTATGTATATATATATGTATATATATATATATATATATATATATATATATATATATATATATATATATATATATATATATATATATTATATATATATATATATATATATATATATGTATATGTGTATATATATATATATAATAATAAAGAATTTATATCTAGTAACATATATATACATACAAATGCATATCGATGCTAGCAAATATATAGGTTTTGTCTTAATAACATTGTGGTTCAATGCATGGGGTTGCAGAACAATAATATAAGAGACGTAAGATAAGAAAATTATATGTCCTCGCTTTGCCTGGAACTTATATGAGAATTGACTTTCCTGATGACGGGATGTTTTCTCTACACCTTCTTCGGAAGATGTATCTACTCCATTCCAGAAACTAATTAGTTGGAAGTGATATTTTAGTAAGTAAGTTAATTTTATAATTTTCTTATCTTACGTCTTTTATATATATATATATATATATATATATATATATATATATATATATATATATATATATATATAATATATATATATATATATATATATATATATATATATGTATGTATGTATGTATGTATTTATATACGTATATATGTATGTATGTATTTATATACGTATATATGTATGTATGTATTTATATACGTATATGTATATGTATGTATTTATATATATATATGTATATGTATGTATTTATATATATATATGTATGTATGTGTTTATATATATATGTATATATATATGTACGTATATATATATGTATGTATATATATATATATATATATGTATGTATATATGTATGTATATATATATATATATGGGCCCAGCACTATGTGTCAATAGTTGTCACAAGTGTAGTGTTTGTACCAGAGTTTTCAAGTCGCTGGCTGGACTAAAAAGTCACACTCGTTCAGCGCATCGGTAGGAGTTCTCCTACATGGATATAAAGTAGTGGCCATACTCGAAAACGAGTTGGCAGCCACCATGTATGTATAGATGGATGGATGCATGAATGTATGTATGGATGTATGGAAAGATGTTTGTATGTATGGATGTATGGATAGGTGGATGGACGTATGGCTGAATGGCTGGATGGATGGACCTCTAACTCCTGGCAGAGTTGTAGGTGCGCCGTAGTGACATAAGGTGTGTTTTGGGGCAGAACTCATCCTCTCTCAATGGCTAAACAGTCGATTTCTTCTGAAGGAGAGAGAGAGGGGGAGGGGTGAGAGAGAGGGGGGTGAGAGAGAGGGGGGTGAGAGAGAGGAGGGAGGAAATTATCCTAGTACTAGAGTGATAAATTTTTTTCTCAACGTTGAAAGGATGAAAGGTAAAATTGAACTAGACCAGATTTGAACTCAGAGCAAAGAGAGCAGGAACGAACACGGCAAAGCATTCTATCCGCCGTTCTAAATACACCAATTCGCCGCCTGCTTAAGTACAATCTTTTTCGGCTGACCCCGATAGTATAAAAGGTCAAGAAATAGAACTTACATAATTAACACCACGTAAAGTTTGTTATTACTTCATGGTCCTGGTGAACAGAATGGTTAATGTGTTACACCGGAAGACAGCAAGAGAGATTCATTCGAAACACACACACACACAAAACCAAAGAAGCAGTACACTTTGTGGAAGATGGTTTCTGCGAAAACGAAACCAACAAAATGAAAGTAAAGAAAAAGAAAAAAAATGAGAGGATGGGGATAACTTCCAGCACCAAACAATCATCAACATCAACATTAACAACAGCATTAATATGCAGAAAAACAAAACAAAGTAAAAAAACTATTGAAGTGTTATTTACCTAACTAATTATTATACAAGACGTCTGCTCCCCGAATATAAAATATACCGGAATACGACATTGCGGTTGGCAATGATATGTTATATATATATATACGTTGTTGCACTGTGGATTATCTAGTTCAAGGTTTACTACTGTTACTTCCCATAAATATTACTACTACTACTACTACTACTACTACTACTACTACTACTACTACTACTACTACTACTACTACTACTAATATTACTACCACCACCATCACAACCCCAACCCCCATCACAACCATAACCATCACCATCACAACCCCCACCACCACAATCATAACCACCACCACCACCACCATCACCATCACCACCATCACCACAATCACCACCAGAACCATAAGTATCACCACCACCATCACCACCACAACCATAAGTATCACCATCACCATCACTACCACCATCACCATTACCACCACCATAACCACTAACACCCCACCCCACTACAATTACCACCATCACCACGCCGCAACCATCACCACCACAACCACCACCACCATAACCACCACCACCATCACAGTAGCCACCACCATCACCACAAAACCACCACCACCACCACCACCACAACAACCACCACCACAACCACCAGTACAAAGACCACCACCACCACCACCACCACCACAACCACCACCAAAATCACCACCACCACCACCACCACCCCACCACCACAACCACCTCCACCAACACCATCAACCTACCAGCCAGCCAGTTAGAAGCAGCCAGTCAGCCAACCAGCCAATCGACAAATCTTTCATTTAATGTTTTATTCTGTGCATGTCTCTCTACTGCGGTCTGATATGTTACTTAATACTTCCAAGCGCTCTTTTCTCCATTGATCCTTTCTCTCCCCCCCTCTCTCTCTCTCTCTCTCTCTCTCTCTCTCTCTCTCTCTCTCTCTCTCTCTCTCACAATCCTTCTCACTCTCCTCTTGATAACTTCAGCCTTCGATCACTCCCCTACACTCTCTCGCTCCCTCACTCTCTTTCGCTCATCCAGTCTCCCCCCCCCACTATCTATCGCCCCCCCCCCCCTCACTCTCTCTCGCTCCCCTACTCTCTCTCGCTCTCCCAACACTCTCTCGGTCCCCCCTCTTTCTCATAAACATCTGAGCACGCACCTGTTTGTCACTGATACACATTTTACGCGCACTGACTGTCACTCAATTTCAAAATATACTCTCCCCTCATACACGGTTACTTTCACAATACGTTCATACGCTACACCTTTTACTCAAACACACACACACCCTCATTCACATTGATTCCTTTTCTATATACACCAACCCTCTCATATTCTCGACACTTTTTACCTGTATATTCTCATTTTCATATGTTTTTCTCTCTCTCGATATCTCGTTCCCTTTGCACACACACACACACAGAACCCCCCCCCCCCCACATACATATGTATATATACATTGCGCATGCCACATTGCAAACATCAACTTGGTAAACACTCTAAGAAAGGTTTTGTTCCTTAAAAGTTCATTCCATAATTCATTGAGTGAGTAATGGCTGCAAGCGAGATTATAGTTGATACTATAACCTCGTCAACATATATATATATATACATATATATATATATATATATGTATGTAATGTGTGTGTGTGTGTGTGTGTGTGTGTGTGTGTGTGTGTGTGTGTGTGTGTCTGTTTGTGATGAAACTTGACACGTGTGTGGGGCTTATACCCATTTGATTTCTTACGTATATTTCATTTTAATCAAAGGGCTCCCCGGGGGTTCTAACCCCCGCTGAGAAGTCACAAACAAGCTATAAGCAGAGTAGGATGGACAGAGAAAAGAAACTCTCTTCTCTGAATGAACATGTATGTGAAAATTAATTTTTCTTCCCCTTTTTATTTTCATTTTTATTATTATTATTATTGCCGAGGTTAACTTTGCCTTTCATCCTTCCGGGGTCGATAGAATAAAGTACCAGTAATGCATTGGGTAATTGCTGGCCTTGTGCCAAAAGTAGAAACAATTATTATTATTATTGTTGATGAAGCCACGCTTCTTATCGCCTCCAGTTTTTTTCAACGTTTTACCTCGTTTTCAACCGTTCTAAACCTTTTATTCAAGTTTTAAATTTGATAAAAGCTTAGAAGAAGTGACCCACCTAATACAGGGGTTCACTAGTAAATAATACGGCACCCCTTTACGGGGTGTCGTATTCGTATTTGTGTAAAAAAATTTTTTTTTTTAATTTCAACATGGATAACACAAGAAAGAGAGAGAGAGAGAGAGCGCTGTCAGACAACACAGAGAGAAGGAGACTTTATCAGTATGTCAACAAGACAGCGTTCCAGCGGAGGTAAATATAAACGAAAATATTACAAAGGAAAAAAAAGATTGTTACAGATTTAAAATTAATAAATATTTCTAACACAAACAACACCAACAATAACACCAACAACAACACCATCAATAACAACAACAACAACAAAAATAACAGCGGTAAAGTCGAGAACGACAATAACAAACATAACAGCGGTAAGGTCGAGAACGACAATAAGAATGACAATAACAACAGCCACAACAACAATAATAGTAGGAACAGTATCAACAAAAACAACAATAATAACAACAGCCACAATAACAGTAACAACAGCAACAGTATCAACGAAAACAACAACAACAACACCAACAACTGTACCAACGAAAACAACAACAATGACACCGATACCTGTAATAGCGATCTCAGCACCACCAGTAAGACCAGTAGCGGCAGCAATAGTGGTGCTGCTGAAAAAGGGACCACTTCTTTTGCAGGTGTCGCCCGAAATATCGAGACAGTGTTAGTCACAGAGGAGGAGATGGCAGTCGCAAGGTGACAAGAAGCGCAAATAGAGTTTCCCTGAAACCTCCACCCGATTTTTTCAAGGACCAGCAGCTACGGACGGTGACTTACTGCACCGTAAGCAAAATCTCACATCGAGTGGAGAGAGCCACGGAGGCTCAAATCCAAAAGGCCTTGGGGTGCGTCTGGGCACGCAAAACCCACATCACCCGAGGCAGAAAGTACGCCACAGCAGACGTACTCCCCCCCCCCCCCAGGAAGCAAAGTCTCACTCTTTGGAAACCCTAAAGAGTGAGGAGATAGTCTTGGTGCCCTCCTACTGCGGGCAGAAAATTGTGAGGGTCAAAGTGACCCAGGTCCCACCCGACGTGCCCATACCTTGGCTGGCCGCGTCTGTCCTTGCTGGAATCGAGAACAGGGCGACCATGCTGCAAGTAGAAAAAATAGGGAGAGAGAACTGGTCAGGTATAGGCATGCAAATGCTTATACAAACTGACCAGGAATGTATCGACGCTATCCCCGATATCATAGACTTTGAGGAAGGACTCCAACTCCCTATAAGTGTAGAAGGAAGACGGCCAAAATGTTATCTCTGTGGGTCGAAGGGTCTTTTTCCTGCAGAAGACAGCGAAGAAGGCCCCTCTCCTTCCAATACCTGGTCCGCTGCTACCAAGAGCAGGGCAGGCAACAAACGAAGAAGCCCCTTCCATGGTGAGTAGGAGGGCAATGTCCGTAGCACCCGTACCAAGGCCACGGACAACTAAAGCAGCATCATCAGTTGCGACAACACCAAGAGCTACATTTGAAGTAGCTACACCAGCAACAAAATTGCCGAAGAGGGCTCCACTACCACCACCAACAGCCGTGGAGCACATACCCCTCCCAGTCGCCACAGAATCCGACATGGAGTTTGTGGCGGGAGTGAAGTGGCAAACGGTCTGCCACAAAAAAGAAAAAAGAAAAAAAACCCTTAGATTCACCCTCCAAAAGCGAAGGCATACAAAGAGGGGTAAAGGCAGCAAGGAAACTTGCAGCAACACCACCACCACCATCATGACCACAAACACCAACAACGCAAACACAACAAGACACACACACCAAACAGCAACAAGAAGAAAACAGCAACAAAATCACCCCTCCCGCCAAAAAGTACACAGCCATAAACATCGCAAAAAAAGAACTCATACAATATATAATGCAGCACACAACAATCACAGAAAAAAACTACTACACCCCACCAACACCAAGAACTCTCCCGACAAACATAAGCATCATCGAAATCTCAATAGTACAAACCTTTAAAACAAAAATTCCCCAACGCAGTTGAAGACCTCAGAGGGTCGGTTACCAAGAGGATATACATTGACATCCTCTTGGAAACACCCATGACCAGCCAAAGGGACGGTTCTACTGTCCCTTCACCACACGAACAAGGTAAGTGACCCTTTCTCACTTGCCCCCTTTCTCATCCAACATGGTTGTACTCAGAATAGGCAGTATAAATGCACGTGGCCTGGGGTCATCTTGGAAGCAGGGTCACCTGCTCAATGACCTCAGGTCACTAAACATAGATGTGGTGGCCATCAGTGAAACCAGAATCTCCGAAGCACAAGCCTCCGCACCGATCTTCGGCGGCTACGATGTATACGCATCTCCCAGCCGTCCAGCATCGGAGGTGGAGTTGCCGTCCTTTTTCGGAGAGGCTTGGATCTCGCGATACGGGCCATCTTCCTGGACCCAGAAGGTAAGTCGGTGGTGCTGGACGTGACCGGCAGAGAAGGCAATGCTTTCAGGCAGGAGGCTGTCTACGCTCCAACAGGGGCAAGACGGCCAGATTTCTTCAGACATCTAGAGACCTTTCTTGGAACGTCCCGCTCTTTAGTGTTAGTGGGCGACTGGAACGGTATCTTGGATGCGCGCTGGGATCGTGTGGGGCTAGTGGATAGGGGAGGAGGGTGCAAGAGCCTCACCAACCTGCTCAGACGTTTTGAACTGTCTGACAGGTATCGACTGGATCACCCGAATGTGCCAATGTGGACATGGACAAACCGTATCGGGTCATCCAGATTGTATCTCGATAGGGTATTCTGCAGAGAACTAGATAAGGCTAGTATAAGTTGTCCACAATTTAAAATAGTCGACTACACAGACCACACATTTGTGATCTGTGAGATCGACATAGACAGACTTCATAGACAAGGGCCTGGTTACTGGAAGCTGAACGCGTCTTTCCCGGCGCGCAAGGCCTACAGAGACCGGATTAGCGTATAAGTTAAGCGGGGGTTGACGGGAGAGGTTGTCAACCACAGGTGGTGGTTCGCCCTGAAAAGGGCAATTAAAGTAGAATCGATTAGGTTTAGCAAAGGAGTAGTGATAGAGGAAAATAGAGTAGAGGGAGAGCTAGTCAGAAAGCTAGAAGAGACGTTTAGGACCGGCATCGCAACCGGCGTGCTTGCGGCGAGATTGGCACTCGACCAATTCTTCAACGCAAAACACGAAGGCTGCGGTGTCAGAGCTAGAGCGCGTGCTCTGAAACACGAGGGGACAAAAGCCGTCCAATGGGCCCGGGTGGCAGAGGTGCGACGTGGCAACAAAGCCACAATTCGGTCTTTGTCTGACCAAAACGGGTGCGTGATGCTCGAAACCGAGCGGATGTGTGAAGCTTTTCAGCAGCATTTTGCTGACTGTTCGGGAGCGGCGGCGGCCCGGTTCTGGGCATGGACTTCAGTGCATACCTTGACGGACTGCCTAAGCTCTCGACGACCGAAGCACAGTGTTGCGAAAAGCCAATAACAGCCAGTGAAATACGGGAAGCGATGTCTAACTGCACAAAGGGTAAATCGCCAGGTTTAGATGGTCTGCCCTACGAGCTTTATGCATTTTTGCCAGACTTGTTCGGTGACCTCTTGGCAGACTTCTACTGCAACTGGCAGCAGAACGGGAGCAATCCCAGTTTTGTGAGCCGGGGAGTAGTGGCGCTGCTGAGAAAAGACCCGAACAAGGGGGATGTTATCGATAATTTCAGGCCCATAACCCTGCTAAACGCAGAGTTCAAGATTTTGGCCAAGGTGTTAGCAACGAGGTTGGCGCTTGTCGTCAAGGGTCTGGTGGGAGAGGCGCAGATATGCGCCATTCCGGACAGATCCATACATAACAACCTCCACCTCATGCGATACATCATAGAGAGGGTGGTTAAGGAACCTGGCAAGGGTGGGGCCCTGATCAACTTGGATCAATCCAAAGCATTCGATAGGGTCGAACATCGGTACCTGGCGGCGGTCGTCGAGGCAGCCGGTTTCGGGCCCGTTTTCAGGGGTTGGATCGCAGCAATGTACAGCGACATCTGCTCAGTTGTGAGGGTGAACGGTCACCTGTCGCAGCCGTTCAGCATCATGTACTCAGTCCGCCAGGGTTGGCCCCTCTCGTCCCTCTTGTACGTATTGGCTCTCGAGCCGTTACTGCACAAACTGGGGGCGATGAGGGGCGTCCCACGCGAACTAGGATGCAGGAAATCCGAGTCGGCTTACGCTAACGACGTCACAGTGGTGGTGTCGAGCACCAGACACGTCCAGATGCTCGGCACCGCTCTCAAGGAATACGAAGCGGTGACAGGAGCAAAGATAAACCAGGAAAAGTCGGTGGGCTTGCAGCTAGGCACCCGGAGTGGCAAGTCCATGCCGTCCAGCAGCGTCGTGGGGCGTTGGACGGACGGACCGGTTAAATTGCTCGGGGTCTGGTTCGGACCGGACCTCCAGATGGAGAAAAACTGGAACGAGGTGACGAGCAGGGTGGCCTCCCTCACCCAGAAATGGGCCGAGAGGAAGCTGTCCCTGAAAGGCCGGGCGGAGGTGGCGAATGTGTACATCGCATCCGTCATCTGCTACCACCTCACAGTCGTCCCTTGCCCCGGCTCAACTCTCACCAAAATGGAGCGCCTCCTTTTCCGCTTTTTGTGGAAGGGACGCGCTCCCATGTTCAGACGATCCATCTGCTGTCAACACCCGCTGCGTGTAGGACTGGGCATGCCATGGCTGATGATGCGCAAACATGTGCTGAGGCTGCGACATCTCTGGTGCTTCCTTGATGGTGAACGGGTGTGGACACCGTTCGCCAGGCACGCTTTCCCACAGCTCGTCTCCTTGACGGAGCTGCAGTCCTGAGTCAGAAAAAGACCGAGGGATAGCGCCTGGAAACTGGAATGTCTCCAGGCGCTCACTGCCCTCTCCCAGCTGGGCACCAGTATCGGTGGAACATCCACCTCGGCGTTCTATAGAGGACTAGTGGAGGGGAAGAGCGACGACATTCTCGGAGAGATCCTGGGCGTCGAAGAACATCAGCTGTTTGCTCTCTTCCGGAGAACTTTCAGCCCGGGGCCTATGGATAACTTTCAAAAATCCCTGGCCTGGCAGTGCTACCGTGGAGCGTTGCCGGTTCGAGATAAGCTCTACAGGCACGGAAGTGCCGTCAGCCGAGCCTGTCCGAGATGCGCGCATAGCGACGAAACCGTTGTGCACGCACTCGTTCAGTGCCCGAGCATTGCTGACTTGTGGAGCTATGTCGAACAGTTGCTGTCGCGTGTGGGACTGATCCGGTTGTCGACTGAGTCCATTGTGCAGATGGTCTCGCCGTCTTCCTTCGAGGAGGAAGGGCAGCTGGTTTTCATCTGCCTGGTGGCCATGGCGAAAGAGATTGTGTGGTGGACAAGGTTAAAAGGGTTAAAGACAGACACTTTCCTCTTCGGCGAATCCCTAATTAACTTTTTCAAGTTTCACTTAAAGAGGAAAATCAGAGTGGAGAGGCAAGTGCTGCTTTCTAGCAAGTTTATTGAAAGGTGGGTGAATGTAGCGAGAATGGTCCGAGTGAACGGGACCACTCTGAATATACGTCTGTAGTTTGAGAGATGGAAAAATTGAGAGAGGGCGCTTGCCCTGGTGGTCAGGGTGGCTGTGGTCTTTTGTGTGGTTTTCGCCACGAGTAACCCTCGGAGGTTTCCCCCCTATTGGGGAATTTTTCATTGTTTCAATTTTCATTTTTATTGTTTATATATATATATATATATGTTTCTATGTCCTTTTTTTTTTTTTTCTTATATAAATAATAAAAATATTTACACGCACAAAACCCACATCGTACCGTCCTGTACCGTCCTGTGCCGTCTGTAATGTTTTTCTTGATGTCAGCCCTTGTTGCCAATAAAGAAATCATTTTTATAATTATTATTATTATTCTTTGAGTCTCAGTCATTGATGTTAGTTAACTGGAAAGTTTGTTGAAATGAATATCAAGCCACTACCTGCAGCCTCAGATATTCAGGACGTATCGGAGGGTTCTTGCTGTTCCCAGCAAGCATGCCTTTTGAAGCGTTCCAAAAAGCGTGGCGGGGCCAATTTTCTTTAACCATCCCTGGAAACTTTTTGAGATAGTACCTAGTGCGCCTATGGCAATCGGGACCACTTTGACTTCATGGCATCCTTTTTACCTCCCACTTTAAGTCCTGGTATCGGTTAATTTTCTCCCTCTCCTTCTCTTGCACACTCGTGTCGAATGGGCAGGCCACATCCACAATCAGGCACGATCTTTTTTCTTTGTCCAAACCACCAGGTCAGGTCTATTGTGTTCCAGTTTCTTGTCCGTCTGTATCCTAAAATCCCACAGCACCTTCACCTGATCGTTTTCTATCACCAACTCTGGCTTATGTCATACCACTTCTCAGAATGTGGTAAATTGTTTACTTTGCATAGGTGCCAGTGGATCACCCTGCCCATCACATCATGTCTCCAGCCCTTATAGTGAGTCTGGGCTAGGTGTTTACACTCGGATACAATGTGAGCCACAGTCTCCTCTCTCTCTCCACAGATCCTGCACAGTGGGCTTGCCTCCTCCTTGTAAATATGGTGGTTCAACCACTTCGTTTTGAGGGCCTGCTCCTGCGCAGCCATTAACATTCCTTCTGTAGCCTTTTTAAGGTCTCCTCTTCTCAACCAGTTCCATGTCTGTGGATCTCTAAATTCAGTTTTCTCAAAGAAGGTACTATGAAGGGATTTTTCCTGAAGGCTGCTCTTTCTCCTTGATGTTATTTCCTCCTTGGACATCCCTTGGCCTATTGTCCCCTCCTTCAGTACAGTTCTGAGCATTGGCTCCTTACTATCAGTCACGTATTTGTGTAGGTTGTTTTTCTCCATCTGAACACAGTCCTCTATGCTGATAAGACTTCTTCCACCTTCAGATCTCCTTAAGTAGAGTCTATCGACATCACTCCTCTTGTGGAACATGTTGTAGATAGTCAATAGCTTCCTAGTCTTCCTATCCATTTCTTTTTGTTCAGCAACATTCCTTATTATTATTGTTATTACTCTTTGAGTCTCAGTCATTGATGTTAGTTAACTGGAAAGTTTGTTGAAATGAATATCAAGCCACTACCTGCAGCCTCAGATATTCAGGACGTATCGGAGGGTTCTTGCTGTTCCCAGCAAGCATGCCTTTTGAAGCGTTCCAAAAAGCGTGGCGGGGCCAATTTTCTTTAACCATCCCTGGAAACTTTTTGAGATAGTACCTAGTGCGCCTATGACAATCGGGACCACTTTGACTTCATGGCAGTTCCAAATCCTTTTTACCTCCCACTTTAAGTCCTGGTATCGGTTAATTTTCTCCCTCTCCTTCTCTTGCACTCTCGTGTCGAATGGGCAGGCCACATCCACAATCAGGCACGATCTTTTTTCTTTGTCCACAACCACCAGGTCAGGTCTATTGTGTTCCAGTTTCTTGTCCGTCTGTATCCTAAAATCCCACAGTACCTTCACCTGATCGTTTCCTATCACCGCCTCTGGCTTATGCTCATACCACTTCTCAGAATGTGGTAAATTGTTTACTTTGCTTAGGTGCCAGTGGATCACCCTGCCCATCACATCATGTCTCCAGCCCTTATAGTGAGTCTAGGTGTTTACACTCGGATACAATGTGAGCCACAGTCTCCTCTCTCTCTCCACAGATCCTGCACAGTGGGCTAGCCTCCTCCTTGTAAATGTGGTGTTTCAACCACTTCGTTTTGAGGGCCTGCTCCTGCGCAGCCATTAACATTCCTTCTGTAGCCTTTTTAAGGTCTCCTCTTTTCAACCAGTTCCATGTCTGTGGATCTCTAAATTCAGTTTTCTCAAAGAAGGTACTATGAAGGGATTTTTCCTGAAGGCTGCTCTTTCTCCTTGATGTTATTTCCTCCTTGGACATCCCCTGGCCTATTGTCCCCTCCTTCAGTACAGTTCTGAGCATTGGCTCATTACTATCAGTCACGTATTTGTGTAGGTTGTTTTTCTCCATCTGAACACAGTCCTCTATGCTGATAAGACCTCTTCCACCCTCAGATCTCCTTAAGTAGAGTCTATCGACATCACTCCTCTTGTGGAACATATTGTAGATAGTAAATAGCTTCCTAGTCTTCCTATCCATTTCTTTTTGTTCAGCAACATTCCATCTCAGAATTCCCGCACTGTACCTAATAATAGACACAGCTCGGGAATTTACGGCACTTATGGCATTCCAACTGTTCAGATGTGACTTTAATACGCTCCTTACTCTTCGAAGGTATTCAGTTCTTATCAATTCCTTCATTTTTTTGTTCTTGATGTCATCAGCCTCTAGAACGCCCAAATACTTGTATCCTTCCTCAGAGTCAATTTCCTTTATCATCTCACCTGTTGGTATATGGATTCCGTTACTTCTGCTCAACTTACCCCTCCTCATCAGAATGACTCCACACTTACTAATACCAAATTGCATACATATATCATTGCTGAAAATACTGACAGTGTCAACAAGCACATCCAACTCCTTCTCACTCTCCCCTAAGAGCTTAAGATCGTCCATGAAGAGGAGGTGATTGATGGTAAGCCCTCCCTTTCCCAACCTGTATCCTGCTCTCACTTTTCGCAGTACACTGGTCAGGGGCATCAGGGCAAGGACAAACAACAAAGGGGACAGACTATCTCCCTGGAAGATAGCTCTCTTGATCTTCACGCCTCCCAAGGATTCTCCAGTTGATGTTAACTCTGTTTCTTAGGACTTCATACTTTTGCCCAACAACTGTCTGATGTTATCTGCTACCTTGAAGATCTCCAGGCTTTTGGAGATCCAAGAATGAGGCACCATGTTAAATGCCTTTTTGTAGTTTATCCATCCCATGGCAAAACCAGTGTGTCTCCTCTTGTAATTCCTCATTACCATCTTATCAATAAGTAACTAGTCCTTTGTACCACGTGACTTCTTTCGGCATCCTTTCTGTTCGTTCGGTAACAAGTTGTTTGTGTGGAGGTGATGGTAGATTTCCTCAGTCATAATGCTTGTCAACAGTTTCCACATTACGGACAGACATGTGATAGGTCTATAGTTGGTAACATCATTACCCTTGATTCGGTCTTTCATTATCAGAACTGTGGTACCTTTTATCAACCACTCTGGTACCTCACCTGACATCAAGCAGCCATTGAACATGGTTGTCAGTTTCGGGTGGAGGGATGTTATGTTTTTAATCCAATACCCCTGCACACCATCTGGGCCAGGTGATTTCCAGTTGGTTAGTTTTTGGCCTGCCCCTTAAGAGTTTCAACTGTGATACTCAAATCAGTTTGTTGATGTGCCTGTTCACTGATCTCCTTCTGTACTGTCTCAATCCACACTGCCTGGTCATTATGTTTAACATCCTGCTCCCATATTCCTCTCCAGAATGTTTTAGTTTGTTCCGCCTCAGGGATCAAGTCGTTGCCTCTTCAAGCTGTCCAAACAGCATCTACTGGTTGTTGTCGAACATGCGGTTCTGTCTATACTGACTGACTCTGTTCTCGTATCGCCTGATTTTTGCACTCTTTGCTACAATGCGTTGCTTCAGTTCCTCTATGATAATATTTATCTTTTTCCTCCTAGTTTTGTACTTTATTTCCAGTCTATTTTTAGTATCTATGTTTTTTAGTGTCCCATTCAGTAGGGACTCAAGCTTTCCAATGTCATTTCTCATTTCCCTGATTTGACCACTCAGTCGTTTCTTCCACCAAGGCTCTGCTCTTTCTTGTCTGTTGTTTCCTCTCGCTTTTATACCAAGTAGTTTCCTCACCGTATTTGCTGTTGCTTTGAGGATATTGTTGCACTGGTAAAGGCTCCTCGCCTCAAGGTATGGGATGACTTTGTTTACCTTAGCTGTTGTTTCTTTTAACTTTTCCTGTCTACAAATCTTAGGTTCATAGGTCTCCCACTATCATTGTTCAATTCATCTACCACTAAGTTTAGGATATCAACCAAATCTTGTCCTAGCCTGCGAGCATTCATCTCCTCAGTGGCCGCATCTCTGTTCCAGGTATTATTTATCTCAGCATTCAGATCATTGTCTGCTTCGGGTGGTTCCTCCGTTCTCTCGACCTTATTATTATTATTTTTATTATTATTATTATTATTATTATTATTATAGTTGCATTTATCTTGCTTTATGTTCATACGAGTCATCACCAAGTCACAACCAGTGACCTCAAGAGACAACAAGGTCCGCCATGTTCAAGAAAGAACATACATACTCACATATGCATCTTTAGTGTTTAGACTTTTGATGTACTTATATTGACAGAATCTTCCTTAGTATATGGGCAGTTCCCATTAGTACTATCTTTTGTATTTCTCCTATACGCGGGTTTCCTGGGATTTGCGATAAGTAATCATTATACCCCTTAGGTATCATTCCCAGAGCGCCTACAACCACTGGTATTGTTTTAGTTCTCAATTTCCACATTTTTCCAATTTCTATCTCCAGGTCCTTATACTTGCTCAATTTTTCAAATGTTTTTATCGATACATTCTTGTCTATTGGAACGGACATATCAATTAGCAGGCATACCCTCTTTTTAAAGTCCTTCAATATTATATCAGGTCTATTTGCATCTATTTTTCGGTCTCTTTGGATGCTAAAGTTCCACAAGATTGAGATGTGATCTTTTTCTTTTTCAAGTATGGGAGGTGGTTGATGCTCCCACCAATTCTTTTGACGGGGCAGGTCAAAATGCTTACACATTATCCAATGTATGTATTGTGCAGCTCTGTCATGCCTGTTTAGGTATTCGGTTGGAGCTATAGGACTGCACATTGAAATTATATGGTCAATGGTCTCTGGTTGTTTTTTGCATACACGGCATAATGGGCTGCATCTATTTTTTATTATGTTGGCTTGGTAATTTTTTGTTGGCAGACACTGATATTGTGCTGATATAATCAGTCCTTCAGTCTCCGATTTCAGTCCAGAGAATGCCAACCACTGATGGGTTAAAGTTTTGTCAACATCAGGATTGTTAGCTCGTTCTGGGTATTTTCCATACAGAGGCTTTTCTTGCCATTTCTTAGCCAGTTTCTGTAGCAGTTCTTTCTTTGCAGTTACTTTTACCTGCTTTGCTTTTTCTGTGTTTTCCATTTCAGCAGTAAATGGGACTTCTGAAATTTGTAGTCCATTACTGTATCTTTGTGCATCTTTTGTAATGGAATATGATCTTTTGATGCTTTCGTGTTTCAAAACGAGTTTGATCATCCAATCATGTGATTCCCTTAGATATGTAGATAATCCAATTGTTGCAGTTTTCAACACAATGTCTAACTGGATTAACCCACGTCCTCCTTCTTTCCTAGGGAGATATATTCTAACTATATCTGCCTTAGGGTGATGCATTCTGTGCATGGTTAAGAATTTTCGAATTTTTCTATCGAGCCTACGGATCTCTGTGCTTGACCAGTTGATGACATTGTAACTGTAGGTTACTACTGGTATGGCAAGCGTGTTTATGGCATCGATCCTATTCCTTGCATTCAATTCCGTTCTTAAGATTGCTCTTACTCTGCGGTAACATTCCTTCCTTATCCTTTCCCTCATTGTCGAGTGCTTGATTCCGTCTCCTTCACAAACACCTAGATATTTGTAAGTTTCCTCTTGGTCAAGTTCTCTTATCACATTCCCTCGATCAAGATTAATGTCTGAACTTTTCAGCAGCTTTCCTCTGGTGAACGTTGCTTTAGCGCATTTATCTAGTCCAAACTCCATTTTAATGTCACCACTGAACTGCTCCACAGTGGATAATAGCCCTTGCAATTGTTCATCATTTTTTTGCAAATAGTTTCAGGTCATCCATGTAGAACAAGTGATTAATGGTTTTGTCGTAGACTTTATATCCATGTTTTGTTTCATTGAGCATTTTACTTAATGGTATAAGTGCGATGCAGAATAAAAGCGGTGATAAAGAGTCACCCTGAAAAATTCCACAATTAATATTAACTTCTCCAGCTTCCAGTGATTTTGCTTCACTCTTCAAAAGGAGTGTCGTTTTCCATGTCTTCATACTGTATGACAAAAACCTCCTGACAACGGGGGATATTTTGAAAATCTCTAAACATTTTTCAATCCAACTGTGTGGCAAACTATCGAATGCTTTTTTATAATCTATCCAAGCAATTGATAGATTTTTGTGTCTATTATGACAATCTTCCAGTATCATTTTGTTAACCAAAAGCTGATCCTTACAGCCATATGAGCCTCGTTTACACCCTTTCTGCTCAATGGGAAATAGGTCATTTGTTATCAGGTGGTCATATGTATATTCAGTTAGGACTGATGTTAAAATGTTATACATTGTGGTGAAGCAAGTTATCGGTCTGTAATTTTTGGGATTGTTTGTCTCATCATTCTTCGGAAGCAGGAATGTAATGCCGTTAACTAGCCATGATGGTATCTTTTCTGGCTCCTTAACTATTTCATTGTAAATTTGGGCTAACAGCTCATGAGACTCTGTGAAGGCATTTATCCAAAAATGTTGTATTTTGTCTTTTCCTGGGGATTTCCATTTGCTGGTTTTTCTTAGAGCCAAGCGCAACTGTTCAACTGTTATATTTTCCCATATTTGTTCTTCAAGGTGAGCTGTATCTTTCATTTGTCTGTCAATCCATGGGGCATGTATGTTATGAACTTTTCTTCGGCCCAGATCTTTTCCCAGAATTCTTGCACTTCCTCCTTGGGTGGTATTGATTTAGCAGTTATTGTTGACTTACCAATTTTTCTGTAGAAGTTTCTTTGGTTGTTTTTGAACATATTATTGTCCTTATAGAATCTAAATCGTTTTTCAAAGCGCCTGATACGAGCAGCTTTGGCCGACACTTTTTGCTTGATTATTTCTATCAGCATGTCTATGTCACTTGTTGATTTTTTACTGTACTTTCTTTTCAATTTTCTAAGTTTAGTTTGTTTAACATGTTCACATACTTTATAGTTTGTTAAAATTTCTATGTCAGATCGGAGAAGGTTTATTTGGCGATTGATGTTCTCTTGCTAAGTAGATTTCTTGTGGGAATTCCTTTGTTTTTTCATCTTCACTCCACATAAGTGAGTGGTGACTTTAGCCGATGCATAATAGAGATGATTTAAATCAGTAATGTTTAGTTTGTTTGTGATGATAATGTTTTTGAGAATTATGTTAGTCTTGTGTATTATCTTTTGGTTCTGTTTGGAGTTCTGGATCTTAGGGAGGGTATCTGGGCCAGGTGATTTCCAGTTGGTTAGTTTTAGGCCTGCCCCTTAAGAGTTTCAACTGTGATACTCAAATCAGTTTGTTGATGTGCCTGTTCACTGATCTCCTTCTGTACTGTCTCAATCCACACTGCCTGGTCATTATATTTAACATCCTGCTCCCATATTCCTCTCCAGAATGTTTTAGTTTGTTCCGCCTCAGGGATCAAGTCGTTGCCTCTTCAAGCTGTCCAAACAGCATCTACTGGTTGTTGTCGAACATGCGGTTCTGTTTATACTGACTGACTCTGTTCTCGTATCGCCTGATTTTTGCACTCTTTGCTACAATGCGTTGCTTCAATTCCTCTATGATAATATTTAGCTTTTTACTCCTAGTTTTGTATTTTATTTCCAGTCTATTTTTAGTGCCTATGTTTTTTAGTGTCCCATTCAGTAGTGACTCAAGCTTTCCTATGTCATTTCTCATTTCCCCGATTTGCCCACTCAGTCGCTTCTTCCACCACGGCTCTGCTCTTTCTTGTCTGTTGTTTCCTCTCGCTTTTATACCAAGTAGTTTCCTCACCGTATTTGCTGTTGCTCTGAGGATATTGTTGCACTGGTGAAGGCTCCTCGCCTCAAGGTATGGGATGACTTTGTTTACCTTAGCTGTTGTTTCTTTTAACTTTTTCCTGTCTACAAATCTTAGGTTCATAGGTCTCCCACTATCATTGTTCAATTCATCTACCACTAAATTTAGGATGTCAACCGAATCTTGTCCTAGCCCGTCAGCATTCATCTCCTCAGTGGCCGTATCTCTGTTCCAGGTATTATTTATCTCAGTATTCAGATCATTGTCTGCTTCGGGTGGTTCCTCCGTTCTCAGGACCTCCTCACCTTCATTTCCCACCGGCTCGCTTGTCTGGCATACTACACCCGCCATCTCCAAGCCATTCTCTCTGCTCAGTTCCTCCAGTTCCAGCTCGCTTATCCACCCACTAGTTCTTATTACCCGAGCCTGCCCGGCCAATTTTTGTTCATCTAATTTAAATAAACCAATCTCGTTCCAGATGTTATGCATCCGTCTCCTGTAGCCCCTCTCCTTGGGGTTACTTTTCAGGTAGCATTGCATAACAGTTCTATTCAATTCTTTCGTCCAGTTGGTTCTGGCCCCTTTCCTTCTTCTCCTTCCTCCAACATCAGCAGTATTTGGTTGACAGTCAGGTTCCTGCTGCTGAGCCAGGGGGCACCTGTTGGGTGAGAGTCTGTCACATGACGTTCTAGTCTCCATTTCACCGTTATTCGAACTGTTTATGTTCGATATTTAAACACTCTTATCGAGGATTGGCGAATGTATGTTTACATAGCCATCTGTGGATCCGCCATCCCACTTGGCCCTTGTGTGGCATTATCACCACGCTGTATACGAACACACATAAACAAACAAACACACAGGCAGAAAGGGCCCCAAAAATGAATAAGCATAAGTTTCATTGTAATGTAGTGTTCGAATGTCTGACTTAGTTTTAGTTTTTTAAGTTTTACTTTTTCCCCCCTCTTCTCTGTCCGTCCGCCTGCTTCTCTCTTCATTCTTATTTTCTTTACGTTTTTGGGGTTTCTGTTTTTGTTTTTGTTTTTCTCTGTTTGTTTTTCTCGTTTTTTGCTGTTGTTGCTGTGCTGCTTTGGTTTTGTTGTTTGTTTTTTCTTTTTTCTTTTGCGTCTATCTATATATTTTGATGCCTTCCTCTTTGTTAGTAGTAGGAATTCTATAATGTGGAAGTAGCAGCCAGCAGGGAGAAGTGGGAGACTGGCGGCGGTAGCGATACTGAGACAGTGGTGGTGGTGATGTCGATACCGAGGCAGTGGTGGCGGTGATGTGACCGTATTACTGTAGTGATGGTGCTGTAGCGGTGGCAGTAGTGAAGGAGTCAAGGGGTGGTGGCGGCGGTGATGGGATAGTGGTGGTAATGATGGCCGTAGTGAGCGGTGGCGGTGAAGGTGAAAATGTCGTTATCTGGCTGTTGTGTTTAGTGTACACAGATGATGGGGTGGGTGGTGTATCTAGTTTCTGGTGTTGGTGAGTTTAGCTGTCCTATATAGTGTAGCCAGAGGAGAGGAGGGGGGGGGGGGGCGTTCTTCTTCCATTTATAGCCATTTTCTTTTTTGGATATACAGTGTACAATACAAAGTTGAATATTTGAATATCTGAGCCTTATAACAATATATTTTGGGTCCGAATTTTTTGGGGCTCAAGCCGGGTGCTTTACGTAGCATTTGTACTAAGAGTTGTTATTTCACAAATGATTTAAATATGTTAAAAATTCAAAACTTACGGGAGCGATTTCATGACCTCCGTCACCTCGTGCGTCTTCTTTATTATTATTATTATTATTATTATTATTATTATTATTATTATTGAATGCTATGGTTGACGGAGGCTCGGCTCTGTAAGGTATTGTAAATTTTGATCGCTATAACAATTGTAAATTGTTTAAAACTTTAACCAACTTGTAGACAAAAACACCCTCCTCCTCGTGAGAGGGGTCTTTCTGCCCGTTATTTGGCCCTTTGGGGTTAAATAACCGCTTATTGGGGTTTTGTGCCCAATATTTATTTAAAAAAAAAAACAACATGGCTACGAAAAAGAATTTTCATAGTTCACTCCCACTCATACCGTCTTCTTCCTCAATCGTCACTACAGCAGAGAGAAGATTGTCTCTCTCCCTCCCTTCTTTAAATGTGTCTCTCTCCCTCCCTTCTCTTTCGCAAGCGACGACAGAAAAGAAAAATCTCGTGCAAAGCGTGCAAGATTTCTTCACGACGACGACGACAACGACGAAACAGGTGTGCGGGAAATACGAAAACCCATTTCATTCGTCTGACGTCAGGAATAATAGCAGTAGCAGCCGTAATAACAACAGCAACAGTGACAAGGAAAACAACAGTAGCAGCCGCAACAGCATCAGCAGCAGCATAAACAACAACAGCATTAGCAGCGGCGGCAGTAGTCGTAGTACCTGCAGCAACAACAAAAGTAACAGCAGCTCTGACGACAACAACAACAGCAGCAAAGAAAAACCAATCTCGTTTGCAGGTATCGCAAAGAACATGGAAACCATCCTCATAACAAATGAGGAATTAGAGGAAGCGAAGAAGATGGTGACAAAAACTGGACACCGAGCAATCTGCAAGGCAGCCGAAACATTTTTCGAAACCCAACAACACTGTACGGTCACGTACCGTACAGTAAGTACAAAATCCCGTAAGGTCGAAAGAGCCACAGAGGCTCAAATACAAAAAGCTTTGGGGTCTGTGTGGCAGCGGAAAACGCACATCACCCGAGGCAAGAAATATGCCACCGTAGACGTACTTTTTGCCACACCCCAGGAGGCAAAGGCTCAATCCTTAGTGACCCTAAGGAGCGAGGAAATGGTGTTGGTGCCCTCCTATTGTGGGCAAAAAATTGTGAGGGTCAAACTGAACCACGCCCCCCCCCCCGGGATGGCCCCTTCTTGGCTGGCCGCGTCTGTCCTAGTCGGAATCGAGGACAAAACAACTGTACTGCAAGTACAGAAAAAAGTAAGAGAAGATTGGGTCGGCACCTCCATTGAGATGTTAATCCAAACCAACCAGGAGTGCATCGAAGCTATCCCGGATGTGATAGACTTCGAACACGGCACTCAACTGCCCATAAGTGTTGAGGGCAAACGCCCGAAATGCTTTCGCTGTGGATCGAAGACTCACCTCAGAGCCTTCTGCAACGAGAAGACCCTGAGAAAGGAGAAAATCCCCCTCCTTCCGAAACCGGCTCCACGGCTACCAGCAACAGGACAAGCGGCAACCAGGAACGATAGGTCCGTGGAACCCATACCCACGCCACGGAAATCAAAAACAGCAGCAGCAGTGGAAGTATTAAAAACAACAACTGCAATACCAAATGCAGCTGCAACAGGGACTCCAGTACAAACATCACCAACAACAACAAGTGAAAGAGTGGAGCTGGTACCCCTCCCCGACCTCACAGAATCACACATGGAGTGTGAGGTGGGAGAGGGATGG
The DNA here is from genome assembly GCA_964016885.1 of Eledone cirrhosa. Classification (NCBI taxonomy): domain Eukaryota; kingdom Metazoa; phylum Mollusca; class Cephalopoda; order Octopoda; family Eledonidae; genus Eledone; species Eledone cirrhosa. The sequence continues at coordinate 355,833,978 of OZ024741.1, forward strand.
CAAAAGGTCGTAAGAAGGCACAAACGCAGAAGCAGCGCATCGTCGCCTTCGAAAAGGGAGGAAAGAAATGAAAAAAGGGTAAAGGCTACTGCAAAGAGACTCACAGCAGCAAAACCACCAACACCATCACCACCCACACTAGCACCACCATCACCACCGGTGACAACCCCACCGCCAACAACAACAACACCTTCAACACCACCACCACAAGCACCAACATCGCAAACACAACAACAAAACACTCACCCAGCAACAACGACAAGAAAATAGCAGAACCACACCCACCGCCAGAAAGACAAATGCACGGCAATAAATACACACAACAAGAAACTAATGACTTACATAATTGAACAAACAGACATTTCACAACACGACTACATAATACCAGCACCAATCAAAACGCCAACTAACATAAGACTGCTAAAAATAGCACAGAAACAATACACAAACATTAAAACGAAATTCCCCAACGCAGTTGGTGATTTCAGAGACCTAGGAGGGACTCTCAATCGAAGAGTATATTCGGACATACTCATAGAAGAGCCGACGACCAGCCGTGGGATTAGCGTGTGGGATTAGCGGATAGGGGTGGAGGGTGAAAGAGCCTCACCAACCTGCTCAGGCGTTTTGAACTGTCTGACAGGTACCGATTGGATTTCCCGAATGTGCCAATGTGGGCTTGGACAAATCGCATAGGGTCATCCAGATCATATCTAGATAGAGTATTTTGTAGGGAAATAGATAGGTCTAGCATAGGCTGTCCACAATTCAAGATAGTCAGCTACACGGACCACAAATTCGTGATCTGTGTGCTTGACTTAGATAGGCTTCATAGACGAGGACCCGGCTACTGGAAACTAAACGCGTCCTTACCAGCGCGCAAGGCCTACAGAGACCGGATTAGCGAACTAGTTAAGCGGGCGTTGGCGGGAGCGATCGTCAACAACAAGTGGTGGATTGCTCTGAAAAGAGCGATTAGAATAGAATCGATTAGGTTTAGTAAGGCTTTAGCAATAGAGAAAAATAGAGCAGAGGGAGAACTAGTTAGAAAATTAGACGAGGCGCTTAGCAAAGGCATTGCGACCGACGTGCTTGCGGCGAAATTGGCCCTTGACCAATTCTTCAATGCAAAGCACGAAGGCTGCGTTGTCAGAGCTAGGGTGCGTGCTCTCAGACACGAGGGGACGAAAGCCGTTCAATGGGCCCGAGTGGCGGAGGCGCGTCGTGGCAACAAAGCCACGATCCGGTCTTTGGTGGACCACGACGGGCGCATGCTACTCGATCCCGGGCAAATGTGTGAAGCTTTCCAGCGACACTTCGCCCAGCTGTTCGGGGGCAGCGTCAGGCCGAATCGAGGGATGGACTTTAGTGTCTACCTCGACGGACTGCCACGGCTCTCGGCCACTGAGGCGGAGTGTTGCGAAAAGCCGATAACAGCCGCTGAAGTACGGGAGGCAATGACTGGCTGCACAAGGGGTAAATCGCCTGGTTTGGATGGTCTGCCCTATGAACTTTACGTACAAATGCCAGACTTGTTCGGAGGCCTCTTGGCGGACGTCTACTGCAACTGGCAACAGCACGGGAGAATTCCCAGCTCTGTGAGCCGAGGAGCGGTGGCGCTGCTGAGAAAGGATCTGAACAAAGGGGATAACAGAGATAATTTTAGGCCCATAACTCTGCTAAACACAGAGTTCAAGATTTTGGCCAAGGTGCTAGCAAAGAGGTTGGCGCTTGTCGTTGGTGGTCTGGTGGGAGAGGCACATTCCCGACAGATCCATCCACGACAACCTCCACCTCATGCGATACATCGTAGAGAGAGTAGCTAGGGAACCTGGCACGGGTGGGTCTTTGATCAATTTAGATCAGTCGAAAGCCTTCGATAGGGTCGACCATCGTTACCTAGCGGCAGTCCTGAGGGCGGCTGGCTTTGGGCCCGTCTTCAGAGGCTAGGTCACTGCCATGCACAGCGACATCTGTTCTGTAGTGAGAGTGAACGGTCACCTTTCCTAACCGTTCAACATCATGCGTTCGGTCCGCCAAGGATGTCCCCTCTCGTCCCTATTGTACGTATTGACTCTCGAGCCATTACTGCACAAACTGGAGACGTTGAGGGGGATCCCGCGCGAACTAGGATGCGGAAGATCCGTGTCAGCATATGCCGACGATGTCACCGTAGTGGTGTCGAACGCCAAACACATCGAGGCGATCGGCACTACACTAAGAGAATACGAAGCGGTGACAGGAGCAATGATCAACCAGGAAAAGTCAGTGGGCCTGCAGCTCGGCACCTGGAGAGGCAGGTCCATGTCGTCCAACAGCGTCGTCGGGCGCTGAACGGACGGACCGGTTAAATTGCTAGGGGTCTGGTTCGGTCCAGACCTCCAGACGGACAAAAACTGGGACGAGGTGACGAGCAGGGTGGCTTCTCTCACCCAGAAATGGGCCGAGAGGAAGCTATCCCTGAAAGGTCGAGCGGAGGTGGCTAACGCGTACATCGCGTCCGTCATCTACTACCGCCTGACCGTCGTACCTTGTCCTAAGCCCCGCCTGACTGCGCTGGAGCGTTTGCTCTTTCGCTTCTTCTGGAAGGGACGCTCTCCGATGGTCAGGCGGTCCATCTGCTGTCAACACCCGCTACGTGGTGGGTTGGGCATGCCGTGGCTGATGATGCGCAGACAGGCGCTCAGGCTACGACATCTCCACCTCTTCCTCGACGGTGATCAGGTGTGGTCGCCGTTTGCTAGACACGTTTTTCCCCAGCTCGTCTCCTTGACGCAGCTGCAGTCCTGGATCAAGCGAAGACCGAGAGGGAGCGCTTGGAGACTGGAATGTCTTCAGGCGCTCACAGCCTTCGACCAATCGGGCAATGTGATCGGTGGAAACTCCACCTTGGCGTTCTAAAGGGGATTAGTGGAGGGGAAGAGCGACGACGTACTTGGAGAAACTCTAGGCGTCGACGAAAATCAACTAGCCAATCTCTTCGGAAGGACTTTCGGGCCGGGGCCTATGGACATCTTCCAGAAATCCCTGGCCTGGCAGTGCTACCGGGGAGCCTTGCCAGTTCGGGATAAACTCTACAGGCATGGAGGTGCCGTCAGCCGGGCATGTCCGAGATGCGCAGGGCGACGAAACCGCCCTGCACGCACTCGTCCAGTGTCCGAGAATTGTTGACTTGTGGGTTTATGTCGAACACCTGCTGTCGCGTGTAGCACGGATCCGGCTATCAGCTGAGTCCATCGTGATGATTTCCCCGCCCTCTTCCTTTAGCCGGGAAAGGCAGGCAGTTTTTATCTGTCTGGTGGCCATGGCGAAAGAGATAGTATGGTGGACACGTTTGAAAGGGCTGAAGACGAGCACTTACCTCTTCGGTGATACCCTGATTAACTTTTTCAAATTTCATTTGAAAAGGAAAATCAGGGTAGAAAGGGAAGTGCTCTCTTCCCAGCATTTTGTTGAAAGATGGGTGAGAGAAGCAAGTATGGCCCGAATGAATGGGCTTTCTCTGAATATGTGTCTGTAAATTAAAGGTGGAAAGCTGGGAGAGGGCACTTGCCCTGGTGGTCAGGGTCACTGTGGCCTTTTACTGGGCTTTCTCCACAAATGTCCCTCGGAAGTCTCCCCCCTATTGGGGAATTTTTCTTTGTTATTTTATTACATCCTCTGTTTTTTTACATGCAGAAATGCCCATTTGTACCGTCCTGTATTGTCCTGTACTGTCCTTAATGTCTACTTTATGTAAACCCTTGTGGTTAATAAAGAAAACATTATTATTATTATTATTATTATTGTTATTGTTATTCCTTGAATCTCAGTCATTGATGTTGGTTAACTGGAAAGTCCGTTGGATTGAATATCAAGCCACTACCTGCAGCCTCAGATATTCAGGACGTATCGGAGGGTTCTTGCTGTTCCAAGCAAGCATGCCTTTTGAAGCGTTCCAAAAAGCGTGAAGGGGCCGATTTTCTTTAACCATCCCTGGAAACCTTTGGAGATAGTCCCCAGTGCGCCTATGACAATCGGGATCACTTTGACTTCATGGCAGTTCCAAATCCTTTTCACCTCCCACTTTAGGTCCTGGTATCGGTTAATTTTCTCCCTCTCCTTCTCTTGCACTCTCGTGTCGAACGGGCAGGCCACATCCACAATCAGGCACGATCTTTTTTCTTTGTCCATAACCACCAGGTCAGGTCTATTGTGTTCCAGTTTTTTGTCCGTCTGTATCCTAAAATCCCACAGCACCTTCACCTGACTGTTCTCCATCACCGCCTCTGGCCTATGCTCATACCATTTCTCAGAATGTGGTAGATTGTTTACTTTGCACAGGTGCCAGTGGATCACCCTGCCCATCACATCGTGTCTCCAGCCCTTATAGTGGGTCTGGGCTAGGTGTTTACACTCGGACACAATGTGAGCCACAGTCTCCTCTCTCTCTCCACAGATCCTGCACAGTGGGCTAGCCTCCTCCTTGTAGATATGGTGCTTCAACCACTTCGTTTTGAGGGCCTGCTCCTGCGCAGCCATTAGCATTCCTTCTGTAGCCTTTTTGAGGTCTCCTCTTCTCAACCAGTTCCATGTCTGTGGATCTCTAAATTCAGTTTTCTCAAAGAAGGTACTATGAAGGGATTTTCCCTTAAGGCTGCTCTTCCTCCTTGATGTTATTTCCTCCTTGGACATCCCCTGGCCTACTGTCCCCTCCTTCAGTACAGTTCTGAGCATTGGCTCCTTACTATAGGTCACGTATTTGTATAGGTTGTTTTTCTCCATCTGAACACAGTCCTCTATGCTGATAAGACCTCTTCCACCCTCAGATCTCCTTAGGTAGAGTCTATCGACATCACTCCTCTTGTGGAACATGTTGTAGATAGTCAATAGCTTCCTAGTCTTCCTATCCATTTCTTTTTGTTCAGCAACATTCCATCTCAGAATTCCCGCACTGTACCTAATAATAGACACAGCTCGGGAATTTACTGCGCTTATGGCATTTCTGCTGTTCAGATGTGACTTCAATACGCTCCTTACTCTCCGAATGTATTCAGTTCTTAACAATTCCTTCATTTTTTTGTTCTTTATGCCATCAGCCTCCAGAACGCCCAAATACTTGTATCCTTCCTCAGAGTCAATTTCCTTTATCATCTCACCTGTTGGTATCTGGATCCCGTTACTTCTGCTCAACCTACCCCTCTTCATCACAATGACTCCACATTTACCAATACCAAACTGCATACATATATCACTGCTGAAAATACGGACAGTGTCAACAAGCACATCCAACTCCTTCTCACTTTTCCCGAAGAGCTTAAGATCGTCCATGAAGAGAAGGTGATTGATGGTAAGCTCTCCCCTTTCCAACCTGTATCCTGCTCTCACTTTTCGCAGCATAATGGTCAAGGGCATCAGGGCAAGGACAAACAACAGAGGGGACAGGCTATCTCCCTGGAAGATACCTCTCTTGATCTTCACGCTTCCCAAGGATACTCCAGTTGATGTCAACTCTGTCTCCCAGGACCCCATACTCCTGCCCAGCAACTGTCTGATGTTATCTGCCACCCTGAAGACCTCCAGGCTTTTGGTGATCCAGGAATGAGGCACCATGTCAAATGCCTTTCTGTAGTCTATCCATCCCATGGCAAGATCAGTGTGTCTCCTCCTGCAATTCCCCATTACCATCTTATCAATAAGCAACTGGTCCTTTGTACCACGTGACTTCTTTCGGCATCCTTTCTGTTCGTCCGGTAACAAGTTGTTTGTGTGGAGGTGATGGTAGATTTCCTCAGACACAATGCTCGTCAACAGTTTCCACATTACGGGCAGACATGTGATAGGTCTATAGTTGGTAACATCATTACCCTTGATTCGGTCTTTCATTATCAGAACTGTGGTACCTTTTGTCAACCACTCTGGCACCTCACCCGACACCAAGCAGTCATTGAACATGGCCGTCAGCTTCGGGTGGAGGGATGTTAAATGTTTAATCCAATACCCCTGCACACCATCTGGGCCTGGTGATTTCCAGTTGGTTAGTTTTTTGGCTTGCCCCTTAAGAGTTTCAACTGTGATACTCAAATCAGTCTGTTGTTGTGCCTTCTCACCGATCTCCCTCTGTACTGTCTCAATCCACCCTGCCTGGGCATTGTGTCTAACATCCTGCTCCCATATTCCTCTCCAGAATGTTTTAGCTTGTTCCGCCCCAGGGATCAAGTCGTTGCCTCTTTCTTTCCCCTCAAGCTGTCCAAACAGCATCTTCTGGTTGTTGTCGAACATGCGGTTCTGTTTATACTGACTGACTCTGTTCTCGTATCGCCTGATTTTGGCACTCTTTGCTACAATGCGTTGCTTCAATTCCTCTATTATAATATTTAGCTTTTTACTCCTAGTTTTATATTTTATTTCCAGTCTATTTTTAGTGCCTATGTTTTTTAGTGTCCCATTCAGTAGTGACTCAAGCTTTCCTATGTCATTTCTCATTTCCCCGATTTGCCCACTCAGTCGCTTCTTCCACCACGGCTCTGCTCTTTCTTGTCTGTTGTTTCCTCTCGCTTTTATACCAAGTAGTTTCCTCACCGTATTTGCTGTTGCTTTGAGGATATTGTTGCACTGGTGAAGACTCCTCGCCTCAAGGTATGGGATGACTTTGTTTACCTTAGCTGTTGTTTCTTTTAACTTTTTCCTGTCTACAAATCTTAGGTTCATAGGTCTCCCACTATCATTGTTCAATTCATCTACCACTAGATTTAGGAGATCAACCGAATCTTGTCCTAGCCCGTCAGCATTCATCTCCTCAGTGGCCGTATCTCTGTTCCAGGTATTATTTATCTCAGTATTCAGATCATTGTCTGCTTCGGGTGGTTCCTCCGTTCTCAGGACCTCCTCACCTTCATTTCCTACCGGCTCGCTTGTCTGGCATACTACACCCGCCATCTCCAAGCCATTCTCTCTGCTCAGTTCCTCCAGTTCCAGCTCGCTTATCCACCCATTAGTTCTTATTACCCGAGCCTGCCCGGCCAATTTTTGTTCATCTAATTTAAATAAACCAATCTCGTTCCAGATGTTATGCATCCGTCTCCTGTAGCCCCTCTCCTTGGGGTTACTTTTCAGGTAGCATTGCATAACAGTTCTATTCAATTCTTTCGTCCAGTTGGTTCTGGCCCCTTTCCTTCTTCTTCTTCCTCCAACATCAGCAGTATTTGGTTGACAGTCAGGTTCCTGCTGCTGAGCCAGGGGGCACCTGTTGGGTGAGAGTCTGTCACATGACGTTCTAGTCTCCATTTCACCGTTATTCGAACTGTTTATGTTCGATATTTAAACACTCTTATCGAGGATTGGCGAATGTATGTTTACATAGCCATCTGTGGATCCGCCATCCCACTTGGCCCTTGTGTGGCATTATCACCACGCTGTATACGAACACACATAAACAAACAAACACACGGGCAGAAAGGGCCCCAAAAATGAATAAGCATAAGTTTCATTGTAATGTAGTATTCGAATGTCTGACTTAGTTTTTGTTTTTTAAGTTTTACTTTTTCCCTCCTCTTCTCTGTCCGTCCGCCTGCTTCTCTCTTCATTCTTATTTTCTTTACGTTTTTGGGGTTTCTTTTTTTGTTTTTGTTTTTCTCTGTTTGTTTTTCTCGTTTTTTGCTGTTGTTGCTGTGCTGCTTTGGTTTTGTTGTTTGTTTTTTCTTTTTTCTTTTGAGTCTATCTATATATTTTGATGCCTTCCTCTTTGTTAGTAGTAGGGATTCTATAATGTGGAAGTAGTAGCAGCCAGCAGGGAGAAGTGGGAGGCTGGCGGCGCTGGCGATACTGAGACAGTGGTGGTGGTGATGTCGATACCGAGGCAGTGGTGGCGGTGATGCGACCGTATTACTGTAGTGATGGTGCTGTAGCGGTGGCAGCAGCAGTGAAGGAGTCAAGGGGTGGTGGCGGCGGTGATGGGATAGTGGTGGTAATGATGGCCGTAGTGAGCGGTGGCGGTGAAGGTGAAAATGCTGTTGTGTTTAGTGTACACAGATGATGGGGTGGGTGGTGTATCTAGTTTCTGGTGTTGGTGAGTTTAGCTGTCCTATATAGTGTAGCCAGAGGAGAGGAGGGGGGGGGGGTTCTTCTTCTTCCATTTATAGCCATTTTTTTTTTTTTTTGGATATACAGTGTACAATACAAAGTTGAATATTTGAATATTTGAGCCTTATAACAATATATTTTGGGTCCGAATTTTTTGGGGCTCAAGCCGGGTGCTTTACGTAGCATTTGTACTAAGAGTTGTTATTTCACAAATGATTTAAATATGTTAAAAATTCAAAACTTACGGGAGCGATTTCATTATTATTATTATTATTATTATTATTATTATTATTATTATTATTATTATTATTATTATTATTATTATTATTATTATCACTATCTGTACATATATGCAACTTAACAATATTCCGCATATCCGCTGAATATGCGGAAACCGGTATTGTAAAACAATGCTGAAACCGGTATTGTAAATAAATTAATGTTTTGATATCTCACTGAAAAAGTCTCTTCAACATTTTCTACTGAAAGAATCTTTTTACTTTCTACTATTTGTTTTCATATATATATCAACTCGTGTGTTACTTTTCTACATTCGATATATATATATATATAGGGCGGGTAAAATTCCCGAGATCCATGGACGAGTTCTCTCCAGCAGTCTCTATCTCTCATCATCGCCGCCATGTCCTGCGTCTCCAAGAAACCTGTGTCTGTCCTTAGGGTATCAACATAAGTTCTTCATTCTCAGTGTATACTTATTAATGTTCAGAGCCATCCTCAGCATTCTCGTGTAGCACACATCTACAATCTGAGTGAGTTTCTTGGTCAGTGTCCAAGTCTCAGACCCGTACAGTAGCACAGACTCCACTACAGCAACGAAGAGACAGATCTTCAGGTCTTTACGAAGGTCCGACTTACACACCGATCTCAAACTGTGACACGCCGCCCAGGCTTTGCTCTTCCTCTCAACCACATCATCCTTTGTGTTCCCAATCTTTGCTCCCAGATACAGGAAGTCCTCGACCAACTCTAGCGGTTTACCGCCTCCATTCATAATCTTCTCTGGCTTCTTAATATTCTCTACCAGATACTTCGTCTTAATATCATTCATTCTCAGCCCCACACTCATTGACACAGTCGCCACCTCCTGCATCAACTCCTCTGCCTCCTTCACTGTGTTTGTCACTAGAACTATGTCGTCAGCAAATTCAGCATCTGATATCTTTTTCGCCTTAAGTCTCCTGCTCTGAGCCAGTGCTACAGTAAAGCCAGAGTCTTGGTGTTTCTCCAGCGCAAGGCGCATACAATAGTCCACTATGATGATAAAAAAGTAGGGAGCCAATGTATCTCCCTGAAGCACCCCAGCCAGTATCTCAAAAAACTCCGTCATCCCATCAGGTGTAATGACTTGGGCTTTGGTGTTGGTGTAGAGCAGTGATACCAGGTTCCTTCCTTTTACACACACATACATCCACGCAGAAAAAAGACGTAAAGAGAGAAAATTAGTATGAGGTAGTCAAACTACTCTTCTCTTTTTACGTGTTGTGACAGAATCGCAGAAATTTATATATAGATATTTGCTGTTTTGAACCTACTTAATAAATTCTTTAGATATACCGGGGTAGAGATAAACACTGCTGCATATGTCAGTAATATATATATAAATATATATATATATATATATATATATATATATATATATATACGAAGAGGGTCAGAAAAGTTCCAGGACGCATGTCACAAAATATTTATTTCAACCCAAACTTCACACTAAGAGTTTCCTCCTTCAAAGTAATCCCCCTGAAGCCTAATGCACTTTTCCATCCTTTTCTGCCACGCTTGCATGCACTCCTGGAAGGATTCTTCCGTGATCCTTCGCAGTTCCGGCGTCACGGCCTTTTTGATGTCGTCCACGTCTTCAAAACGGGTCCCCTCCGGGTCGTACTCGAAGATCCATGACTCATCACCGGTGATGACTGTCCCTAGCAAGTCTGGTTCGGTTTCAAGACGCTCGAGGATGTCCTGGCACACTTGCATGCGTCGACCCTTCTGGTCATCATTCAACAGTTTTGGCACCATCTTCGCGCAGACTTTCCGCATGTCGGAATCTTCAGTGAGAATCTTCCAGACGCTGTCCCGATTAATTGCCCAGCTCATTTGCCATCAGTCGAACAGTCAGTCGACGATCGCTACGCACCATCTTCCTGACGCGCTCAACGTTGACCTCAGTCCTGGTTGTTGAGGGCTTTCCGCTCCTGGGGTCATCTTGCACCACTCAAAAACACGTGAGCGTGACATCGTCTCATCTCCATACACTTGCTGCAGCAATCCCAGGGCTTCTGACGGAGATTCCCCCAACCGTACCAGAAACTTCAAGTTTGTTCGTTGCTCTGTGCTCATTGCTTGACAACCTGAAACAGAGGACCTGTATATAAAATCATGAAGAAAAAAGTTTGATCGCTGCAGAGAGTTAAGATTACAGTTACATACTCCAGGGGGATTACTTTGAAGGAGAAAACTCTTAGTGTGAAATTTGGGTTTGAAATAAATCTTTTGTGACATCAGTCCTGGAACTTTTCTGACACACCTCGTATATATATATATATATATATATATATATATATATATATATATATATATACGATGTCACAAAAGATTTATATATATATATATATATATATATATATATATATATATATATATATATATATATATATATATATATATATATATATTTAAATGGAAAAGAATGAAACGAAATTTCATTTCTCACTCTTAGTACGGATGGTACTTAAATATAAGTATGTATACGTACATACATATATGTATACATCCTTTAACATGCATAAGGAAAGTATATACTTTCAAACGTTCAATCATCTGACAGGAAGGTATACGATGCTGACGATAGCTAATAAGCTTGAAACTAGTTCATCGTTCCTTTGTGAGTGTTGAACAAAAGGGCGACGATGGTTGCCGAACACTGTACGGCGTAATACGGGCTGTTTGTTTACAAACAAATCGAACTTTATAATAAATGGTCGGTAAACCCATACGTACATATATATATGTGTGCCTGTATGTATATATATATACATACTACTGTACGTCTGTATACATATATGTATGTACGTACACATACTTATATTTAAGTATCAGCCGTACTAAGAGTGAGAAATGAAATTTCGTTTCATTCTTTTCCATTTATCGTTTTCTGTGCGCCCGTCCAACTAACTCACTCGATATGCAAATTAGGCTGCCCAGCCGTTAATATGCATAAGGAAAGTATATACTTTCAAACGTTCAATCATCTGACAGGGAGGTATACGATGTTGACGATAGCTAATAAGCTTGAAACTAGTTCATCGTTCCTTTGTGAGTGTTGAACAAAAGGACGACGATGGTTGCCGAACACTGTACGGCGTAATTCGGGCTGTTTGTTTACAAACAAATCGAACTTTATAATAAATGTTCAGTAAACCCATACGTACATATATATATATATGTGTGCCTGTATGTATATATATATACATACTACTGTACGTCTGTATACATATATGTATGTACGTATACATACTTATATTTATATATATATATATCGAAGAAAATACATATCATAAGAGTAGAAGAGAAAGAACTATGATATATATATATATATATTAATCAAAATGTTAACAAATGAAAAATATATATTTTATTATACATATTTCAAAGGTGCTATGTTGTTTAAGTACGTTTTCATCAGAAAAAATATATGATTTGATATGCGACATACAGCTACGGTTTTGATTATTCAATTCCAGTATTGGCAGTGATTTATTTCATCAAATCTCAACGTTTTTATACCACAAATAATATGATAAACTTAAAGAAGAAAAGGACGTAGAGCAAGTTAGAGATATAAGAGGAAAAGGCAATAAATAAATAAATAAATAAATAAATGAATAAATAAATAAATAAATGGATGAAGGAGTAAAAGAAGAAAAGAAATATATAAAAGAAAAGAGGAATAAAGACAAAGGAGAGGGAAAATTATCATATTATTTATCATATTATTTGTGGTATAAAAACGTTGAGATTTGATGAAATAAATCACTGCCAATACTGGAATTGAATAATCAAAACCGTAGCTGTATGTCGCATATCAAATCATATATTTTGTCTGATGAAAACGTACTTAAACAACATAGTATCTTTGAAATATGTATAATAAAATATATATTTTGATTATGAGAATATTTTTCTTTTGTTAACATTTTGATTAATATATATATATATATATATATATCATAGTTCTTTCTCTTCTACTCTTATGATATGTATTTTCTTCGATATATATATATATAAATATAAGTATGTATACGTACATACATATACGTATACAGACGTAAAGTAGTATGTATATATATATACATACATGCACACATATATATATATACGTAATGTTTTACTGAACATTTATTATAATGTTCGGTTTGTTTGTAAACAAACAGCCCAAATTACGCCGTACAGTGTTTGGGAACCATCGTCGCCCTTTCTTGCTCACACCTCACTCGCGTCGCACGGTCTGCTGTCTCTCGCTCATGAAATCCTCACAGCTTAAGCTGATCGGACTCCCATGTGCTTGTTTTTTCCTATCTTTGCGTTGCTATCCTTCTATGTTTGTTTACTTGTCTCGCTCGCTTTACGCGATTTACTTGTCCCAATAGCTTTATTTAGCTATTGCTCGCACCAACTGATTTTTAAAGCGATGAAATACCAATGAAGGTTGGAAAATCACTGATGAAGGACTATTTTTATCACATGTACCCCATGTATTCATTCTTCTCATGTTTTATATGTATATAGTGAAAACTTGGACGGGAACTGGAACAAGAACAGAGAGGCAGTACAAATAAAAGTTTATTAGGTTCACGCTCTTGAGAGTGGTGGGGGGGGGAGGTTTCGGGCATAAGCCCTTCATCAGGAGAAAAGTGTGTAGGCAGAGATTTCCGAGGGTGTGTGGGGGAGTGGTGAAGAGACATTTAGAAAAAAGGGGGGGGGGGCGATGGAAGGGATACAAATAAAAATAAAAATAAATATAAAGATAAACAAGTGGTGGAAGGGTGTGAGGCGTGTAGGGGTGGTGGCGGGTGGAGTAGGGAGAGGGAGGCGGGGTCCGAGCGGGGAGGGCTGAAGGTGGTGTTTGTGTATGTGTGTGGGTGTACATGTGTGTGTGCGTGTGTATGTGAGTGTGAGAGTTGGGGGAAGAACGAGGTTCCATGTTCAGGAAAAGGTGTGTGCGTGGGGTGGGGTGTAGGTCGGTCTGTGCGTGCGTGTGGATGGGGAGGGGTCAGAACGGTGGGGGAGATGTGTGGATTTCGGAGGCTGAGTGTGTATATGTGGGGGTACACACGTATGTGTTGGTGTTTATACGTGGTGTGGATGTAGGTGGCGTGGTTCGAAAAAAATTGTGAGTGTATGTCCGTGGGTAAGTTCCTAAGGTAATTCCGTGGAGTGTGCGATGAGTGCTGGATATTACTCATGTTATGGAGTGGATAGTTGGAACGATGACCGGTGGTGTGGAATCCATTGGTTGTGGTGGTCGGACGTGCAGAGAGGTGGGGTGCGCGCGCAACAGGAAGTGGTCAGAGGGTCAAGGCAGGGTGAAGTGATAGCAGTAGAGGGGAATGACAGGTGGAGAAATGGTCAGTGTGTGGTGAGGACTGTGTCCGTGTGCGCGGAGGTGCGGTGGACAAGGGAGAGGTTGGGTAGTTGTGAAAGGTGGAGTGAGGAGGGGGTCACGTGGAGGGGCGGGGTGTGTATTAGTAGAGGTGTTAGAGGGATGTGTGTGTGAGGGGGTGTAGGTAGAGCGGGGAGAGGGAGAGGGAGAGAAAAGATGTTGGGGACGGAGGAGGGAATGTAGTGTACTGGTGTGTGTGTGCGTGTTTGGATGAGTGTGTGTGTGGTAGAGGGGGTGTTAGTGGGTGTTAATATACTGGTGGTGGGGAAAGGGTTGAATGCGGGTGTGTTAGTGGGGGTTAGTGGTGCTTGGGTGTGTGGAGTGGGTGGTGTATATAGGTGTGGGTGGTGTGTGTGTGAAGGTGTGTGTTCGTATGCGTGGGGTCGGGGGGGGGGGGGGGTGTTAGTGATATTAGTTGTGGGGTGGTTGGAGTGGATGTGTGGGTGAGGGTTAGTGGTGGTAGTAGGGTGTGTGGATAGTGTGAGTGCGTGTTATATGTACAGGTGGGTGGGTGGGTGATAGGGGGAGAGGTGGAGATGTTGGTATTGTTAGTTGGGGGAGGGGGAGGTAGTGGGTGGGCGTGTTAGTATTGTTAGTTGTGGGGTGGGCCAAGGTGGTGGGCGGTGAAAAGGAGGAGTGTGTTAGTGGTGGGTGTTCCGTGGCATTGGAGTAGGCCACAGACTGAGGTGGTGAGCGGAATGTCCAGAGAAGCCAAAGTGGTGGGCGATGGGGGAACTCCCGCCGAGACGAATATCCCGGAGGTGTTCAGTGAAACGGTCCGCCAGGCGACGTCCAGTCTGTCCGACGTAGGTTGCGCTGCACTCCGTGCAGCGAAGTCCATAGACTAGGTTGGAGGAGGTGCAGCGGAAGGCGTGCCGGAGAGAGAGAGAGTGACCGTTGGGACCCTGGAAGATGGTGGTGTTAGTGATGTGGGGGCAGATGTGGCAACAAGGCCTGGAGCAGGGAAGGGAACCTGGGGGGAAGAAGAGCGTGGGTTACGGGGTAGGGAGGGTGCGGAGATTGTGTGCGCGTTTGAAGGAGGGGGGGATGGGAAGATGTGGGTGGTGGAGGGGTCGGACTTGAGGCGTCGGATGAGGCAGAGATGGTGCGGTGGAGGGGTAGGGTGGAGGGGTGGTAGGTGATGGGGAAGGGGAGACGGTGGGTGGGTGTGCGGTGGCGTGGGGTGAGGGCGGTAGAGCAGTGGACAGCACGGGCGCGAGTGAGGGCGGTGTGGACGAGGGGGGTAACCTCTCCGGATGAAATGGCTGACTAGGGAAAGGGCCTGGGACTCAAAGTCAGCATCTCGGCTGCAGAGGCGGCCGATCTGGAGGAGTTGGGAGTAGGGAATAGAGTGTTTTGTGTGTGTTGGGTGGGAGGAGGTGAAGTCGAGGTAGGAGTGAGAGTCGGTGGGTTTGAAGAAGGCGGAGGTAACGAGGGAGCGGTGGGAGGGGTCGATGGCGACGGAGATGTCTAAGAAGTGGACGTGGGTGGTGGAGATAGAGGTGGTGAAGTGGAGGGAGGGGTGGAAGGAGCAGAAGAAGGAGAGAAAAAGTCGAACTGTTTTCGGGTGAGGGTCGTGGCTCCGATACAGTCGTCGATGTAACGACCGTACAGTTCCGGCGTTGGGCCGGTGTACTGGGCAAAGATTTGGGCCTCAACATGACCAACGAAAAGGTTGGTATAGTTTGGGCACATTCTTGTGCCCATGGCTACCCCCGTGACCCGTTGGTAAAACTCACCCGAGAAGAAGAAGCAGTTGAGGATGAGGACCAGCTCGGCGAGGCGAAGGAGGGTGGGGTGGATGGGATGGGGGAAGGGCGAAGGTCGAGGTAGTGCCTGAGGGCATGTAGGCAGTCGGCGTGGGGGATGACAGTATAGAGTGACTTGATATCTAGGGTGAAGAGTAGGGGGTGTGGGCCGGGTGGGAAAGTGAAGGAGTCGAACAGGCGAAGGGCGTGGTTGGTGTCGGAGATGTGAGAGAGGAGGGTGGTGACGAGGGGGCCGAGGATGGAGTCAAGAAAGGCGGAGATGAGTTCGGTGGGACAGTTGCAAGCGGAGACGATGGGGCAGCCGGGGGTTGTCGGGTTTGGGGAGTTTGGGGAGGAAGTAGATAGTAGGGGTGCGGGGGGATGAGGGGGGAAGCGGTGGGAGGGAGGAGGAGACAAGGTGTTGGATGTTTTGTTGGTAGAGGGGTGTGGGGTCGGAGGGTAGATGGCAGTAGAAGAGGGGGTTACGGAGCTGCCTGAGGGCTTCGGCCGTGTAGAGATCAGCGCACCACACCACCACGGCGCCTCCCTTGTCCGCCGGTTTGATGACGATGTTATCTCGGCTGCGGAGGGAGCGGAGAGCGAGGAGTTGGCCCGGTGTGATGTTATGCCGTTTGGAACTGTGGTGGAAGTCGAAACGATTTACTGCGCCAGGCGTCGACGAACGTGTCCAGGGTGCTAAATTGCCCTGGTGCCGGCGTCCAAGACGATGGTCGTTGGCCCAGGGCGAGAAACGGGTCTGGGGCGTCCGGAGCCGGTAGCGTTTGATGAAAATGTGCTTGTAGCTTCGTGCGTCGCACCAATCGCTCGACTTCCGTTCGGGTGCGGAACTCGTCGCTGTGCGGAGTGTGGGGTATGAAGCGAAGGCCTCTACTGAGGAGTGAGCGCTCAGGTGCAGAGAGGGGGAGGTCAGGGGGTATGGTGACAACAAGTGGGGTGGGGTGGGTGCGATTTGGGTGTGTGAAGAGGGAGGGTGTAGTGAGGGGTGAGGTGGGGTGAGGGTGAGGTGGAGGGTGGAGATGGGGTAGGGGTGTGAGGAGGAGGAGGGGGTTTCTGGTGGAGAGTGGTGGGCAGGGGTGCGAGGGGGGGGGGGGGGGGGGGGGTAATTTTATAATTTTCTTATTTTTAAATTATTTGTCGAGCAATATTGGCCATGACTCCTGTAGGCAGGCCGCTGTCTTATTAGCAAACCACTTTCCACTGATTGACCTCGATGTCACGTGTTCGATTCTTTTTGAATTTGCCACAGACGTAGAGGCAGTGATTTTCTCAATGGCTTGGAATTCAGTCCACGCTTCGCTATTTCCTATCCACTGAATTATTTTTTAATAAGTTTCCAGTGTCCTCGCTTTGCCTGGAAACTTACATGAGAATAGACTTTCCTGACGACGGAATGCTTCCCCATATTATTCTTCGGAAAATATATTTACTCCATTCCAGAAACTAATTAGTTGGAAGTGATATTTTAGTAAGTAAGTTAATTTTATAATTTTCTTATTTTACGTCTCTTATATTATTGTTCTGCAACCCCATGCATTGAACCACACTGTTATTAAGACAAAACCTATATATTTGCTAGCATTGATATGCATCTGTATGTATATATATGTTACTAGATATGAATTCTTTATTATATATATATATATATATATATATATATATATATATATATATATATATATATATATATATATATATATATACCAGGTGTCTAATTTAAAATCTGTTAAAAATTGGAAATGAGGCAGGAAAATTAACGGAACATATGCATAAGGAAAAAATATATAAATGATTATATAAAAATTAATATGTGAGAAATATAATATATGAAAATATATAGAAAATTATAAAAGCATATGTGTATATACACAAACACCTTCAGATATAAGTGAAATATATATATGTATACATATATGCATATATATACACAAACATACATATAACTAAACACACACATACACACACGCACACACACACACACACATATATATATATGTAGCGGCCCCTTACGTATGGGAGTTGCGTCCCTTTACGACGGTCGTAATCGGCACGTATAGGAGTTACGTCCCTTTGCGACAGGCGCGACCCCCATTGGCAGATTCATGTACTAAATGGAGTTGCGTCCCCCTGGGGACTATAAGTTTGAGGGCTGCCTAGGCATAAGCCTCTCTCGCACCCTGAACCTCGAAGGGACAACAAGAACACCTGAGACCTTGTCAAGAGATGACTCCTGTCTCACTTCCTTCGCCAGCAAGAAGAAAAATACCGGCAGCCTATAGAAATACTAACACCTCCAAGAGAAGATTTCTGTTCTTCTCTACACATTCCAGTCTGGGAGTTGTGACCAACTGAACATCAACATGTGGTAACAAATTATTTATATTAATTTATTTGACTTCTGTGATGTAAAACCTTGTCCCAACACACACCTGCATTTATTGTCATTCTTGATAATAAATATATATGTACACTGATACTAATCTCCTAAATTGGTGACCTGATGTTTTAAAAAAAAAAATAAAAAAAAAAGAATGGGAAATAGTACCATGTGTATATAAAAAAAAAAAGAGAGAGAAAAAAACATTTAATACAGAACAACACACTTGATTCTGTTATGGCTATATTGACCGATCTAAACATATTTCTCTGTAACATTTAACATCAAACTCTTCATATGTGCAAAACGAACATCCACACAAACAGCAATTGTATGAATATTTTTGCTTCTTTTTTTCTCCTTTTCTTCTTTTTTCTCTTCTTTGGCTAAACATTTTGAGGATGACAAGATGGCGGCTTTCTTCTCCATCAATAGTGTTTTTGGCACGAAATAGTCCGCCATGTTGGATTTAGTTTTAAGTTCCCTGCCTATACCTTATTAATAACATCGCTCGGTTAGTCGCTCCTTTGCATATTGTCCCGGATGCATTATTTTTCCTGTCCAGTTGTTTGACAGAGAAAAATAAGCGATTTTGTTTTCTTTTTCTGTTGTGTTGAAGACATTTTTCCAAACGGAGACGATTTTTTTTGTTTTTGGCAAACTACCTACGGCATAACAATGGCATCTCATTCAGCCATTATGGCGATGTAGGAGTCCATTCAGGAACTCACCCTGGAGCTCCAGAAGATGAAGGCCTGGTGTGGTGCCCGTTCGCGCCCCCGCCACCGCGGGAGATCGCAATCTTATAGACGTCGTTCCAAGTCACCAGGTTCATCTTTATGCTGGTACCATGAACGATTTGCCGAGAGCGCGAACCACTGCGTGCAACCTTGCTCGTTTCATAAGGCTTGAAACGCCTAAGAGGTCCGCTGATGGGGCAGTTGATCTCAACATAAAGCCACCAAACCGCCATTTCTTCATTAAGGACCTTATGTCGGGAAGAGGTTTCCTCGTGGATACAGGAGCCTCCTGTAGTATTTGGGCGGTCCATTGCCTGAAAGATACCCCCGTAGAGTCATCCGTTACTCTGGAGGTAGTTAATCACTCGTCTATAAAGACGTACGGGCAAATCTCGCTTCCTCTCAAATTCCTAAATCTTCGTAGGGATTTCAAGTGGATTTTTACGGTTGCCGATTTGCCATACTCTATCTTAGGAGCGGATTTCCTCCACAACTTCTCTTTGACTGTGGTCGTCCGTGGCCAACGCCTGGTGGATGACATCACCGGTTTTTCAATTCGTGGCCGGAAAGCCAATGCTCCAACAGTCAGCTCCATATTCTTCATCGCTGCCGCTGGAGACGCCTACCATTCGTTGTTAGGTTCTTTCCCGGAGCTCACCGATGGAAATTGTCGAGTCACTGAGCCAACACACACAATTGAACATTTCGTTTTCACCACCACCGGTGCTCCAGTGTTTTCGCGTCCACGCCGCTTACCGGCGGACAAATTAAAAACAGCACGGTCCGAGTTCGACCACATGCTGCAGCTGGGCATCATTCGCCCATCTACGAGTCCTTGGGCTTCACCGTTACACATGGTGCCCAAGACTTCCGGCGACTGGAGACCCACTGGGGATTACAGGAGGTTAAATGCTATGACAGACCCGGATAGGTATCCCATTCCCCATCTCCAGGATTTCGCATCTTCACTGCAGGGGTGTAAGATTTTCTTAAAACTAGATTTAGTGCGAGCCTACCACCAAATTCCGGTCAGGAAGGAAGATATTCCGAAAACGGCGATTACAACTCCTTTCGGATCCTTCGAATTTTTGGCCATGCCTTTCGGACTGAGGAACGCCGCTTGCACTTTTCAGCGGTTCATAGACGAAGTCACTCGTGGTCTGGACTTCGTTTATGCTTACATAGACGATATTCTCGTCGCTAGTTCCTCTCTGGAAGAGCATATGCGCCACATGCATCTCTTATTTCGGCGACTTCAGGATTACCGCGTTCGTGTGAATCCAGCAAAGTGTGTTTTCGGTTCCACTTCGCTAATTTTTTTAGGCCACCTCATCGACGCCGAAGGTATTAGGCCGCTCCCTCAGCGAGTTCAAGCCATACAGGATTTACCTCCGCCTACTACACTTCACCAGTTGCGTCACTTCTTAGGCCTAATCAATTTCTATAGGCGTTTCGTTCCTCATTGTGCTATCTTCCCTTACTGACATTTTGCGAAAGGGCGTCCAATAGGCCGCCAAATACAGTATTTTATTATTAATAATTTAGCATTAAAAAATATATATTTATTGCCACGAAAAAAGCCATAAAAAAGTCGCGGGAGATATTTACAATTCCGCGAACATGCGGTGGTTTCCTCGAACAATTATTAGTTAGGTTCTAAGGAAAATCGGGCGAATAACCGGGACTGCGAATGCCGGAGGTACACTGTATATGTGTGTATGTGTATATATCTATATCTATCCATCTCTCTCTATATATATATATACTAGACCTGAAAAATGCGCAAGCTCAAAAGAGCCACAGAATGTTATAATAAACCTTCAAAAGTGTGGGACTAGAGTTGTTGCTAAAAAATATTGTAATTATTATCTATCGTACACTCTGTGGCATCCTTTTATAAAAAAGAGACTCATAACAAACTCAAGACGACGCGATAATTATTTAAGCTAATGTTCAATATCTCATATTAGATGTTTAGTAATGATTAATACGAAATGCACTTAAACCGAATTCTATATTATAAATTCACTTAAATAATTATCGTGTCGTCTTGAGTTCATTATGAGTCTCTTTTTTTTTATAAAAGGATGCCAGAGAGTGTACGATAGATAATGATTACAATATTTTTGAGCAACAACTCTAGTCCCACACTTTTGAAGGTTTATTATAACATTCTGTGGCTCTTTTGAGCTTGCGAATTTTTCAGGTCTAGTTTAATGTTTTTAAGCCAACGCTTGTAATAACTCTAGTTAAACATGATATATATTAATAATAAATTATCGTTGTAATGTAATTAGATTATATAATTGTTATTTTATAAATGATCTTATAAATATTATTGTAAGATGTATAAAAATATTTTCAGACTTTTAATATAAACAACTACAAAAAACAATCAATATTAAATAAATATATTTTACATAATAATTGTTATAGTTGAATTAATAAAAATTAAATATTACATACACATAGTCTAACATAATAATAATAAAATAATCTTACATAAAACGAACAATAATATGGACAAATATACAAGTAAATATGATACAACCAATATTATAAGCATGTTATAACGAACTGAAAAAAAAATAGTTAATATAAATTTTAAAAATCATATATAAATTAACAATATAACTTACCAAAACGAGAAAAATATTTTGATGATAAACGACGAAATACAGGAGGAAGATTAAAAAGCGAAACGATAAATAAACGATAAATAAAATGGCGGATGCTTTTGAGCAACAATTACTCTCGTTGGTTGATTAGCCAATAAGACGATGAAATTAGCCAATAAGACGATACATTACAACAGATACCCCTTGTATGTCAGACACGCAGACTTAAACATTCTGTTGTTAGTCACTGCGTGTCTAACAGATAGCTTCACACTCACCAGTTCTTCTTTAGAACTCTGCCACCACCATCACACACACACACACACACACAAACACAAACTCCCTGATACTACCCACAATTCCTTCCTCACTACAGTCATACTTACCTACACGGATACACCTCTCCAATACAACTCGTCTTTCGAACTCCTGGATTTTGTCCACCTCGGAATGTACACATATACACACATGCAACCAGAAACCACACACCTCTGCCAAACACGTATACCAGAACACACACGCTCACACATATGTAGGAAGAAACCTCTCCACCAACACACTTAACACCTATACACAAGCAAACGCACCATAATGTGCACCCCACCTACACACAAACCCCACAGCACGTCGACCTTCTTCCTCCCAGCACCCCACTTAAGACACGGTATCACTCCCCTCTCCCCTCCTAATTTTTCTTAATTTTATTTATATATATATATATATATATGATGTGGTTGAGAGGAAGAGCAAAGCTTGGGCGGCGTGCCTCAGTTTGAGATCGGTGTGGAAGTCGGACCTTCGTAAAGACCTGAAGATCCGTCTCTTCGTTGCTGTAGTGGAGTCTGTGCTACTGTACGGGTCTGAGACTTGGACACTGACCAAGAAACTCACTCAGATGGTAGATGTGTGCTACACGAGAATGCTGAGGATGGCTCTGAACATTAATAAGTATACACTGAGGATGAAGAACTCAGAGCTGTACAGGTCTCTTGGTCTCTTGGATACGCACGACTTGGCAGCGATGATAAGGGACAGAGACCGCTGGAGAGAACTCGTCCATGGATCTCGGGAATCTTACCCACCCTATATATATATATATATATATATATATATATATATATAAGTGGTTACACAACAGTTAGTTCACCATACCGGGAACAATTGTTTCACCTTAGCGGATCCTCAGCTCGGAATGGGCATGGTTATAGGAACAGGAAGGACAACCGTACGAACGCACATGCGCAGAAACCCGGTCACTTCACACAGGCGATACTAGACTGCGTGCGAGAGGTGTAAGGGAGATAACTGCGAAAGTCCGAAAAGTTTTTAGGTTGAAAATAAAATTACAAAGAATCAGTCCGGAGCCTTGTAGTTATGCAATAGGTGTTTGGCGACGTGTGGACAACGTGTGAAAAATTCACTTCTCGTGTTTAGGCAATCACTATTGCGTAATCTCTTTAGAATAGTTATTCGTTTGTCAATAAATAAGCCACACGTCGGATTTCCCCTTGCGTATGGCTTGGACTTAGTGATAGCTTTCCATTGAATGGAGTAGTCTATACTTGAGTCCTTGAGGGACCATACGTGGCTCGCGAGTTTCGTGGATGAACGTCTGTCCGGGCACCTGAAGGTAGACTGGTGGTTCAGGAAACGTTCCTTCGGGTACCCGGACAGACGTTCATCCACGAAACTCGCGAGCCAGGTATGGTCCCTCAAGGACTCAAGTATATTGCATGTGCGACCATTTTTCTTACCTGATTATTGTTTTGGGGGGTCCGTATAGCTTTGGTCCACCCAATTCACCTTCCCATGGGAGTCTTTTTTGCCATTGAGGTTATGGTGGGGGGGAGGTGGCTACTGGAGCAGAAACGTCTAAGGTCATGGCTGTCTAGGTAGTCAGTGTCATAGGTAAGTCTAAGTAGGAGGCCCAGTTCGTCTGTGTCGACGTCGCAGAACTCCACCTCACTCTCAATGATCATCTCCACACATTTTTCCACAGCAAAATCAATGTTAATGGATGAGTACAGTGATACCACATCCATACTGCCTATTATGCAGTTGGATAGGTTCCTGTTTTTGTTGCACTCACTGATTCTGCTGAGGAGGTCCTCTGTACTGTCACATACATCTGGGGACATCTTGATTATGGGGCGTATAACCATTGAAAGGAAGTAGGAGATCCTGTAGTTGCTAGCTATATTTGCTCCGCATACAGGTCTTGTTGGTGGTCCTGTTGTCGGGTCGTCGACTGTCTTGTGGTCTTTGCGGAGCCCATACAAGGGTGGTATGCCATTGTTAGACGCCTGGAAGTTGTTAGCAGTGCGTCTGCTTGGCTTTAGGATGTCGGTCCACATCATCATGTGAGCGTTGAGGATTTTCTCTCTCCCATCATGTATTTGCTGTGTAATTTCGCTCGTGTTGGTGATGTGGGGTTGCATAGCCTTGATGTAGTTCGGCATGATGTCTATTGACATCCTACCAGACTTATCCGTGGGTAGATATACTACCTCACCATCCCTTGTGCGCTGCTTGAGGCTAACCAAGCCTTCTACAGGTTTCCTCCCAAGTTGTTGGACCTCTGGTCTGCTCTGTCTCTTAGTATACCGGTCTACTATTTGTCTAATCTTATTTCTAGCTATGGTGAACTGTGCCTCTGTCTCGTCATCTATTTGTTGTGGTATGCAAACCCTTTTATTAAAGGGTAACCTCGTAGGATAGATATTATCCATCTTATATGTTTTGTCAGCTGGATTGAAGAATAGTTTCTCTAGGGGTTATCATTATATCTATCGTCATAGTTGTGTGTGTTGCTATTATTGTTATTATGGTGGTTGTTGTTGTTCCTATTATTAGCATTATTATTATTGTTATGATTGCTAGATGTATTGTTGCTGTGATTGTTAGATGTAGTTGTTGTTTTCTCCACCGTTATTGTTGTTGTTACTGTTATTTCTACCATTGTGGTTGTTACTTTTATTATATTTCTTATTTTTGTTGTTGTTGTGTCTATCATTAATGTTGCTACATATATTATTTCTATTATTACTACTGTGGTTGTTGTTGTTGTTACTCGTATTATTACCATTATTACTACTGTGGTCGCTGCTGCTGTGTCTGTCGTCAATGTTTCTATTATTATCATTGTGGTTGTATATATATATATATATATATCAGGTTGTTTTTTCATATATGAGTGTTTGAATTACTTTTTACTAAAAAAAAAGGGCTCACGAAGGCTTTTTTGAAAAAAATGTAATTTGATTGGTTATAAATGAAATTATGGCTGTCACATGAACAAGTTCCGCGCCCGAATTTGGAACTTTCTTTTGTAGCCATTTAGAGAATTTTATGACAAGCAAAAGATAATGGTCAAGAGAAATGGGATGGGAGAATTGTTCTGGTTCAGTGAATATAGCTAGTTCACTGGGGTGTCAGAGTTCAGATTTTCTATTGAAATAAAGAAAGTAGACATATGTATGTTTATTTGTATGTTTGTGTGTGTGTGTGTGTGTGTGTGTGTGTGTGTGTGTGTAGGAAGATGATTCTATTGGTAGAAATGGGGGAGGTAGTTGTGTGTGTGTGGGGGAGTATGTTAAGATGGAGAGAATATATATATATTGTGTGTGTGTGCGTAGGAAAGTGATTCTATTAGTAGAAATGGGGAGGGAGTTGTGTGTGTGTGTGGGGGGGGGGTGTTATGTGTGTGTGTGTATGGGTGTTATGTGTGTGTGGGAGTATGGTTAGCATGTTAAGATTAAGAGAATATATATTTTGTGTGTGTGTGTATGTGTGTGTATGTGTGTGTGTGTGCGTGTGTGTGCGTGTGTGTGTGTAGGAAAATGATTCCGTTAGTAAGAATATTTTTGAATGAACATATTTTCCTTACTTATTCGTATTTGTTCTGTTGTATTGTCAGCGCAAACGTATGTTAAGGTTTATTTAGTTCGGGTTTTTATTTTCTAAAATAGAAGGTGTTATGTGTGTGTGTATGTGTCTGTTTGGATGGTTAGCATGTTATGGTGTTGACATAATGTATATTAAACCATATTTAATGCTGGTCTATATTTTTGAATAAACATATTTTCCTTATTTATTCGTATTTGTTCTGTTGTATTGTCAGCGCAAAGGTAAAATGGGAAGACTTGGAATTTGGGTGTCTTATTACTTGCGCAAATGTCTAGATGTGCGCTTAGTGGTATCTGTCTCGTGGTTGGATCTCGTAATTGTTGGCGATGAACTGTCATTCTATTTCTGAGTGTGAGTTTAATTTGTCCTATATAATCTTCATTGCATCCTTTACATTTAATGGCATAAAGTAGATTTTTTGTTGAGCAAGTGAAGTGACTTTTACAGCAAAATTTTGTCCTGATTTAAATGCATACGTGTTGCCTTCGATGAGGTGAGTGCAGGTTCCACAATTAGAGCGACCACATTTTTTGACAGTTGGTTGTAGGTTTGTGGTAGGTAATTTGGCATTGGTGAATAATGTTTTCAGTTATTTAGGTTGTCTTTTGCTTTTGATTATTTCGTGTGTTTCAAGGGCTTTTTTCATTCTTGGGTCTTGTTTCAGTAGTGGGATGTTCTTGTGAATAGTGTTGTAAGCTTCCGCATTTCTTGGGTTGTGTGTTGAGATATATAATAGAATATTGGACGTACCCTGAATTTGTTTATGTTTTCGTAATTCATCAATGCCTATTACTTTAGCCCTTTCTATTCCATTATTTATTAGTAATGGTGGGTACTGTCTTTCGAGTAGAATTTTCTTTAATTCTTGAAGTCTTTTATTTCGCGTTTCATAATTGGAGACAATTGTGCAAATTCTTCTTGCTAGGTTAAAAGGAATGTTCGTCTTCGTGTGCTTTGGATGGTTGGAGGTGAATAGCAGGTATTGTTTGGAATCTGTTGGTTTGTAGTGTATGTCAGTTTCAATATTTGTGTCTTTTTTTAAGATTAAGATGTCCAGAAATGGGAGTTGATCTTGGCTGTATTCCATTGTGAATTGGATGTGGTTATTGATGCCGTTTATTAAATTTTTGAAATCATTCAGTTGGTCGAGTGTGTGAGGCCAAAGAATGAGACAATCATCCAAGTAGCGTTTCCAATTCTCTGATAAATATTTGTGGAAGTTCAATCCGTATTTTGATTTGGACTGTTCATAAATCTGGACTTCTAAGTATGCCATGACTAAGTTGGCATAAGTCGGAGCGGCTTTTGTACCCATCGCAGTCCCCGATATTTGCTTGTAAGTACTGCCATCGAAATCAAAAAAGTTGTTCTGTAAGATAAATTTTAATCCCTCGGTGATGAAGCTTTTTCCTATTCTGTGAGGTATCTCATTGGGATATTTCTCTAGCCAGAATTCTATTGCTTGTAGTCCGTATTGGTGTGGGATCGTTGTGTAGAGATTCACTACATCGAAAGACACAATAATAGTATCGTTGTTGACATATTTGGGGAGGTGGTTTAAGAGGTCCAGATCGTCTCTTACAAGGCTTGGTATGTGTTTGAGAATTGGTTTTAGTAGTATGTCTATAAAGTTGCTCAGTCTGTGTGTTTCACATTGTGGGCCCGCTACAATTGGTCTTAATTTAAGGTCTGTGGGGTATTGTGTGTTCACGCAGGCTGAGGTGGATTGTTTACAGGCATCGTTAATTATTTTACACTTGTGGATCTTCTTTTGTATTCAAAATGTGTTAAATAATCGCGTTCCTTTTTAGTTAAGTCTTCCTGGTATCGACAAATCAGTGTGTTTAATCTGGTCATTGTTTTTCATTGCTGGTAGTTTTTTACTCTTTCATAGTAATTAGTATTTTGTAAGAGAGAGAGCATAGAATTTTCATATTTTTCAGCATCCGTAATGACAACAGTACTTCCCTTGTCCGCTTCCTTAATTATAATGTCCGTATTGTTTTTTAGTTCATGGATAATTTCCCATTCCCTTCGACTCGTGTTGGGTATGGGTTTAGGTTGCGGTAGTTCATGGTATGGGAAAGTGGCTATGTGGTCACAAAATTTGTCCAGAACCCTGTTTCTACCTTTTGTTGGGTTGTAGCTGCTTTTATTCCGTACAAATGATTGGTCGTTATTCTCCTTGTCAAAGAATTCCTCTGTGAGACGTAATTTTCTACAGAAGTGTGAGATATCGTCATTTATCTCATTGAGGTTAGAGTATTGTGGTGTTGGTGTGAATTTCAGTCCTTTGGAGAGAATTTTTACTTTAGAGAGGTTCGTATTTGAATGGTTGATTATTTTCGGTTTTTCAAAATCGGTTTGTGCCACCGGGTGTCATGGGTCCTGTAGCCTTGGTCTAAAAAATGATTTTTCTGGAATGTTTTTTCAATGGTATTACTATATCTAATGGCATTTCCCCTGTTGTTGTATGGTCTTGTATAGAAGTTTCACACGTATTGAGGCTCGGTTTGTTGATATTCCGGGTTGTAGATTTTGTTCCTTTGTGTGGGTTGGGATCTACGATTTTGGAACAGGCTCTGTGTGGGCAGGGGTCTACGGTTTTGGAATAGGTTTTGTGTGTGTTGTGATCTGCGGATCGGGTCCTATCTTGTGTTGGAGGATCTTCGATTTTTGTTAGTAGGGTTATATATATATATATATATATATATATATATATATATATATATATATATATATATATATATATAAGTGAAAAAGAACAAAGGAACTATTATGACATTATAACAAGTTTATTGCCGACAGCCGTTTCGTCCGACCCCATGGTGGGACTTATCAAGGCATATAACATGTGATTGCAAGATCATTGTTTACATCAACGTATCACTCAAGGCTAGCAGTTTGAAATTGTTGTATACATCAGCAACTCCGCTTTAAGGGGGGGGGGGGGCTCTTTTATATTAGTTGTCGGGGTCAGGGATTGAAGTTTAAAAATTAGACAAAAATATATAATTCACGCATCAACATTAAACCAAAAGACTTGGGGTCCCGTAGAAGCACCTCAGAAAATCCCTCAATGAGTGCATAAAGCTTAC
Source organism: Eledone cirrhosa (assembly GCA_964016885.1). Classification (NCBI taxonomy): domain Eukaryota; kingdom Metazoa; phylum Mollusca; class Cephalopoda; order Octopoda; family Eledonidae; genus Eledone; species Eledone cirrhosa. The sequence continues at coordinate 355,862,227 of OZ024741.1, forward strand.
AGGCTCCAATACACCTATTAGTCTAGAAGAAAATTAAGAGGCTAATAAAATAAGAAAATAAAAATATAAAGTTTCCCTAAAAAATATATAGAGTTCCTATGAAATTTCTTCTAGAGAAAAAAATTTTTTCCGAAAGAAAAAAACCTTCTTCCCCCGAGATCACGTTTACAAAATTCAGAAAACTGAATTGAAAACTAGGTTGAAAGAAACTAATCAATTAGAGGTTAATTCAGAGAGCCTTCCATAAATCTCTCAGAAAAGGCCCCTTTACTATTTCCAATAGGAACCTCTTCCGAGAGACCCTTCGAAGAATTAAAATTTTAGAGAGCCTTTGAGGATAAATATAAAAACGAATTGAGGAAAATTATACATTAAAAGTTAAAAATTAAAAATTACGGTATTTGGGATATCCGAGGAATTTTCAAAGGGCTGCCTCAACAGATACAACTTAGGCATAATAGGTACAATAATCTAAGCAACTTAAGCAATTTAATTAGGGAGCAATTCAAGGAGTTTATCAAGTTGGGCAAGATTAAAGAAAGTGGTAACTAAGAAAATACATAAGCAAAAAGACAATAATCATAAAATGTATCCTTAAGAAGGTACAAGGTAGCTTCAGTGATCTAACCCTGTATTATCACAAAAAAACATTCTAAAATTATTGATACAGGATTAAAAATTATTACAAAATCATTACAAAATTACCACAAAATCATTACAAAATTATCAAATCATCACAAAATTACCACAAAATCATTACAAAACTATCAAATTATCATAAAATTATCGCAAAATTATTACAAAATTATCATAAAATTATTACAAAAATATAACAGGATGAACATTACTGGTGACCGTGTGGGCGCGATATCCATTCTGCCTATGCAGTCCCCTGCACAGCTCCAGGCACGATATCCACTAGGCGTAAGCAGTCATCTGCATAGCTCCAGGCGCAGCTGGTCTTGTTTAAACGTTCATAGATCACCTGGGGTTCACTATTATCTGCGTGGACTCTCTGGGAGATGTACCTGTGGATCTAATAGCCAGTGGTTGCCGGATGTGGTCCGTTCGATCCTTTAGTTTCAGGGGTTGAACGCTTTCGCGATAGACGAGCCTGCTGGCTCTAAGTCCAAGGTTTCGCCACGCATGATGTACTGGTCCACATGCTATATTGTTAAAAAACCAGTGTGGATTTGACTGGGGTGGTGTCCCACCATGGGGTCGGACGAAACGGCTGTCGGCAATAAACTTGTTATAATGTCATAATAGTTCCTTTGTTCTTTTTCACTAATATTTCTGCTCTGCGTATACGCATAGAGCTTAACTAGCTACCGTCACATATTTGGTAAGTCAGACGTGATCATCGCGATTCACATACGACCTACCATACATCTTACTTATATATATATATATATATATATATAAACGGAAAAAATGAAACGAAATTTCATTTCCCACTCTTAGTACGGCTGTTACTTAAATATAAGTATGTACACGTATATACATATATGTATACAGACGTACAGTAGTATGTATATATATATACATACATGCACACCTATATATATATGTACGTATGGATTCACCGAACAATTATTATAATGCTCGGTGTGTTTGTAAACAAACATCCCGTATTAAGCCGTAGTGTCCAGTAACCATCGTTGCTCGTTTGTTCAACACTGACAAAGGAACGCTGCACTAGTTTCAAGCTTATTAGCTATCGTCAGCAACGTATACCTTCCTGCCAGATTGTTGAACGTATATACTTACCTTACTAAGAGTGGGAAATGAAATTTCGTTACATTTTTTCCGTTTATCGTTTTCGGTGCACCCGGCCGATTAACCCACTCGATATGCAAATTGGGCTACTCAGCCGTTAATATGCAATAACATTTGTGTTTTCATCAGATAAAATAGGAAGACATGATATGAAGGTTAAAAAACACTTGTGAATAGTGCAGTTTTAAATCAACAATCATGTGTTGATTTAAAACTGCACTATTCACAAGTATTTTTTAACCTTCATATCATGTCTTCCTATTAGATAGATAGCTAGCTATATTTCTTTATTAGCCACAAGGGCGCACAAGAAGAGGGGACAATACAAAGACATGCCGGGGATTTTACATACAGTCGTGTAAAAAATATAAAAACAAACAATTACAACAATCGAAATCCCCAATAGGGGGAGGCGCCACAAATGGGTTGTTTAATACCCCGTCGCTAGAACAACCTTCAACTCCAGGAGCGTGTTGTGCAAGTGCTCCTTTCTTCCTTTTGCTCTCTTCCTCAACCTACAGGCTTATAAATAGAGAAGGCCCAATCACTCGAGCCATTTTTGCTTCATTCACCCACCTTTCAGTAAATTTACTGGAGTGCAGTGCCTCTCTCTCCCTTCTGATTCTCCTTCTAAAGTGATACTTAAATAAGGGAATCAATTGTTGTCCAGAGAGAAAGGCATCTGTCCTCAGTCCTCTCAACCTCGTCCACCATATAACTTCTTTCACCATAGTCACCGTACAGAGGAAAACCGCCTCTCTTTCGTTTTTGAAAGAGGCTGGCGGTTTGATCCTTACTATGGACTCGGCAGTCAACTGGATTTGTCCCATACGCGACAGCAGTTGTTCTGCATAGTTCCACAGGTCAGTTACGCCCGGGCAGTGTACAATTGCGTGCAGGACTGTTTCAATGTCCTGCGCGCATCTTGGACACGTCTTCTTGGAAGGATCCCTGCCGGGGCGTCCGTGCCTGTAGATCTTGTCACGAACCGGTAGAGCTCCTCGGTAGCACTGCCAGGCCAGGGACCTCTGGAAGTTGTCTATAGGTCCCGGGCGGAAAGTCCTACCAAATAAACTGGTGAGCTCATCGTCTTCGACGCCCAGAGTCTCTCCGAGCACGTCGTCGCCCTTGTAACGTACCATCCCTCTATAGAATGTCGAAGTGGAGTCTCCACTGATTTCTGCGCCCGCTTGCCAGAGGACTGTGAGCGCCTGAACGCATTCAATGTGCCAGGCGCCCATCGTTTTCGGTCTTTTCTTCACCCAGGACTGCAGCTCCGTCAGTGAGACGAGCTGTGGGAAAGCCTGTCTCACAAACGGTGCCTACACCGGTTGGGGATCGGTGAGGAATACCTGGAGGTGTCGCAGCCTCAGTGCATGTTTGCGCATCATCAGCCACAGCATTCCCAGCCCTCCGTTGGAAGGGTGCTGACAGCAGACGGATCTCCTCACCAGCGGAGACTGCTTCTTCCACAGAAACTGGAAGAGCATGCGTTCCATCTTGGCGAGGACAAGGTACGACAGTCAAGTGGTAGTAGATGACGGACGCTATGAAAGTGTTCGCCACCTCCGCTCGACCTTTCAAGGACAGTTTGCACTCTGCCCACTTCTGGGTGAGTGCAAACACCTTGACCGTGACCTCGTTCCAGTGTTTTTTCACCTGGAGGTCTGGACCGAACCAGACCCCGAGCAGCTTCACCGGTCCGTCCGTCCAGCGTCCAACGACGCTGTCGGACGTCATCGGTTTGCCTCTCCACGTACCGAGTTGTAAACCGACAGACTTGTCCAGATTTAGTTTTGCTCCCGTCAGCGTTTCGTATTCTTTCAGTAAGTTTCCGATCACCCCGATTTTCGAGGTGGTCGACACCATTACCGTCACGTCGTCGGCATAAGCCGACGCCGCTTTGCGCAGTCCCGGTTCTAGAAGGATGCCCTGCAACAGCTCAAATTTCCGCAGTAGTGGCTCTAGAGTCAATACAATGGAGGAGAGAAGGCACCCCTGTTGAATGGAACGCGTGATTGCGAACGGCTCCGATAGGTAGCCGTTCACCTTGACCCTCGAGCAGATGCTGGTGTGCATCGCCTCGATTCATCCTCTGAACACGGGACCGAAACCGGCCGCCTTGAGAACCGCTTCCAAGTATCGATGGTCGACCCTATCGAATGCCTTAGACTGATCCAAGTTGATCAGAGCCCCACCGAAGCCGGGTTTACTACCCACCCTCTCTATGATGTATCGCATGAGGTGGAGGTTGTCGTGTATGGACCTGGTCGGGATTGCGCACGTTTGCGCTTTTCCTACCAGGTTCTCGACGACAAGCGCCAACGTCGTCGCTAGCACCTTGGCCAAAATCTTTAACTCTGTGTTGAGCAGAGTTATGGGCCTGAAGTTGTTAATTTCGTCCCCCTTGTTCTCGTCTTTCCTGATCAGCGTTACTACGCCCTTGCCTGCAGAACTGGGAATTCTCCCGTTCTGCTGCCAATTGCAGTAGACGGCTTCGAGGACGCCAGAGAACAAGTCCGGCATGCCTATGTAAAACTCGTAGGGTAGACCATCTAGACCGGGTGACTTCCGTTTCCCGCAGCGGCCCAGAGCGTTCCGTATCTCAGTGTCCGTGATCGGTCTTTCTCAGAACTCGGCGTCCGTGTTCGAGAGACGCGGCAGGCCGTCGAGGTATGAACTAAAGTCCATTTCCCCGTTCGGCTCACCGTCGTTCTGCTCAAACAGTCGCACAAAGTGCCGCCGAAAGGCCGCGCACATTTGCTTGGGGTCAAGTAGCACGCGTCCGTTTTGGTCTTTCAAAGACCGAATTGTGGACTTGTTGCCACTTTTTGCCTCCGCCACTCGGGCCCAGTTGACAGCTTTCGCTCCTTCGTTTCCTAGAGCAAGTGTTTTGCTTCTGACCACGCAGCCTTCGTGTTTCGCATCGAAGAACTGGTCCAGTGCCATTCTCGACGCTAACAATCTAGCCGCGTTGCCACTTCTAAGCGCCTCCTCTACCTTGGCTACTAGTTCTCTTTCTATTCTGTTTTTCTTTAAGGCTAACTCTCTGCTATACCCTATCGATTCTATTCTAATTGCTTTCTTGAGAGAGTACCACCATCTATTGTTGACGATGGCTCCCGTTAACTGTTGCTTGACTAGTCTACTTGTCCGTTCACTGTAAGCTTTACGTGCCGGCAACGACACGTTCAGCTTCCAGTATCCGGGACCCTGTCTATGTATTCTATCACGGTTGACTAACCAGACGACTAACTTGTGATCTGAATAGGCAACCATGTGCATTCGTGGACAGCTTAACATCTCCTAGTCCCTTTCTCTAATGAAGAACCTATCTAAATACGATCTAGATGTCCCACTGCGGTTTGCCCACGTCCTCTGTGGTGCAGTCGGGAAATCCAGTCGATACCTATCGGCTAGTTGGAATTGGCCGATTAAAGTTTTGAGGCTGTTGCACCCCGCTCTACTGGGACATGCTCCCACATAGTCCATCGTGCATCTAGGATACCATTCCAGTCCCCCACTAAAAGTAAGGAGCGAGACGTTCCAAGAAAAGACTAGACGCTTAAAGAAGTCTGGCCATGATTGTGATTGCCCGGTCGGGGCATAAACGGCCACCAGTCTGAGGGCTCCACCTCCGATACTGTTCACGTCTAGGACTACCAGTCTACCCTCCGGGTCCAAGTGTACTTGCTGTACTCCAACGTCCAGGTTCTTCCGAAACATGACAGCCATTCCACCTCCACCTTCTGGCTGACAGAGAGATGCGTAGATCTCAAAGTCGTCGAAGATGGGGGTTAGTTGCTGCCTGTTGTGGATCCTGGACTCGGTGATGGCTATCACATCCATACTGTGTGACCTAAGGTCGGTTAATAGTTGGCCCTGTTTCCAGGGCATCCCTATGCCACGCACATTCACGGTTCCAACTCGTAAACCAGCCATGTTGGTGAAGAAAAGTTGGAGAAAAAGGACGAAAGGTGCACTTACCTTTTCGTTTCCTGGAGATCGGGTTGTTCAATCTCCATTTGGGTGCTGGATGGGGTTTTGGTGGGGTGGGGAAACGTTTTAACAGGACGCGGTTGATGGGATTGTGGCAGGGGTTGCTCACGTCCTGTGAAAATTTTTTTTTAGGTCATTATAGTTTTCCATAGAAACCCTTATAAGTTTAATGTGTGGAGACGATTCTGCCTTGACAAAAGTTTTGCCCCCCGTCTCCACCTTGGGGTTCTGGGAGATGACCTCCATCAAACTCTTGTTGTTTGTGTTGGTGTATCCGTATTGTTATTTGTGTTTTTGTTGTGTTGTTTTAGTTTGTTGTTCGTCCGGGAGTTTTATTTTTATGGTGGGTGCTTGTGTTTGGGGTGGTGTTGGTGCTGGTTTTGCTGATAGGGGGATGTTTGACTGTAGTGTTGTTTGTGTTGTTGTTTGTGTCTGTGGTTGTGTGTTGGTGTTGGTGATTGGAGTTTTGTGGGTTTTGTGGTGTCTCTTTTTTTGTTTTTTAGATTTCCGCGGTTCTACCTCTTCTTCACTTAAAGGGGGAGAAGCAGCTTCATCCGTCGATGAATAATCATCGTCAGGTGTGTGGGGTAAGGGTATTTTGTGTGGTGGTGGTGTTTCGGTTTGTGTGTTTGTGGTAGTGTTTCATGGAGTAGGATGGAGTGGGGCTGTGTTCTTCAGGGGTGTTGTCTCTGTTTTTTTCTGTCGTTGTTGTTTGTTTTGGTGTGGTTGCTCGTTTCGTCTGTCGTTGTACTTGGTGTTGGTGTTGGTAATAATGTTTTTTTTATGATGTTCTTGTTGTCTGTTTGTGGACAAGAGGCTTTTAGGTGAGCTGTGCTACCACAGCGAAAGCAATGAAATTTTCGTTCTTCTACCGAAATGTTTATTTTGTTGTTATTATCAATAACGGCTCTTTCGGGTATTTTGGAGATTCTCTCCGGTTTCATTTGCAACAGAATCTCCAAATCTGTGTCCGCCTACCTTTGTCGAATAGATTTTCGTATCGAAAGTATCATATCAGTTTCTGGCTATACGAAGCTAGCCAAGATCCACCAGATGTTAATGTTTGGAGGTATGTTTAATTTTTATTTTTTGTGTCCTTTTTCCCATGTATGTAGGGAAAAAGGTGTATGCTTTTGACACCATTGGTGTCACAGATTTTTTTGGGCGAGTGCCTCGCTTTTAAACAGTGCGGAAACGCTTCTGTACTGTTTTCCTCGCTGGAGAAAATCGACATTTGCTAGAATTTCCGTGAAAGTATCTTCTATATCTGCTTGGTTAACAAATGTCAGCTTTCTTGTGGAATTTGACACAGTCCTAAAAGTGAATGATCTGCGGATTGTGTCTTCCTTTATTTTAAGGGGTGAGTTAATTCTAAACCCACCTCTCTCTTCGAAAGTTACAAATTTTCTCCCTTGCTGGAGCATATCTCTTGCATTGGAGATATCAAGATTTATAAAATCTTGTTTTTTTGTTCACTGTTTCAGCGAAATACCTTTTCTTTTTTTGTGTGGTGTTGTGGTTGTTGTTGTTGTTATCGTTGTTGGAAATCTCAGTTCCTTGTCGAGGTGAAATATTATGTGTAGATGTATCTGTAGAGTTGTTGATGTCTTTTTCATGTGTATGTATGTTAATGGGTTTAATTCCGACGGTAGAAATTTTAAAATTTTCAAGTGTTAATATATTTTTCTCTTTGTTGACACTTGTATCTATGGCGACGTCCATAGTAGCAGAAGCAGATATAACGTTAATATCTGCCTCTTTCTCTCTCTTTTCTCTATTAACGTTCTCCAGCGTTCTTGTGTTGCTCAAGTTATTTAGTTTGTAAAATCTGATATTTTAAAACAAACTTTTAAAATAAAATTTTCACCCAGCTGACAATTCAGCTTGGGGGTTAATCTACAAAGTGTTATGTTTTTTCAAACAATTAGTTCGGTTTTTGGCATAGAAATTAACAAAAAAGCTTACCGGCGATGTTCCACACATCAGACAGAAAGAGAGATAGATAGATAGATATATTTCTTTATTAGCCACAGGGGCATAAAAGAAGGGGACAAATACAAAGGGGGAAGTTTACATACAATAAAAACGTGTAAAATGTTATCACAAATCAATTTAAAAAATTAGTCGATTTTCCCCAATAAGGGGAGACAGTTCATATGGGTAACACATACCCCCGAAAAAAAATGTGCAACCCTCATCTCCAGGAGTACGAAGAGTTTGTACTCCTTTCCTCTCCTCCTCCTTTTCCTCAACCTACAGGCTGATATAGAGAGAAGGCCCATTCACTCGGACCATTCTCGCCACTTTCACCCACCTTTCATAAAACTTGCTGGGGTACAGCACCTCTCTCTCCATCCTGATTCTTCTTCCAAAGTGGTATTTGAAAAAAAGAATCAGTTGTTGGCCGGAGAGAAAGGTGTCTGACCTCAGCCCTTTCAACCTTGTCCACCATACAACCTCTTTCGCCATAGCTATCACACAAAGGAAAACCGCCTCTCCTTCGTTTTTGAAGGAGGGTGGCGGTTTGATCATGACAATGGACTCGGTGGTCAACTGGATTGGTCCCACCCGCGACAATAGTCGTTCTACATAGCCCCACAGGTCAGTGACGCCCGGGCAGTGTATGAATGCGTGCGCGACGGTTTCTTCGTCTCGCACGCACCTCGGACAGATCTTTTTTGCAGGGTCCCTGCCCGGGCGCCCATGTCTGTAGAGCTTGTCTCGAACTGGTAGAGCTCCTCGATAGCACTCCCAGGCCAGGGACTTTTGGAAGTTGTCCATCGGTCCCGGGCGGAAGGTCCTACCGAACAGACTGGCCAGTTCATCTTCCTCTACGCCTAGAGTTTCACCGAGCGCGTTGTCGCACTTGTTGCGGACCAACCCTCTATAGAATGACGAAGTGGAGTCTCCACTGATCGCCGGGTCCGCCTGCCAGAGGGCTGTGAGCGCCTGAGCACATTCGATGTGCCAGTCGCCCATTTTCCTCGGTCTTTGCTTGACCCAGGACTGCAGCTCGGTCAGCGAGACGAGTCGTGGGAAGGCTCGCCTCACGAACGGGGCCCACACCGGTTGTTCGGTGAGGAATACGTAGAGATGCCGCAGCCTGAGCGCGTGTTTGCGCATCGTCAACCACGGCATCCCCAGCCCTCCGTTAGAAGGGTGTTGGCAGCAGATGGATCTTCTCACCAAAGGAGCCCGCCTCTTCCAAAGGAATCGGAAGAGCACGCGCTCCATTTTGGCGAGCGTTTTGGCTGGACAAGGCACGACGGTCAAGCGGTAGTAGATGGCGGACGCTATAAAAGTGTTCGCCACCTCCGCTCGACCTTTCAAGGATAGTTTGCACTCGGCCCACTTCTGGGTGAGTGCAAACACCTTGGCCGTCACTTCGTTCCAGTTCTTCTCCACCTGGAGGTCCGGACCAAACCAGACCCCGAGCAGCTTTACCGGTCCTTCCGTCCAGCGTCCGACGACGCCATCGGAAGGCATCGGTCTGCCTCTCCACGATCCGAGTTGCAAACCGATGGACTTGTCCCGGTTCAGCTTCGCTACTGTGACACTTTCGTATTCCTTCAGTAAGGTGCCGACTTCCTCAATTTGCGAGGCGCTCGACACCATTACTGTCACGTCGTCGGCGTAGGCCGACGCCTCTTTCCGCAGTCCCGGTTCCAGAGGGATGCCCTGCAATAGCTCCAGCTTCCGCAGTAGTGGCTCGAGAGTGAGTACGTACAGAAGGGAGGAGAGAGGGCATCTCTGTCGAATGGATCGCGTAATATGGAACGGCTCCGAGAGGTAGCCGTTCACCTTGACCCTTGAGCAGATGTTGCTGTTGTGCATTGCAGCGATCCAGCCCCTGAACACGGGTCCGAAGCCTGCCGCCACGAGCACCGCAACCAGGTAACGATGGTCAACCCTATCGAAAGCCTTAGACTGATCCAAGTTGATCAGGGCCCCACTGAAGCCGGGTTTACACCCTACCCTCTCTATGATGTATCGCATGAGGTGGAGGTTGTCGTGTATGGACCTGGTCTTGATTGCGCATGTCTGCGCTTCTCCCACCAGGTTCTCGACGACAAGCGCCAGCCTCTTTGCCAACAGCTTGGCCAAAATCTGTAACTCTGTGTTTAGCAGAGTTATGGGCCGGAAGTTGCCTATGTCATCTCCCTTATTCTCGTCCTTCCTGATTAGTGTGACCACGCCCCCGGTCACAGAACTGGGAATTCTCCCGTTCTGTTGCCAGTTGCAGTAGACCGCTTCCAGGAGACCGGAGAATAAGTCCGGCATTGCTATGTAAAATTCGTAGGGTAGACCGTCGAGACCTGGAGATTTGCGTTTGCCGCATAGGCTCAGCGCGTCCCCTATCTCAGTGGCTGAAATCGGCTTTTCGCAGAACTTTGCCTCGCTGTCCTAGAGTCGCGGTAGGCCGTCGAGGTATGGACCGAAATCCATAGCCTCTCACGGCGCGCCGCCCCCCCCCGAACAGCCGAGCAAAGTGCCGCTGAAAAGCCGCACACATCTGCTTCGGCTCACGTATCACGCGTCCGTTTTGGTCCTTCAAAGACCGAATCGTGGACCTGTTGCCACTTTTTGCCTCCGTCACTCGGGCCCAGCTAACAGCTTTGGCTCCCTCGTTTCCCAGAGCACGTATTTTGCTTCTGACAACGCAGCCCTCGTGCTTTGCGTCGAAGAACTGGTCCAAGGCCGTTCTCGTTGCTAGCACGCTGGCTACGTTGCCACTTCTAATTGCCTCTTCTACTTTATCTACCAGTTCCTTCTCGGTTCTATTTCTATCTAACGCTAATTCTTTACTAAAAACTATCGAGTCTAATCTAACTGCCCTCTTGAGAGAGTACCACCATCTGTTGTTGACAATGGCCCCTGCCAAGTGCTGTTTAACTAAAGTGCTAATCCGTCTACTGTAGACTTTGCTTGTCGGTAACGACAAGTTCAGCTTCCAGTAGCCGGGTCCTTGTCTATGGGTTCTATCAAGGTTGGCCATGCAGGTCACTAGTTTGTGATCTGAATAGGCAACCATGAACATTTGTGGACAGCTTAACATGTCCCTATCCTTATTTCTAACTAGAACCCTATCTAGGTACGATCTAGATGTTCCGCTACGATTACTCCACGTCCACAGTGGCGCAGTCGGAAAATCTAGTCGATATCTATCGGCCAGGTCAAATCGGTCGATTAACTGTTTGAGGCTGTTACACCCCCCTTTATCGGGACATGCTCCCACATAGTCCCAACGTGCATCTAGGATTCCATTCCAGTCCCCCACTAAAAGCAAGGAGCAGGACGTTCCCAGAAAAGTCTCTAGACGTTTGAAGAAGTCTGGCCGCGGTGTCCCGGATGGAGCATATGCGGCCACCAGCCTGAAGGCTCCACCTTCACTACCGTCAACGTCTAGGACCACCAGTCGACCCTCCGGGTCCAGATGTACCGTCTATGTTACGAGGCCCAGGTGTTTCCGCAGCAAAACGGCAACTCCGCCCCCACCCCCCGGTTGACAGAGAGATGCGTAGATCTCAAAGTCATCGAAGATGGGGGCCAGCTGTCGCTCGCCGTGGATCCTGGACTCGCAAATGGCTACCACATCCATACTGTGCGACCTGAGGTCGTTTAAGAGTTTGCCCTGTTTCCAGGGCATCCACAGGCCGCGTACGTTCACACATCCAACTCTTATATTGGTCATGTTGGTGCTGAAAAGTTAAAAGAGGAAAAGAGATCACTCACCCTTCGCCTCCTGGGGACCAGGCCGCACGATTTCCATGGGGGTGTTGGAGGGGTTGTCTGGATGGGTGGTGGTTTCCGGCGGGGTGGGGACGCAGATGTTTGGTGGGGTGGGGTCTGGTGGGATGGGGATGTCTGGGATGGGAGGCATTTGAGAAGGACGCGGTTGAGTGGTTTCACGCAGGAATTCCCCACATCCTTCTCAAATGTTTCTTTTAGGGACCTATAAGTTTGTATAGGGACCCTAATCAGTTTTAGGTTCAGTTTTTTGCTATTTTTAATAGAGTGGGCGAAAGTTTTCCCTTCGGTTTTCACCGAAGGGTCGTTCGTGATGGTCTCCATTAGTGTTTTGTTTTCAGTGTTTATGTAAGTGTAAGTGTAATTTTCTTGTGTTGTGTTTGTTTTTGTCTGTAGTTCTTGTGTGTGCTTTCGTTTTGTTGTAGGTATTTTGTTTTCAGGAGGTGGGAGTTTGGTTTGTGATATTTTTGTTGTTTGTGTTGGTGGTTGTATGTTTGTGGTAGTGTTTGCTGGTATTTTGCTTTTGTGATGTCTTTTCTTTCTTTTCGAGCGATGGGGTTCTCCCTCGTCTTCACTGGGTGATGGCGAGATAGCCTCATCTGTTGTATCGTCTGTGTGATTGGGGAGGGGTATGTCTTGGGGAGCTGTTGTGTCTGTATGTGATTTTGCAGTGGTTTTAGGTGGAGTGGGGTTGGGTGGGACTGTGTTTGTTGTGGTTATTTTTGTGTGTTGGTGTTGTTGTTGTTGTGGTGGTGTTGGTGGTTGTGTTGTTTTGATGGGTGTCGGCAGAAGAGCCTTTTTTTTGTTCATTAATTTAGGACAGGAAGCCCTCAGGTGACCCCTGCTAAAGCAATGGTAACATGAAGGCCGCCTACCCTCAACCGAAAAGTTTATGTAGGTGAGTCCGTCCAGGAGTACACGCTGTGGGGTCATAGCTATTCGCTCTGGGCTCATTTGCACCAGAATTTCAATGCTAGTCCCATTGAATACATCTCTGGGGGACTTTCCTACTGACAGTATTCTGTCTTCATCAAAATTGATGAAGCCGCACAGTATCCACCATATGTTCACCTTTGGTGTGACACTCATGATTCTGATCTTTTGTGTCCTTTTTCCCATGTATGTAGGGAAAAAGGTGTACAGGTTGGATACAATTGGCGACACAGAGTAATTTTGAGCCGTCAATTGATCCTTCATGAGTACCGAAATACTCCCAAAAAGTTTGCTTCTTTGAATGAATGCAATATCATTCATTGAATTTTTGAAAACCAGTTCAATTTCTTTCTGTGACAATTGGACTGGTTTTCGGGTAGAATTGGAAACTGTCCTAAAAACTATCGTTTTGAGAGCAGTTTCCTTGCGAATTTCTACCGGAGAATTGATGCTGAAAGCACCATTTTTTTCGAAAGTGACATATCTCTTAGCGTCCTTTAAAAGTTGTTCAGCATTTGTTATGTCGAGATATATCAATTCTTCCTTCTTTTGAACTTTCTCTGCAAAGGAGATTTTTGGTTTCTTTGTGGAATCCGTATTGGTGGTGTTGTCATTATTGTTGTTATTGTTTTTGTTATTCTTGTTGTCACCGATGTTGATAGTATTCGTCTTTTCCTTGGTGTTGTTGTTGTCTTTGATGCTGGTGTTATTGGTGTTGTCTTTATTTTTTTCTTTGTTGTTGTTATCATTGTTGCTTTTATCATCATTATTGGTTTTGCTGTTATTTTTGTTGTCATTGAACTGTTTAGTGTCATTTGTGTTGTTTGGATATGAATTCGTTTTTACATTTTCATTTTGTCTTTCCATCTCTATAGTATCTAGTGAAGAAGACGTTGTTGACTGCGAGCTTTGTAGTCTTACCGCCTCTCCACCACCATTATCGTTGGACGCAGCGTTCATAACGTAATCAACATTTTACAATATTTTTTCAAAGATTCAATGGAGAAAAAATTTTTAAATGGATATTCCGCCCCTGTAGGGGCGAAAATGAGTTGACCCACCACATGAAGGTCCAGACGGGTGGTCAAGTTACACAATGATATAAAATTTAAATAAAAACTCACGTTTTTTTCTTACATAAATTAACGGAAACTTCTCCGCGAAGTTACACACGTCTGATAGATAGATAGATAGATAGATAGATTTCTTTATTAGCCACAAGGGCGCAACAAGAAAAGGGGACAATACAAAGACATGTCGGGGATTTTACATACAGTCGTGTAAAAAATATAAAAACAAACAATTTCAACAATCGAAATCCCCAATAGGGGGGAGGCGCCACAAATGGGTTGTTTAATACCCCGTCGATAGAACAACCCTCAACTCCAGGAGCGTGTTGTGCAAGTGCTCCTTTCTTCCTTTTGCTCTCTTCCTCAACCTATAGATAGATAGATAGATAGATAGATAGATAGATAGATAGATAGATAGATAGATAGATAGATAGATAGATAGATATGTTTCTTTATTAGCCACAGGGGCACAAAATAAGGGGACACATACAAAGGGGGAAGTTTACATACAATAAAAACGTGTAAAATGTTATCACAAATGCAATTAAAAAAATTAGTCGATTTTCCCCAATAAGGGGAGACAGTTCATATGGGTAACACATACCCCCGAAAAAATGTGCAACCCTCATCTCCAGGAGTACGAAGAGTTTGCACTCCTTTCCTCTCCTCCTCCTTTTCCTCAACCTACAGGCTGATATAGAGAGAAGGCCCATTCACTCGGGCCATTCTAGCCACTTTCACCCACCTTTCATAAAACTCTCCATCCTGATTATTCTTCCAAAGTGGTATTTGAAAAAAAGAATCAGTTAGATAGATACATAGATAGATAGATAGATAGATAGTAATAATAATAAATTTGAAGACTAAAATCCAAAGGGCTCGATAAGGAAAAATATATATCAAATATATAAGAACCCTAGAGCAAATATTTATGAAAATAACTGCGTTCACAGATTGATTTTTTTTAGTGTCAGAAGATCCCGTTAAGGGTAAAGCAGCGATTCTTTGCTTAAACTTTAATCAGTTATTTTAATAAATATTTGCTCTAGGGTTCTTATATCTATCTATCTATCTATCTACGTGTGTATGAGTATTTGTGCATGTTCGTGTGTGTGTGTGTGTGTGTGTGCGTGTGTATGTACGTGTGTGTGTATACACACACATATATATATATATATATATATATATATATATATATATATATATATTTAGAAACACACAGATACATGCGGACACACACATATATACATGAATGCATCCGCACCCAACTGTGAGTTAAGGGTGCCAACTTCACCGATGTTGCTCAATGAATGACTGGGACAGACCAATTCAGTTTGAACCAGACTGAACCAGTATCAGAGTTAAAAATACATTATGAAGAGAGAAGAAACATTTAGATAAAATTAGTAATAAAATGTATCATACCTAAACTGCTCCTAAATTCCTCGACTACGTAGTTTCGTGGCATAAACAAAAACAATATATCAAAGATATAGAGTCCTTGCGAGGTCTGCCAACTTATCAAGAGGATACCTCATTTTACTAGTCTCAAGAACGCGTCTACACGACGTGAGAAAGAATCCCAAAAGGCGGAGGGGGAGATAGTCACGCGATATAACGGTCGAGAAACAGAGCTAAGCCTCTTATAACCACGAAGAAAATACCACGGAGGCGGAGGGGGTATTCATATCGAGGCCGTGATTATTCATGTTTATTTATATGTTAATCAATTTCTAGTTATTATATATATATATATATGTATATATATATATATATGTATATATATATATATATGTATATGTATATATATATATATATGTATATGTATATATATATATATATGTATATATATATATATATATATGTATATATATATATATATATATATATATATATATATATATATATATATATATATATATACATATATATATACATATACATATATATATATATATACATATACATATATATATATATATACATATATATATATATATATACATATATATATATATAATAACTAGAAATTGATTAACATATAAATAAACATGAATAATCACAGGAGATAATTTTTACAAGTGTGTAACCACACATAACTAGGTAAGTAACTAAATAAAGTTGACCAGAACTTCAAAAATAGATACCTTATAATACCTTATATAAGGTATCTATTTTTGAAGTTCTGGTCAACTTTATTTAGTTACCTACCTAGCTATGTGTGGTTACACACTTGTAAAAATTATCTCCTGTGATTATTCATGTTTATTTATATGTTAATCAATCTCTAGTTATTATAAAATGCTCGGACCTACTCGTTAGAATCTTAGAGCTTATTTTGCGGGTGATATGGCGCATGTCTTTTTGGCATGACACCTATAATTTTGATTTGGATTAAATTCATTTGATTTATCTTAATTTTGTATATATATATATATATATATATATATATATATATATATATATATATATATATATATATATATATATATATATATATATATATATATATATATATATATATGTATATATATACTTTATATATATATATATTTATGTATATGCACACCTCGTGTATTTCTTTATTTTTAATTGTTTTTATCCCCCCCTCCTCTCATTTATTGTTGTCAACACGTACCCTTTGTTTTTAATTTTTATTTTTGACTTTATATTTTTTGTTCTTATTACTTCATGTATATGTATGTGTATGTATTTAGTCCATGCATGTAGATACATATACGCTTATGTGATAATGTATACGTGGTTGATTGTGTGTATGTTTATATATTTATTGTTTTTATATATATATATGTATTCTTTTTCTTCTTCTTCGCCCGTTATTTCCTCAGCCTCACTTTCATATTTCTTATATCTTGTTTTCAAATCCATATTCAATAAAAACACCATGTTTTATTCATTCTGACGACTGAAAACAGATATATCTGCTTTCAAGAAACCACTGGTAAATGAAATAATTATCTTATGTTGTTTATTACATAACTAATAAGCTCTGTAGCCTACATAGAGCACTCTTTTTTCCTATACCTTTCCTGACCTCAATTCTGTTCGTCTTCTGTTCGTCTTCCATGTCTTCGCACCCCTCTTTGAACCTTTTGTGCCATTCGAAAACCCGTGAACGTAACATCATCTCATCTCCGTACACTTGCTGCAGTATTTCGAGTGCTTCTAACGGAACTTTTCTCAGCCGGACCAGAAACTCCAGGGTTGTTCGTTGCTCTGTGCCCATCGCTCGCGGACCTAAAATTGAGAAACTGTTAAAAAAAGCATGTGAAAAAACAAAATGGTTGCATTTGCAGAGAGCTGCGATCGCATTTATATACTCACTGGATATTACGTTGAGCGCGTGAGGCTTGTGGTGTGTGGATATCATTGGCTCACTGTTTGACTGATCGCAAGTGAGCTGGGCATGAACCGCCACAACTTTTGGAAGATTACCACCGAAGATTTGGGCGTGTGGAAGATCTATGCGAAGATGGTGCCTAAGTTGCTGAACGATGACCAGAAGAAAGGGCTCATGCAGGTGTGTCAGGAGATCCTCGAGCATCTTGAAACCGAACGAGACATTCCTTTTCCTCAAGCCCAAGAGGGTTATCAAGGGGCCCCGTTTTCCGGATGTGGAAGCCACTAAGAGCGTCGTGACGACGGGGCTGAGGAGAATCCCGGGAGAATAGTTCCAGGACTGCATGGAAGTGTGGAGGAGAAGGATGGGAAAGAGCGTTAGACTCGAAGGCGATTATTTCGAAGGGAAAAAAGTTTGTAGTTTGGATTTGAAATATTTTTTTGCCACACCAGTCCTATTTCTTTTCTGACACCCCTCATATATATAGAGAGGGCAGTAGATTGGCAGTATCGGAAGAGGGTCGGACACCATGCTTAGCAGCATAGAGTTATGGCCCTTTATGATTTAAGTTCAAATCCCTCCGAGGTTAATTTTGCCTTTCATCCTTACGGGATCGATAAAATAAAGTACCAGTAATACACTGAAATCGGTTTAATCGACTTTCCCCTCCCCTTCAAATTACTGGCCTCGTGCCTAAAGTAGAAAACATATACATATATAGAGAGGGAGAAAGAAATTGAGAAAGAGCAGCAGAGAAAATTAATAAAGTAACCTGTATAATGTTTAATATAGAAAGAGGAGAAAGGAGAGAAAGGAAGAGGAAGTTATGGTTGAGTTTCTGACTTATAATATAAAGAGTAAGAGAGAGAGGGGGGGGGGGTTAGAAAAAAGAGGGAAGGATGAAACTGAAACCAAATTATGAAACAAATAGAGATAGAGGCTTATATCAATGGTAGAAATAAATTCTATATTGAAAGATCATATACAATACAGGGAGAGTAAATATATTTTAAATATAGGAGATATTTAAATATTTAGATGTTTGTGGAAAAGAATGAAATTACTATGATCAAGTAATATTTATATAATTTATAGTTATACAAATTATAAAATTATAAGATTAGATAAATGTTTCAATTCATATAAAGTATATGTTAATGATGGCTGGGATAGGTTGAAGTGATGTATGATACGAAAAATAAATATAAATATTAATATAATAGATTTACATAAACATAAACTAATAAAAGTATATACACCTATACACACACACACACACACACACACACACATATATATAAGCATATATATATATATATATATATATATATATATATATATATATATATATATATGTATATGTGTGCCTATATATATATATATATATATATATATATATATATATATATATATATACCCAAGGAATATTCAACTGATAAGCTATGGCTAGTCAACATTTATAAAACACTTGATATACCTTTACTCCTTCATTACGTTTATTGGTTGGTGACGCGCGTTTCGCCACTGATCAGCTCAAGGTTCGATCTGTATCGATCTGACCCGACTCTGTAATCTGCGGCTCGTCAGACCCCTTGTAATGTTGATGGAAAAATGAATATACATGCCGTATGAGAAAGTCAGATGTTCCTATGGTGGTCAGTAAGGTTTGTTTTGATTGGTGGATTAATTCATAGGGATGTTTTTGCCTGTAGTGTATGTGGGGGGGGGGGGGGGTGATAAGTTTGTCGTGCCGGTCGCAGGTTGAAGTGGGTGGTAAGTGTGGGGGTGCTGGTTGTAGGTACACAGTTTGGCATGTAGATGTGGCTGATTTTTGTGTGTGATGTGGGTGTGGTGTTGTTGTTTATGATAAGAATGAAGGTTGCGGTGTTTATGGTGGTGTGATGATTGTGGTCGTGGGTTGTTAAGGGGGCTCATATATACACAACACCTAGCCTGACAAATATATTATATACATACACATGTGTACGTATATAGCCAGTGGGGATGGCTGTTGCACAAACATACTTACACACAGACACACACATGCGTTGTTTATGGAGGGATGATAGGCGTGGTGTGTTTTGGTGGTGTTGATGGTTGTGGAGGTATGGCGATGTGCTTGGTGGTGGTGGTGGGGGTGACGGGTGCGATATGGTATTTGCAGGATCGAATGTTACGATGGATTACAGGTTAAAAAGTGACAGAGGAAACACGGAAAAAACACAGGTACATGATCGGATGTTACGATGTGTTACAAGTTAAAATCTGACAGAGAAGACACAGAGAACACAATGGTACTGAGATGAGGGATGTATGGCGATGTGTTTGGTGGTGGTAGTGGTGGTGGAAGTGATGAGTGCGACATGATATTTACAAGATCTGATCTTACAATGGGTTACATGTTAGAGAAGACAAAGGTACTGAGATGAGGGACGGTGTGACAAAGCAAAGGTGGTTATCCCTATGTTTAGTCAGGGTTAGTGGCTGGCCCTCGGCCGAATGTTTGTGCGGAGAGGGTGGTCATCCTGGTGTGTCTGCAGTTTATTATAATGTCAGATCTTGAGTTTATGGCCGATTTCAATTTAATGATCTCAGCCGCCTCGACCAGGCATAAGCTGCAGTGGTTTCTGTCGTCGGGGAGAAGGGCCACGCGTCTTTTAACTGACCATTGATCTGGTATTCCAAGTTCTTGTCTTTGAGGTCCCAGATCAAGTCCGCCAGTCTTGTTTGGGATCGTTTGGGCCTGTGTTTGAAGCAGCTTTTGTGGTTATACCAGCGCTCCTTAACGTAGTCGAGGTCGCCCCTATGTAGGAGTACTCTTTTCGGCCAGCTGTGACATCGCACCGGTAAATAATGTTTTTAACGAGGCGCTCCTCGTTCAATGGGCATTCTACTCGCTTTTTGCAGTTGCAGTTGTGGGTTATGGGTTTGTTGTTATGTTGCCGGTTGTTCTTATTCTGTGTGGGGCTGGCCCGTAGTTTGTTGTGTTGTCTGTGTGGTTTCGTTCTGGGTTGTGCTAGTGGTTGGTTGTGGTACTATCATGTGTTTGCGTATTTTTGTCCTATTTGTGTATGCTATCGTATCGCCTAGATTTGGTGTTGTGGAGAAGGAGAATTTGACAGTGCGTCTATTGAAGAGCTTGTGGTATTTATGTGTGGGTGGGAAGGATTGTTCCAGAGCTCTGAAGAAGGTTCCCGGTATATTGGTGGCAACGTGTATAGAGTACGGGGCGTTGTACCGTGTCACGGGTCTGCTTCGGGCTTTACGGTGTTTAGTGTGGTTGTTGTGGTTTGATGATTGTGTGGGTGCGTTTTGGTCAGGCTTATTTGTCATGGGGTTCCTGCTATTCTGTTGCCGTTTTGTCTAGGGTTTCTATTACTACGTATTCGTGTGCGATATTCAGAGTCCTTATTGGGGTTGAAGGGTATAGCTTTATCTCCTTGGCAGTTATGTAATGCCATTCCTGCCGGCTAAGGGTAGTCTTTGCTTAGCATTTGTTCTAGGTGGGCTGTCCTCGTCTGTTTGCGTTTCTAAGGGTCTGTTTGGGTTTAGCGGCGTTGCGCTTCTGGTTTGGTCATTGTAAGCTATCTTCTCAAATCCTGAAAGAAGTGCATTCCTGTCTGAACTCGCTTGCTGTAAAGAAGGTAAGGAATAGTACCAGCCGATAAGACTGGAAACATCTATAATTTGGAGTACAACACCTACAAGAAATGCATCACAAACGAACTAGCTAAAATATACAAAACATCAACACGAGAAAACCTGACACATAAACAAACAGGCAAAAACGATAATGACGGAACTAAGCATAGATGACAGAACACAACCCTACAACCCTAGGACACCGAGGATCACAAACCGGACTTTCAGTCTAAACTACCGGTCAGACTCATAGCTCCCTCTTAATCAGACCTAGGTAGACTAAGAAAATGTATCATTGACCGGGTAATACCAGAACTAAGGAATAGGGCAAAACTCAGCCTCTGGTCCTGTACAAAGGAGGTAATCGACTGGTTCTCCAGCATTGAAACCAAGTCGGATGTTCGATTCGTCCAAATGGACATTGCGAACTTCTACGCCTCTATATCCCCGGTCATCCTAAACAAGGCACTGATCTCAGCCATGAACAGATCAAGCCTCACCAGAAAAGAGGTAGATATCATACTAGTAGCTAGGAAAACCTTACTAGAATTTGACGGTAAATTATGGGAACGACAAAATAGACCAGATAGCTTCGACATTACTATAGGGTCGAGTGACTCCGCACAGGTTAAGGACGTTGTCAGCCCATACCTCCTAAATATAATAACGGACGAGACCACGAGCATGGGCGGAGGTTTGTACCGGGACGACGCCCTAATCATGGCCCGGGGACTCAATAATAGCCAAGCAGATAGACTACACAAACGACTTAGATACATCTTTAAGACCCTAGGCTTAGCGGTAGAAATAGAACCCAATAGTAGGACAGTATACTTCTTAGCGGTCACGTTAGAATTAGCCTAACTGATGTCAGATTTAGCCTAACGGCTAATGTTTACATTACACGACGTCAATTTTGAATATAGCACTCAAAACGAACACAGCTTTCTAAAAAATTGAGTTGTGTACTCAATATATATACATATATATATATATATATATATATATATATATATATATATATATATATATATATATATATATATATATATATACGTATAAATTTGGTGGTTTACCACAGGGTAGAATTGGTCATTCTGCAATGCTAATTATGATGTAATATGAGAAAAGCACTCGACGTTCGGCAACTCATCCATCTTTGATGAAATAAATAATTAAGGAAATTCAACCTGTTTGGCCTCCTGTCATTTTATTTACTACTACTACTACTACTACTACTACTACTACTACTACTACTACTACTACTACTACTAATAATAATAATAATAATACTAATAATAATAATAATAATAAAAAGATAAGGGGAGAAGACGCACGAGGTGGATAGAAGGTCATGAAATCGCTCCCGTAAGTTTTTGATTTTTAACATATTTAAATCAATTGTGAAATAACAATTCTTAGTACAAATGATACATAAAGCACCGGACTCAAGTCTCAGAAAATTCGGATCCATAATATATTGTTATATCGCTCAAATATTCAATTTTATATTATACATTTTATACTCAAAAAAGAAAATGGTTATAAATGGAAGAAAACCCTCTGTCTACACTATATAGAACAGCCAAATAACAGCAATTTCACCAACACCAGAAACTAGATACACCACCTACCCCATCACCCCTCTGTGTACACTAAATACAACAGCCAGATAACAGCAATTTCTTCACCACCACCACCACCACCAATCCCAGCATAATAATAATAATTACTACTATTATTATTGTCTCAAGATTTCACAAAATGTTTAATTCCAATATTAAGAAAATATGTCAACACATATATTAAACATACGCGACAAACGCATAGATACACAGATCAAACAAAACTCAGTAACGACAACGCCATCACTATAGTCACCGCCGCCACCACTCCTTCAATACTACCACCACTATTCCCCCATTACCTTCTGTTAACTTAAGAAAGGGGAAGGTGGCGGTATCACTAGACAAGGGAGAGGCTAGCAAAAGATATAAATAGATTGACTTAGTGACCCGGCCACCGGCCAAACGTCAACGACTATGGCACTGATGGCTCCCCCTTCCCCACCAACAATAGAAAAAGCCCCAGCACCACCACCGACATATCCAACAACAATAACAGGCAACTTCAGCAAGAAGTATATTATATTATTAATAATTTCATTCTTAAGCCACGCAATGCTCACATTAAGGAACCACTCATGATAATAACAATTTAAAAAAACAACAAAAAAGAAAACCCCGTGACCAAGAAATACCGGGATGGCGGCCGGCGGGGAATAGCCGTGTCTCTAGGGGAGGACGACCCCTCTAGTCTTGGTTGACACTCGTCCTAGAAGTGGTAACACGAAATGATTACCCCTTGGCGGATAAGGATAAAACGCGACAAAATAAAGTAAATGTCTAATGATAAAATCTCATACCGGATCGGCCGTCACCCGGGTCAAAAAGGGCCGCGTCCCTCAGAGAGGAACCAGACTGGGGTCGAAAAATCAGCTAATGGTTCAAACCTTCCCATCACTTCGGAGCTGGAGACCTCCCATAACCGGAATACTCCTACTGTTGGCCCTCCATGCTCACCACCAAGAAATCTAAAGAAAAAGAGAGAAAAATGGTCAAGGGAAGATAATAAAGAAGTCCTTGAGGCTTTCTACACTGCCATGTACTACCCATCAAATACATCGAATACAGAACAGACATATATCAACTGGAAAAAGAAACATCCCGAAAACAGAGGCTATATTGACAGTAACAAACTAGCCAATATACGAAAAAAATATTGTCAAAAAAAAGTTACTAACTGATATAGAAATTGATCAGATGAAGCTATTAGCACAAAGTCAGCGAAGGGAAAATGAAACATGTGTCAGTGAAAACGAGGTAAATTGTAACACTTCGAATCCCAGGGTTGGGGCGGAATCACTGACAACAGAACAAATTAAAGAAAGAATCGAAAATGTGGAGGGAGTGCATGCTCAAGATGAAACTCCAAATGAAAACAATGAGATCGGAAATGAATGAGAATGAACTTGCCAACTTGAAGGATGAAATTATGATTGAATGGATGAAAATGAAAGAATCTGACATGGGGGAACAAGACACCCTCCCTAAGATCCAGAACTCCAAAACAGAACCAAAAGATAATACACAAGACTAACATAATTCTCAAAAACATTATCATCACAAACTAAACATTACTGATTTAAATCATCTCTATTATGCATCGGCTAAAGTCACCACTCACTTATGTGGAGTGAAGATGAAAAAACAAAGGAATTCCCACAAGAAATCTACTTGGCAAGAGAACATCAATCGCCAAATAAACCTTCTCCGATCTGACATAGAAATTTTAACAAACTATAAAGTATGTGAACATGTTAAACAAACTAAACTTAGAAAATTGAAAAGAAAGTACAGTATAAAATCAACAAGGGACATAGACATGCTGATAGAAATAATCAAGCAAAAAGTGTCGGCCAAAGTTGCTCGTATAAGGCGCTTTGAAAAACTATCTAGATTCTATAAGGACAATAATATGTTCAAAAACAACCAAAGAAACTTCTACAGAAAAATTGGTAAGTCAACAATAACTGCTAAATCAATACCACCCAAGGAGGAAGTGCAAGAATTCTGGGAAAAGATCTGGGCCGAAGAAAAAGTTCATAATATACATGCCCCATGGATAGACAGACAAATGAAAGATACAGCTCAACTTGAGGAACAAATATGGGAAAATATAACAGTTGAACAGTTGCGTTTGGCTCTAAGAAAAACCAGCAAATGGAAATCCCCAGGAAAAGACAAAATACAAAATTTTTGGATAAATGCCTTCACAGAGTCTCATGAGCTGTTAGCCTAACTTTACAATGAAATAGTTAAGGAGCCAGAAAAGATACCATCATGGCTAGTTAACGGCATTATATTCCTGCTTCCGAAGAATGATGAGACAAACAATCCCCAAAATTACAGACCGATAGCTTGCTTGACCACAATGTATAACATTTTAACATCAGTCCTAACTGAATATACATATGACCACCTGATAACAAATGACCTATTTCCCATTGAGCAGAAAGGGTGTAAACGAGGCTCATATGGCTGTAAGGATCAGCTTTTGGTTAACAAAATGATACTGGAAGATTGTCATAATAGACACAAAAATCTATCAATTGCTTGGATAGATTATAAAAAAGCATTCGATAGTTTGCCACACAGTTGGATTGAAAAATGTTTAGAGATTTTCAAAATATCCCCCGTTGTCAGGAGGTTTTTGTCATTCAGTATGGAAACCGACATGGAAAACGACACTCCTTTTGAAGAGTGAAACAAAATCACTGGAAGCTGGAGAAGTTAATATTAATTGTGGTTTTTTTCAGGGTGACTCTTTATCACCGCTTTTATTCTGCATCGCACTTATACCATTAAGTAAAATGCTCAATGAAACAAAACATGGATATAAAGTCTATGACAAAACCATTAATCACTTGTTCTACATGGATGACCTGAAACTGTTTGCAAAAAATGATGAACAATTGCAAGGGCTATTATCCACTGTGGAGCAGTTCAGTGGTGACATTAAAATGGAGTTTGGACTAGATAAATGCGTCAAAGCAACGTTCACCAGAGGAAAGCTGCTGAAAAGTTCAGACATTAATCTTGATCGAGGGAATGTGATAAGAGAACTTGATCAAGAGGAAACTTACAAATATCTAGGTGTTTGTGAAGGAGACGGAATCAAGCACTCGGCAATGAGGGAAAGGATAAGGAAGGAATGTTACCGCAGAGTAAGAGCAATCTTAAGAACGGAATTGAATGCAAGGAATAGGATCGATGCCATAAACACGCTTGCCATGCCAGTAGTAACCTATAGTTACAATGTCATCAACTGGTCAAGCACAGAGATCCGTAGGCTCGATACAAAAATTCGAAAATTCTTAACCATGCACAGAATGCATCACCCTAAGGCAGATACAAATAGAATATATCTCCCTAGGAAAGAAGGAGGACGTGGGTTAATCCAGTTAGATATTGCGTTGAAAACTGCAACAATTGGATTATCTACATATCTAAGGGAATCACATGATTGGATGATCAAACTCGTTTTGAAACACGAAAGCATCAAAAGATCATATTCCATTACAAAAGATGCACAAAGATACAGTAATGGAGTACAAATTTCAGAAGTCCCATTTACTGCTGAAATGGAAAACACAGAAAAAGCAAAGCAGGTAAAAGTAACTGCAAAGAAAGAACTGCTACAGAAACTGGGTAAGAAATGGCAAGAAAAGCCTATGTATGGAAAATACCCAGAACGAGCTAACAATCTTGATGTTGACAAAACTTTAACCCATCAGTGGTTGGCATCTTCTGAACTGAAATCGGAGACTGAAGGACTGATTATATCAGTGAAAAAAATCACATCTCAATCTTGTGGAACATTAGCATCCAAACAGACCGAAAAATAGATGCAAATAAACCTGATATAATATTGAAGGACTTTAAAAAGAGGGTATGCCTGCTAATTGATATGTCCGTTCCAATAGACAAGAATGTATCTATAAAAACATTTGAAAAATTGAGCAAGTATAAGGACCTGGAGATAGAAATTGGAAAAATGTGGAAATTGAGAACTAAAACAATACCAGTGGTTGTAGGCGCTCTAGGAATGATACCTAAGGGGTCTAATGATTACTTATCGCAAATCCCAGGAAACCCGCGTATAGGAGAAATACAAAAGATAGTACTAATGGGAACTGCCCATATACTAAGGAAGATTCTGTCAATATAAGTACATCACAAGTCTAAACACCTAAAGATGCATGTGTGAGTATGTATGTTCTTTCTTGAACATGGCGGACCTTGTTGTCTCTTGAGGTCACTGGTTGTAACTTGGTGATAACACGTATGAACATAAAGCAAGTAAAATGCAGCTGTAATAATAATAATAATAATAATAATAATAATAATAATAATGATTTCTTTATTGGCCACAGGGCTGATATCAAGAAGAACATCACAGACGGAACAGGACGGTTCGATGTGGGTTTTGTGCGTGTAAATATTTTTTATTATTTATATAAGAAAAGAAAAAAAATACATAGAATCATGTATATATATAAACAATAAAATGAAAATTGAAACAATGAAAAATTCCCCAATAGGGGGGAAACCTCCGAGGTTTACTCGTGGCGAAAACCACACTAAAGACCACGGCCACCCTGACTACCAGAGCAAGCGCCCTCTCTCAATTTTTCCATCTCTCAAACTACAGCCGTATATTCAGAGCGGTCCCGTTCACTCGGACCATTCTCGCTACATTCACCCACCTTTCAACAAACTTGCTAGAAAGCAGCACTTGCCTCTCCACCCTGATTTTCCTCTTCAAGTGAAACTTGAAAAAGTGAATTAGGGATTCGCCGAAGAGGAAAGTGTTTGTCTTTAATCCTTTTAACCTTGTCCACCACACAATCTCTTTCGCCATGGCCACCAGGCAGATGAAAACCGCCTGCCCTTCCTCCTCAAAGGAAGACGGCGAGACCATCTGCACAATGGACTCAGTCGACAACCGGATCAGTCCCACACGCGACAGCAACTGTTCGACATAGCTCCACAAGTCAGCAATGCTCGGGCACTGAACGAGTGCGTGCACAACGGTTTCGTCGCTATTCGCGCATCTCGGACAGGCTCGGCTGACGGCACTTCCGTGCCTGTAGAGCTTATCTCGAACCGGCAGCACTCCCCGGTAGCACTGCCAGGCCAGGGATTTTTTGAAGTTATCCATAGGCCCCGGGCTGAAAGTTCTCCGGAAGAGAGCAAACAGATGATCTTCTTCGACGCCCAGGATCTCTCCGAGAATGTCGTCGCTCTTCCCCTCCACTAGTCCTCTATAGAACGCCGAGGTGGATGTTCCACCGATACTGGTGCCCAACTGGGAGAGGGCAGTGAGCGCCTGGAGACATTCCAGTTTCCAAGCGCTATCCCTCGGTCTTTTTCTGACCCAGGACTGCAGCTCCGTCAAGGAGACGAGCTGTGGGAAAATGTGCCTGGCGAACGGCGACCACACCCGTTCACCATCAAGGAGGCACCAGAGATGTCGCAGCCTCAGCACATGTTTGCGCATCATCAGCCATGGCATGCCCAGTCCTCCACGCAACGGGTGTTGACAGCAGATGGATCGTTTGACCATGGGAGCGCGTCCCTTCCACAAAAGAGGAAGAGGAGGCGATCCATTTTGGTGTGAGTAGGGCTGGAGCAAGAGACGACGGTGAGGCGGTAGCAGATGACGGATGCGATGTATGCATTCGTCACTTCCGCCCGGCCTTTCAGGGACAGCTTCCTCTCAGTCCATTTCTGGGTATGGGAGGCCACCCTGCTCGTCACCTCGTTCCAGTTTTTCTCAATCTGGAGGTCCGGTCCGAATCAGACCCCGAGCAATTTAACCGGTCCATCCGTCCAACGCCCCACGAAGCTGCTGGACGGCATGGACTTGCCTCTCCAGGTGCCTAGCTGCAAGCCCACCGACTTTTCCTGGTTTATCTTTGCTCCTGTTACCGCTTCGTATTCCTTGAGAGCGGTGCCGAGCATCTGGACGTGTCTGGTGCTCGACACCACCACGGTGACGTCGTCAGCGTAAGCTGACTCGGATTTCCTGCATCCTAGTTCGCGTGGGGAGCCCCTCATCGCCCCCAGTTTGTGCAGTAACGGCTCGAGAGCCAATACGTACAAGAGGGACGAGAGGGGCCAACCCTGGCGTACTGAGCGCATGATGCTGAACGGCTGCGACAGGTGACCGTTCACCCTCACAACTGAGCAGATGTCGCTGTACATCGCTGCGATCCAACGCCTGAAAACGGGCTCGAAACCGGTTGCCTCGAGAACCGCCGCCAGGTACCGATGGTCGACCCTATCGAATGCTTTGGATTGATCCAAGTTGATCAGGGCCCGGCCCTTGCCAGGTTCCTTAACCACCCTCTCTATGATGTATCGCATGAGGTGGAGGTTGTCGTGTATGGATCTGTCCGGAATGGCGCATGTCTGCGCCTCTCCCACCAGACCCTTGACGACAAGCGCCAACCTCGTTGCTAACACCTTGGCCAAAATCTTGAACTCTGCGTTTAGCAGGGTTATGGGCCTGAAATTATCAATAACATCTCCCTTGTTCGGGTCTTTTCTCAGCAGCGTCACTGCTCCCCGGCTCACAAAACTAGGAATGCTCCTGTTCTGCTGCCAGTTGCAGTAGAAGTCTGCCAAGAGGTCACCGAACAAGTCTGGCATAAATGCATAAAGCTCGTAGGGCAGACCATCTAAACCTGGCGATTTACCTCTTGTGCAGTTAGCCATCGCTTCCCGTATTTCACCGGCTGCTATTGGCTTTTCGCAACACTGTGCTGCGGTCGTCGAGAGCCGAGGCAGCCCGTCGAGGTTTGCACTGAAGTCCATGCCCCGATCCGGGCCGCCGCCGCTCCCGAACAGTTCAGCAAAGTGCTGCTGAAAGGCTTCACACATCCGCTCGGGTTCGAGCATCACGCACCCGTTTTGGTCAGGCAAAGACCGAATTGTGGCTTTGTTTTGCGTTGAAGAATTGGTCGAGTGTCAATCTCGCCGCAAGCACGTCGGTTGTGATGCCTGTCCTAAACGCCTATTCTAGCTTTCTGACTAGCTCTCCCTCTACTCTATTTTCCTCTATCACTACTCCTTTGCTAAACCTAATCGACTCTACTTTAATTGCCCTTTTCAGGGCGAACCGCCACCTGTAGTTGACGACAGCTCCCGTCAACGCCCGCTTAACTAATACGCTAATCCGGTCTCTGTAGGCATTGCGTGCCGGGAAAGACGCGTTCAGCTTCCAGTAACCAGGCCCTTGTCTATGAAGTCTGTCTATGTCGATCTCACAGATCACAAATTTGTGGTCTGTGTAGTCGACTATTTTAAATTGTGGACAACTTATACTAGCCTTATCTAGTTCTCTGCAGAATACCCTATCTAGATACGATCTGGATGACACGATACGGTTTGTCCATGTCCACATTGGCACATTCGGGTGATCCAGTCGATACCTGTCAGACAGTTCAAAACGTCTGAGCAGGTTGGTGAGGCTCTTGCACCCTCCTCCCCTATCCACTAGCGCCACACGATCCCAGTGTGCATCCAAGATACCGTTCCAGTCACCCACTAACACTAAAGAGCGGGACGTTCCAAGGAAGGTCTCTAGACGTCTGAAGAAATCTGGCCGTCCTGCTCCTATTGGGGCGTAGACGGCTACTAGCCTGAAAGCATTGCCTTCGCTGCCGGTCACGTCCAGCACCACCGACTTACCTTCTGGGTCCAGGAAGATGGCCCGTATCGCGAGATCCAAGTCTCTCCGAAAAAGGACGGCCACCCCTCCCCCCGATCCTGGACGGCTGGGAGATGCGTATACATCGTAGCCGCCGAAGATCGGTGCGAAGGCCCGTGC
Organism: Eledone cirrhosa; assembly: GCA_964016885.1. Lineage (NCBI taxonomy): Eukaryota > Metazoa > Mollusca > Cephalopoda > Octopoda > Eledonidae > Eledone > Eledone cirrhosa. Next base: position 355,892,215 of record OZ024741.1, read on the forward strand.
CTCGGAGATTCTGGTTTCACTGATGGCTACCACATCTATGTTTAGTGACCTGAGGTCATTGAGCAGGTGACCCTGCTTCCAAGATGACCCCAGGCCACGTGCATTTATACTGCTTATTCTGAGTACAGCCATGTTGGATGAGAAACGGGGCAAATGTGAAAGGGTCACTTACCTTGTTCGTGTGGTGAAGGGACAGTAGAACCGTCCCTTTCGCTGGTCATGGGTGTTTCCAAGTGGATGTCAGTGTATATCCTCTTGGTAACCGTCCCTCTGAAGTCTCCAACTGCGTTGGGGAATTTTTGTTTTAAAGGTTTGTACTGTTCTATTGAGATTTCAATCATGCTTATGTTTGTCGGGAGAGTTCTTGGTGTTGGTGGGGTGTAGTAGTTTTTTTTCGTGATGTCTGTGTGCTGCTTTATATATTTTATGAGTTCTTTTTTTGCTATGTTTATGGCTGTGTACTTTTTGGGGGGAGGGGTGATTTTGTTGCTGTTTGGTGTGTGTGTCTTGTTGTGTTTGCGTTGTTGGTGTTTGTGGTGGTGTTGCTGCAAGTTCCTTGCTGCCTTTACCCCTCTTTGTATGCCTTCGCTTTTGGAGGGTGAATCTAAGGCTTTTTTTGTTTTTTGTTTTTTGTGGCAGACTGTTTGCCACGTCACTCCCGCCTCAAACTCCATGTCGGATTCTGTGGCGTCTGGGAGGGGTATGTGCTCCACGGCTGTTGGTGGTGGTAATGTATCCCTCTTCGGCAATTTTGTTGCTGGTGTAGCTACTTCAAATGTAGCTATTGGTGTTGCCGTCACTGATGCTGCTGCTTTAGTTGTCCGTTGCCTTGGTACGGGTGCCACGCACGTTGCCCTCCTACTCACCGTGGAAGGGGCTTCTGCGTTTGTTGTCTGACCTGCTCTTGGTAGCAGCGGACCAGGTATTGGAAGGAGAGGGGCCCTTTTCGGTGTCTTCTGCGGGCAAAAGACCCTTCGACCCACAGAGATAACATTTTGGCCGTCTTCCTTCTACACTTATAGGGAGTTGGAGTCCTTCCTCAAAGTCTATGATATCGGGGATAGCCTCGATACATTCCTGGTCAGTTTGTATAAGCATTTGCATGCCTATACATGACCAGTTCTCTCTCCCTATTTTTTCTACTTGCAGCATGGTCGCCCTGTTCTCAATTCCAGCAAGGACAGACGCGGCCATCTCCTCCTCTGTGACTAACACTGTCTCGATATTTCGGGCGACACCTGCAAAAGAAGTGGTCCCTTTTTCCGCAGCACCACTATTGCTGCCATTACTGGTCTTACAGGTGGTGCTGAGGTCGCTATAACAGGTATCGGTGTCATTGTTGTTTTTTCGCTGGTACAGTTGTTGGTGTTGTTTACGTTGATACTGTTGCTGCTGTTACTGTTATTGTGGCTGTTGTTATTATTGTTGTTTTTGTTGATACTGTTCCTACTATTATTGTTGTTGTGGCTGTTGTTATTGTCATTGTTATTGTCGTTCTCGACCTTACCGCTGTTATTTTTGTTATTGTCGTTCTCGACTTTACCGCTGTTATTTTTGGTGTTGTTGTTGTTATTGATGGTGTTGTTGTTGGTGATGTTGTTGGGGTTATTGTTGGTGTTGTTTGTGTTAGAAATAGTTGGTAATTTTAAATCTGTAACAATCTTTTTTTCGTTTGTAATATTTTTGTTTATATTTACCTCCGCTGGAACGCTGTCTGGTTGACATGCTGATAAAATCTCCCTCTCTCTGTGTTGTCTGACAGCGCTCTCTGTCTCTTTGTGTTATCCATGTTGAAATTAAAAAAAAAAAATATTTTTACAGTGAACCACTATATTAGGTGGGTCACTTCTAAACTTTTATCAAATTTAAAACTTGAATAAAAGGTTTAGAACGGTTGAAAAAGAGGTAAAACGTTGAAAAAGACTGGAGGCGATAAGAAGCGTGGCTTCACCAACAACAATAGTAATAATAATAATAATAATAATAATAATAATAATAATAATAATAATAATAATAATAAGAAGAAGAAGAAGAAGAAATGGATAGGAAGACTAGGAAGCTATTGACTATCTACAACATGTTCCACAAGAGGAGTGATGTCGATAGACTCTACCTAAGGAGATCTGAGGGTGGAAGAGGTCTTATCAGCATAGAGGACTGTGTTCAGATGGAGAAAAACAACCTATACAAATACGTGACCTATAGTAAGGAGCCAATGCTCAGAACTGTACTGAAGGAGGGGACAGTAGGCCAGGGGATGTCCAAGGAGGAAATAACATCAAGGAGGAAGAGCAGCCTTAAGGGAAAATCCCTTCATAGTACCTTCTTTGAGAAAACTGAATTTAGAGATCCACAGACATGGAACTGGTTGAGAAGAGGAGACCTCAAAAAGGCTACAGAAGGAATGCTAATGGCTGCGCAGGAGCAGGCCCTCAAAACGAAGTGGTTGAAGCACCATATTTACAAGGAGGAGGCTAGCCCACTGTGCAGGATCTGTGGAGAGAGAGAGGAGACTGTGGCTCACATTGTGTCCGAGTGTAAACACCTAGCCCAGACCAACTATAAGGGCTGGAGACACGATGTGATGGGCAGGGTGATCCACTGGCACCTGTGCAAAGTAAACAATTTACCACATTCTGAGAAGTGGTATGAGCATAGGCCAGAGGCGGTGATGGAGAACAATCAGGTGAAGGTGCTGTGGGATTTTAGGATACAGACGGACAAAAAACTGGAACACAATAAACCTGACCTGGTGGTTGTGGACAAAGAAAAAAGATCGTGTCTGATTGTGGATGTGGCCTGCCCTTTCGACACGAGAGTGCAAGAGAAGGAGAGGGAGAAAATTAACCGATACCAGGACTTAAAGTGGGAGGTGAAAAGGATTTGGAACTGCCATGAAGTCAAAGTGATCCCGATTGTCATAGGCGCACTGGGGACTATCTCCAAAAGTTTCCAGGGATGGTTAAAGAAAATCGGCCCCTTCACGCTTTTTGGAACGCTTCAAAAGGCATGCTTGCTTGGAACAGCAAGAACCCGCTGATACGTCCTGAATATCTGAGGCTGCAGGTAGTGGCTTGATATTCATTCCAACGGACTTTCCAGTTAACCAACATCAATGACTGAGATTCAAGGAATAACAACAACAATAATAATAATAATAATAATAATAATAATAATAATAATAATAATAATAACAACAATTGCAAGGGCTATTATCCACTGTGGAGCAGTTCAGTGATGACATTAAAATGGAGTTTGGACTAGATAAATGCGCCAAAGCAACGTTCACCAGAGGAAAGCTGCTGAAGAGTTCAGACATTAATCTTGATCGGGGGAACGTGATAAGAGAACTTGATCAAGAAAAAACTTACAAATATCTAGGTGTTTGTGAAGGAGACGGAATCAAGCACTTGACAATGAGGGAAAGGATAAGGAAGGAATGTTACCGCAGAGTAAGAGCAATCTTAAGAACGGAATTGAATGCAAGGAATAGGATCGATGCCATAAACACGCTTGCCATACCAGTAGTAACCTACAGTTACAATGTCATCAACTGGTCAAGCACAGAGATCCGTAGGCTCGATACAAAAATTCGAAAATTCTTAACCATGCACAGAATGCATCACCCTAAGGCAGATATAGATAGAATATATCTCCCTAGGAAAGAAGGAGGACGTGGGTTAATCCAGTTAGATTTTGCGTTGAAAACTGCAACAATTGGATTATCTACATATCTAAGGGAATCACATGATTGGATGATCAAACTCGTTTTGAAACACGAAAGCATCAAAAGATCATATTCCATTACAAAAGATGCACAAAGATACAGTAATGGACTACACATTTCAGAAGTCCCATTTACTGCTGAAATGGAAAACACAGAAAAAGCAAAGCAGGTAAAAGTAACTGCAAAGAAAGAACTGCTACAGAAACTGCGTAAGAAATGGCAAGAAAAGCCTCTGTATGGAAAATACCCAGAGCGAGCTAACAATCCTGATGTTGACAAAACTTTAACCCATCAGTGGTTGGCATCCTCTGGACTGAAATCGGAGACTGAAGGACTGATTATATCAGCACAAGATCAGTGTCTGCCAACAAAAAATTACCAAGCCAGCATAATAAAAAATGGGTGCAGCCCATTATGCCGTGTATGCAAAAAACAACCAGAGACCATTGACCATATAATTTCAATGTGCAGTCCTATAGCTCCAACCGAATACCTAAACAGGCATGACAGAGCTGCACAATACATACATTGGATAATGTGTAAGCATTTTGACCTGCCCCATCAAAAGAATTGGTGGGAACATCAACCACCTCCCATACTTGAAAAAGATCACATCTCAATCTTGTGGAACTTTAGCATCCAAACAGACCGAAAAATAGATGCAAATAGACCTGATATAATATTGAAGGACTTTCAAAGGAGGGTATGCCTGCTAATTGATATGTCTGTTCCAATAGACAAGAATGTATCTACAAAAACATTTGAAAAATTGAGCAAGTATAAGGACCTGGAGATAGAAATTGGAAAAATGTGGAAATTGAGAACTAAAACAATACCAGTGGTTGTAGGCGCTCTGGGAATGATACCTAAGGGGTCTAACGACTACTTATCGCAAATCCCATGAAACCCGCGTATAGGAGAAATACAAAAGATAGTACTAATGGGAACTGCCCATATACTAAGGAAGATCCTGTCAATATAAGTACATCACAAGTCTAAACACTAAGGATGCATGTGTGAATATGTATGTTCTTTCTTGAACATGGCGGACCTTGTTGTCTCTTAAGGTCACTGGTTGTGACTTGGTGATAACTCGTATGAACATAAAGCAAGATAATGCAACTATAATAATAATAATAATAATAATGAAGTCCTGGGAAACACAGTTAACATCAGCTGGAGAATCCTTGGGAGGCGTGAAGATAAAGAGAGATATCTTCCAGGGAGATAGTCTATCCCCTCTGTTGTTTGTCCTTGCCCTGATGCCCCTGACCATTATACTGCGAAAAGTGAGAGCAGGATACAAGTTGGGAAAGGGAGAGCTTACCATCAATCACCTCCTCTTCATGGACGATCTTAAGCTCTTCGGGAAGAGTGAGAAGGAGTTGGATGTGCTTGTTGACACTGTCCGTATTTTCAGCAATGATATATGTATGCAATTTGGTATTAGTAAGTGTGGTGTCCTTGTGATGAAGAGGGGTAAATTGAGCAGAAGCAACGGAATCCAGGTACCAACAGGTGAGATGATAAAGGAAATTGACACTGAAGAAGGATACAAATATTTGGGTGTTCTGGAGGTTGATGACATCAAGAACAAAAAAATGAAGGAATTGATAAGATCTGAATACATTCGGAGAGTAAGGAGCGTATTAAAGTCACATCTGAACAGTAGGAATGCCATAAGTGCAGTAAATTCCCGAGCTGTGTCTATTATTAGGTACAGTGCGGGAATTCTGAGATGGAATCTTGCTGAACAAAAAGAAAGGGATAGGAAGATTAGGAAGCTATTGACTATCTACAACATGTTCCACAAGAGGAGTGATGTCGATAGACTCTACTTAAGGATATCTGAAGGTGGAAGAGGTCTTATCAGCATAGAAGACTGTGTTCAGATGGAGAAAAACAACCTACACATATACGTGACTGATAGTAAGGAGCCAATGCCCAGAATTGTATTCAAGGAGAGGACAATAGACCAGGGGATGTCCAAGGAGGAAATAACAAGAAGGAGAAAGAGCAGCCTTCATGAAAAATCCCTTCATAGTACCTTCTTTGAGAAAACTGAATTCAGAGATCCACAGACATGGAACTGGTTGAAAAGAGGAGACCTTAAAAAGGCTACAGAAGGAATGTTGATGGCTGCGCAAGAGCAGGACCTCAAAACGAAGTGGTTGAAACACCATATTTACAAGAAGGAGGCTAGCCCACTGTGCAGGATCTGTGGAGAGAGGAGACTGTGGCTCACATTGTATCCGAGTGTAAACACCTAGCCCAGACTCACTATAAAGGCTGGAGACATGATGTGATGGGCAGGGTGATCCACTGGCACCTATGCAAAGTAAACAATTTACCACATTCTGAGAAGTGGTATGAGCATAAGCCAGAGTCGGTGATAGAAAACGATCAGGTGAAGGTGCTGTGGGATTTGAGGATACAGACGGACAAGAAACTGGAACACAATAGACCTGACCTGGTGGTTGTGGACAAAGAAAAAAGATCGTGCCTGATTGTGGATGTGGCCTGCCCATTCGACACGAGAGTGCAAGAAAAGGAGAGGGAGAAAATTAACCGATACCAGGACTTAAAGTGGGAGGTAAAAAGGATTTGGAACTGCCATGAAGTCAAAGTGGTCCCGATTGTCATAGGCGCACTAGGTACTATCTCAAAAGGTTTCCAGGGATGGTTAAGGAAAATTGGCCACGCCACGCTTTTTGGAACGCTTCTAAAGGCATGCTTGCTGGGAACAGCAAGAACCCTCCGATACGTCCTGAATATCTGAGGCTGCAGGTAGTGGCTTGATATTCATTTCAACAAACTTCCCAGTTAACTAACATCAATGACTGAGCCTCAAAGAATAATAATAATAATAATAATAATGTTTTCTTTATTAACCACAAGGATTTACATAAAGTAGACATTAAGGACAGTACAGGACAATACAGGACGGTACAAATGGGCATTTCTGCGTGTAAAAAAACAGAGGATGTAATAAAAAAATAACAATGAAAAATTCCCCAATAGGGGGGAGACTTCCGAGGGACATTTGTGGAGAAAGCCCATTAAAAAGGCCACAGTGACCCTGACCACCAGGGCAAGTGCCCTCTCCCAGTTTTCCACCTTTAATTTACAGACACATTCTCAGAGTAGGCCCATTCACTCGGGCCATACTTGCTTCTCTCACCCATCTTTCAACAAAATGCTGGGAAGAGAGTACTTCCCACTCTACCCTAATTTTCCTTTTCAAATGAAATTGAAAAAGTTAATCAGGGCATCACCGAAGAGGTAAGTGCTCGTCTTCAGCCCTTTCAAACGTGTCCACCATACTATCTCTTTCGCCATGGCCACCAGACAGATAAAAAATGCCTGCCCTTCCCGGCTAAAGGAAGAGGGCGGGGCAATCATCACGATGGACTCAGCTACACGCGACAGCAGGTGTTCGATATAAACCCACAAGTCAACAATTCTCGGACACTGGACGAGTGCGTGCAGGACGGTTTCGTCGCCCTGCGCGCATCTCGGACATGCCCGGCTGACGGCACCTCCATGCCTGTAGAGTTTATCCCGAATTGGCAAGGCTCCTCGGTAGCACTGCCAGGCCAGGGATTTTTGGAAGTTGTACGTAGGCCCCGGCCCGAAAGTTCTTCCGAAGAGATTGGCGAGTTGATTTTCGTCGAGGCCCCAAGTACGCCGTCGCTCTTCCCCTCCACTAATCCTCTATAGAACGCCAAGGTGGAGTTTCCACCGATCACAAAACCCGATTGGTAGAGGGATGTGAGCGCCTGAAGACATTCCAGTCTCCAAGCGCTCCCTCTCGGTCTTCGCTTGACCCAGGACTGCAGCTCCGTCAAGGAAACCAGCTGTGGAAAGACACGTCTAGCAAACGGCGACCGCACCTGATCACCGTCGAGGAAGAGGTAGAGATGCCGTAGCCTGAGCGCGTGTCCGCGCATCATCAGCCACGGCATGCCCAGCCCTCTACGTAGCGGGTGTTGACAACAGATGGACCGTCTGACGATCGGAGCGCGTCCCTTTCACAAAAAGCGAAGGAGCAAACGCTCCAGCGCAGTCAGGCGGGGCTTAGGACAAGGTACGACGGTCAGGCGGTAGCAGATGACGGACGCGATGTATGCGTTAGCCACCTCCGCTCGACCTTTCAGGGATAGCTTCCTCTCCGCCCATTTCTGAGCGAGAGAAGCCACCCTGCTCGTCACCTCGTCCCAGATTTTGTCCGTCTGGAGGTCCGGACCGAACCAGATCCCGAGCAATTTAACCGGTACGTCCGCAGGCCCACTGACTTTTCCTGGTTGATCATTGCTCCTGTCACCGCTTCGTATTCTCTTAGTGTAGTGCCGATCGCCTCGATGTGTTTGGCGTTCGACACCACTACGGTGACATCGTCGGCATATGCTGACACGGATCTTCAGCATCCTAGTTCGCGCGGGACGCCCCTCAACATCTCCAGTTTGTGCAGTAATGGCTCGGGAGTCAATACGTACAAGAGGGACGAGAGGGGACATCCTTGGCGGACCGAGCGCATGATGTTGAACAGTTCCGAAAGGTGACCGTTCACTCTCACCACGGAGCAGATGTTGCTGTGCATGGCAGCGATCCACCCTCTGAAGACAGGTCCAAAGCCAGCCACCTTTAGGACTGCCGCTAGGTAACGATGGTCGACCCTATCGAAAGCTTTCGACTGATCTAAATTGATCAAGGACCCACCCGTGCCAGGTTCCCTAGCTACCCTCTCTACGATGTATCGCATGAGCTGGAGGTTGTCGTGGATGGATCTGTCGGGAATGGCGCATGGCTGCGCCTCTCCCACCAGACCACCAACGACAAGCGCCAACTTCTTTGCTAGCACCTTGGCCAACATCTTGAACTCTGTGTTTAGCAGAGTTATGGGCTTAAAATTATCTCTGTTATCCCCCTTGTTCGGATCCTTTCTCAGCAGCGCCACAGCTCATCGGCTCACAGAGCTGGGAATTCTCCCGTTCTGTTGTCAGTTGCAGTAGACGTCCGCCAAGAGGCCTCCGAACAAGTCTGGCATCTGTACGTAAAGTTCATAGGGCAGACCATCCAAACCAGGCGATTTACCCCTTGTGCAGCCAGTCATTGCCTCCCGTACTTCAGCGGCTGTTATCGGCTTTTCGCAACACTCCGCCTCAGTGGCCGAGAGCCGCGGCAGTCCGTCGAGGTCGACACTAAAGTCCATCCCTCGACCCGGCCCACCGCTGCTCCCGAACAGCTGAGCGAAGTGTCGCTGAAAAGCTTCACACATTTTCCCGGCATCGAGTAGCATGCGCCCGTCGTGGTCCACCAAAGACCGGATCGTGGCTTTGTTGCCACGACGCGCCTCCGCCACTCGGGCCCATTGAACGGCTTTCGTCCCCTCGTGTCTGAGAGCACGCACCCTAGCTCTGACAACGCAGCCTTCGTGCTTTGCATTGAAGAATTGGTCAAGGGCCAATTTCGCCGCAAGTACGTAGGTCGCAATGCCTTTGCTAAGCGCCTCGTCTAATTTTCTAACTAGTTCTCCCTCTGCTCTATTTTTCTCTATTGCTAAAGCCTTACTAAACCTAATGGACTCTATTCTAATCACTCTTTTCAGAGCAAACCACCACTTGTTGTTGACGATGGCCCCCGTCAACGCCCGCTTAACTAGTTCGCTAATCCGGTCTCTGTAGGCCTTGCGCGCTGGTAAGGACGCGTTTAGTTTCCAGTAGCCGGGTCCTCGTCTATGAAGCCTATCTAAGTCAAGTACACAGATCACGAATTTGTGATCCGTGTAGCTGACTATCTTGAATTGCGGACAGCCTATGCTAGACCTATCTATTTCCCTACAAAATACTCTATCTAGATATGATCTGGATGACCCTATGCGATTTGTCCAAGTCCACATTGGTACATTCGGGAATTCCAATCGATACCTGTCAGACAGTTCAAAACGCCTGAGCAGGTTGGTGAGGCTCTTGCACCTTCCTCCACTATCCGCTAATCCCACACAGTCCCAGAGTGCATCTAAGATCCCGTTCCAGTCGCCCACTAAAACTAAAGAGCGGGACGTTTCAAGAAAGATCTCCAGACGCCGGAAGAAATCAGGCCGCCCTGCTCCTGTCGGGGCATAGACGGCCAATAGCCTGAAAGCTCGCCCGTCTCCGATGGTTACGTCCAGCACTACCAACTTACCTTCTGGGTCCAGGAAGATGGCCCGTATGGCGAGATCCAAAACTCTCCGAAAAAGCACAGCAACTTCTCCCCCCGATCCAGGACGGCTGAGAGATGCGTACACATTGTAGCCGCCGAAGATCGGTGCGAAGGCCCGTGCTTCGGAGATTCTGGTCTCGCTGATGGCCACTACATCTATGTTTAGTGACCTGAGGTCGTTGAGCAGGTGGCCCTGCTTCCATGACGACCCCAAGCCACGCGCATTTATGCTGCCTATTCTGAGTGAGGTCATGTTGAAATGGAGTGGAAAAGATGGGAAAGACCACTTACCTTACTTGTCGTAGAGGAAGGATGGTTTCTCCATCCTTTTCACTGCTTGTGGCCTCCTCTGGAAGGATGTCCTTATAAATCCTCCTGGAGAGTGCTCGTCGGAGGTCTCCGATGTCTTTGGGGAATTTTTGTTTTAGTGTCGTGTACGTTTTCTGTGTGATGCGAGTGATTTGTATGTGTGGAGGTGGTGTGAACTTTTGGGTTGTTGTGTAGTCTTTTTCTGTGATGCTGGTGTTGTGTTGGATGTAGTGTAATAATTGGTTGTTGTTCAAATGTAATGCTGTGCAGTGTGTATCATTTTGGTTGTTTTGTTTTGTTTGCGTTTGTTGTGGGTTTGTTTCTGTTTCGCTTTTTGGTGACTTTTGTGGTGTTGGTGATGGTGGTGTTGGGGTTAATGATGGTGATGGTGTTGGTGTTTGTGGTGATGGGTTTGGTGATGCTGGTGTGGATGGTGGCATATCTGTCCTAATTTTTTTGTTTCTTAATTTATTTGTTTCCCTCTGTATTTTGTTTTTGGAGGGGGAAGGAAGAGAATTTTTTCTTTTTTGGTTTCTTTTTTTTTCCGGATATCGTTTCCCACTCCTCGTCGTCACAATCTGTCTCCAGTTGCGATAGTTCGGGGAGTGGAAAATCCTCCACAGGCGTTGGTTTTGGTTGTGGCGTGGTGGATGGTGTAGTCGCTGGTGCTAGTTCTGGCGCGTTGGGTGGTGGTGATGTTGGTTTTGCTACTGTTGCTGGCGTTGTTGCTGTTACAGTTGCTTCCGTTGCTGCTGCTACATTTGTTGCTGCCATTTCTGCCACTGGTGGTGTTGATGGTTGAGTCACTGGGGTGGGTAAGAGAGGTGGCCTCAACCTTTTAGCCTGAGGTCAGAAAGCCCATAGGTGGGTTCCTTCACCACAAACGACACACCTAGGCCTTCTGCCCTCGACGATTACGGTGAGGTTGCTGCCGTCAGTGAGGTCTACTACCTCTGGGATCTCCTCAATGCTTTTTTGGTCCGCTTGGATCAGGAGCTCCATCCCAGATCCGGACCAGTCCTGCTTTTCTTTTGCTATTTCGATTATCTTGGTGTTGGCTTCGATGCCGGCGAGGACGGCAGCCATTAGCCAGGGAATTTCGATGGCCGGTGGAACGTGGGTCACTCTGATCTTCACGAGTCTCTGGCCACAATAGCTTGGGACGAGTGTGAAGTCGTCACTTCTTAATAGGGCCATGGAGTGTTCTCTGGCCTCCTGTGGTGTTTCAAAGAACACGTCCACGGTTCCATATTTCTGCCCACGTCTGATGTGGGTCTTTTTTGCCCACACATGTCTCAAATTTTTTGGATTTGGGACTCGGATGCCCGTTCCACTCGGCGCGATTTTATGTTAATCGTCCGATAAGACACGGTGCATAGGCGCCGATGCTCCATTTTATTAGGTGGGGGAGGCTGACCCTGTACCCATGTTTCTTTACCATTTGTTTGGCTTCTTCTAATTCCTCCTGAGTTACCTGGAATGCTTCGCACTTTTTGCTACTCTCGCAAAAGCAGAGTAGTTTTCTTAATTTCATTGTTGCTGTTGTTGTTATCGTTATTTTTGTTATTGTTAATTTTAGTTTCAGTTGTGGTGGTGGTGGCGTCAGTGGTGTTCGGTGTGGAAGAATTCATTTTAGTTGAATTCATTTTGATATCACGAGTTAATTAATTTTTTTCTTTTGTTTCTGTTGTCGCTGTGGTGGTGGTGGCGGCTTTAACACCAGCAGTCATTGGTAATGGCGGGAAATGAATGTCTGCCTGAGACAAATTTAAAATATTGCTATTGCTTATATTTTTAGTGTTGGCAAACGTAGTAATATTTACAATAGTGGTGTCGGTGTGAGTTGTTAGTTTTTGAGGAAGGTGTGATTCTGAGTCGTCCATGATTTTTCAAAGAAAAAATTTTGTTTGATAATTATAAAAGTTTAAATTTTGGGCTCAAGGGTGTCATCTTTTTGGGTGTCCTTTTCAGATAACAATGTATGTGCACTTATATACAGTTAACAATAAAAAATTTCCATAAATGGCAATTTTAAACAACTGAAAATAACAAACATTTGCGGAGCTCACGATGATACAATTTACTACGTAGGTCGCCAATAATAATAATAATAATGATAATAATTACATCAAACATTACATTATAATGAAACTTATGCTTATTCTTTTTGCGGTGGGTTTTACCTATTTGTTTTTTTGTTTATTTATGTTCGTCTACAGCGTGATAGTGCCACACTAAAATCACCGGGGGTGACGAAATCACCGGTGGTTATGTAACCATACATTCACCAATCCTCGATAAGAGTGTTTAAATGTCGAACCTAAACAGTTCGAATAACGGTGAAGTGACAGATGTCACGTGACAGACTCTCACCCAGCAGGTGCTCTCTGGCTCAGCACAAGGGACCTGGCTGTCAACCAAATACTGCTGATGTCGGAGGAAGAAGAAGAAGGAAAGGGACCAGAACCAACTGGACGAAAGAATTGAATAGAACTGTTATGCAATGTTACCTGAAGAGTAACCCAAAGGAGAAAGGCTATAGGAAACGGATGCATAACATCGGGAACGAGATTGGTCTATTTAAATTAGATGAACAAAAATTGGCCGGGCAGGCTCGGGTAATAAGAACTAATGGGTGGAAAAGCGAGCTGGAACTGGAGGAACTGAGCAGAGAGATTAGGTTGGAAATGGAGAGTGGATTATGCCAGGCAAACGAGCCAGTGGGAAATGTCGGTGAAGAGGTTGAGAGAACGGAGGAACCATCCGAAGCAGACAATGATCTGAATGCTGAAATAAATAATACCTGGAACAAAGATACGGTCATTGAGGAGATGAATGCTGACGGGCTAGGACAAGATTTGGTTGATATCCTAAACTTAGTGGTAGATGAATTGAACAATGATAGTGGGAGACCTATGAACCTAAGATTTGTAGACAGGAAAAAGTTAAAAGAAACAACAGCTAAGGTAAACAAAGTCATCCCATACCTTGAAGCGAGGAGCCTTCACCAGTGCAACAATATCCTCAAAGCAACAGCAAATGCGGTGTGGAAATTACTTGGCATAAAAGCGAGAGGAAACAACAAACAAGAAAGATCAGAACCTTGGTGGAAGAAACGACTGAATGGTCAAGTTAGGGAAATGAGAAATGACATTGGAAAGCTTGAGTCCCTACTGAATGGGACACTAAAAAACATAGACACTAAAAATAGACTGGAAAAAAGGCAAAACTAGGAGGAAAAAGCTAAATATTATCATAGAGGAACTGAAGCAACGCATTGTAGCAAAGAGTGCAAATATTAGGCGATACGAGAGCAGAGTCAGTCAGTATAGACAGAACCGCATGTTTGACAACAACCAGAAGATGCTGTTTGGACAGCTTGTAGGGAAAGAAAGAGGCAACGGCTTGATCCCCGAGGCAGAACAAATTAAGACATTCTGGAGAGGAATATGGGAGCAGGATGTTAAACATAATGACCAGGCAGTGTGGATTGAGACAGTACAAAAGGAGCTTAGTGAACAGGCACACCAACAAACTGATTTGAGTATCACAGTTGAAACTCTTAAGGGGCAGGCCAAAAAACTAACCAACTGGAAATCACCAGGCCCAGATGGTGTGCAGTGGTATTGGATTCAAATTATAACATCCTTTCACCCGAAACTGACAACCATGTTCAATAACTGCTTCATGTCAGGTGAGGTACCAGAATGGTTGACAAAAGGTACCAAAGTTCTGGTAATGAAAGACCGAATCAAGGGTAATGATGTTACCAACTATAGACCTATCACATGTCTGTCCGTAATGTGGAAACTGTTGACAAGCATTGTGTCTGAGGCAATCTACCATCACCTCCACACAAACAACTTGTTACCGGACGAACAAAAAGGATGCCGAAAGAAGTCCCGTGGTACAAAGGACCAGTTACTTATTGATAAGATGGTAATGAGGAATTGCAAGAGGAGACACACTGGTCTTGCCATGAGATGGATAGCCTCATTCTTGGATCACCAAAAGCTAGAGATCTTCAAGGTGGCAGATAACATCAGACAGTTATTGGGCAAAAGTATGAAGTCCTGGAAAACAGAGTTAACATCAGCTGGAGAATCCTTGGGAGGCGTGAAGATCAAGAGAGGTATCTTCCAGGGAGATAGTCTGTCCCCTCTGTTGTTTGTCCTTTCTCTGATGTCCCTGACCAGTATACTGCGAAAGGTGAGAGCAGGATACAAGTTGGGAAAGGGAGAGCTTACCATCAATCACCTCCTCTTCATGGACGATCTTAAGCTCTTCGGGAAGAGTGAGAAAGAGTTGGATGTGCTTGTTGACACTGTCCGTATTTTCAGCAATGATATATGTATGCAATTTGGTATTAGTAAGTGTGGAGTCCTTGTGATGAAGAGGGGTAAATTGAGCAGAAGCAACGGAATCCAGATACCAACAGGTGAGATGATAAAGGAAATTGACACTGAAGAAGGATACAAATATTTGGGCGTTCTGGAGGTTGATGACATTAAGAACAAAAAAATGAAGGAATTGATAAAATCTGAATACATTCGGAGAGTAAGGAGCGTATTAAAGTCACATCTGAACAGTAGGAATGCCATAAGTGCAGTAAATTCCCGAGCTGTGTCTATTATTAGGTACAGTGCGGGAATTCTGAGATGGAATCTTGCTGAACAAAAAGAAATAATAATAATAATAATAATAATAATAATATATATATATATATATATATATATATATATACACACACACGCACACACACACACACACACATTAAACTTTTACTTTGATAACTTTGATATGTTTCGGCCAGCATTGGCCCAGACTTAATAGCACCACCTGGCGAAGTCTTTCAAATCAGGATTTGGACACGATGGCCCACTCGAGCAGAGAGTTATTGTTTACGGAGATATATCCAGGTGTAGGAGGTTTATCCGGGATTTCTTGAAGGAATTTGTCCAAAGACTTCTTGAACTTTATGGGGTCTGCTTCTGTTTTAATGTGTTTTGTTGTAATATTAAAGAGAGCGGGGACAATTGAGGTGAAATAATTGTGCTGTATTGTTGGTATGAGATGCGAGTGGGATTTTTGTTGTGGGCGGATGACACGGGACCAAAGCACTGGGTGTACCTTAAAGTTGATGCCAACATCATTTGGACAATGCTGATGGAATATCTTCCACATCCTGCAGATGATGTAGCGCTCACGGTGGCGTTTAAGTTTTTCTAGTCGACCCCAATTGTCAAAGCCTGACATGCCATCTATCCGTTTCGTGATTGACCTTTGGGGAGTTTCAATTTTCATGATACTTTGTTTCGTGTGAGGAGACCACAGTGGACAGCAGTATTCAAGCTGGGGTCGGGCAAAAGTGGAGAAGAGAAGGATAATAGTGTGGATATCTCTCGACTGGAAGGTTCTGAGAATCCAGGAACAGATTCTGTGGGCCATGTCAACTTTGCTGTTTGTATGAGTGGCCCAGCTTATGTTGTTGTCCACAATTACTCCCAAGTCTCTGATGTTGTTGGATACATCGAGAGTTTCACCTGAAGGAAGGGAGTATGTGAGTTTCAGAGTATCCTCTTTTCGAAAGTGGATTAACTCAAATTTATCCTCGTTCAGCAACATACTTTTCTTTTCCGCCCATTGGATAACACCCAGTAGGTCAGACTGAAGGCAAGTGCGGTCACCCACCTCATTGATGACATTCTGGAGCTTGGAATCATCTGCAAAGATACTTATGTTGCTGTGCTTGATAATGTCAGTAATGTCATTAATGTAGATGATGAAAAGAACTGGGCCCAACACAGTGCTTTGCGGAACGCCATTACTGACTTTGGCTGGGCTTGATTTTATTCATTCGACTACAACATGTTGGGCTCTGTCTGTCAGGAAACACTTGATCCATTGCAGTTACTTTTCAGAGACACCAATGCTGGATAGTTTTTTAATAGAATCTTGTGATCAAACCTATCAAAGGCCTTGCTGAAATCAAGGTAGATGACATCAGTGTTGGAGCCCTCTCTCAAAGCTCTCAAAATGTCATCAAAGTGATGCAGGAGTTGCGTTAGGCAGTCCCTTTCATTATAGAACCCATATTGGCTGGAGTTCAGCAGTCTGTTGCTTTCAAGAAAGTGGGTTATTCGTGATCTCACAACCCTCTCAAATACCTTGATGATATGAGAGGTGAGTGAGATCGGACGGTAGTTCAGTGCAAGAGACTTGTTTCCCTTTTTGAAAACTGGGACAACAGACTGGGACAGAAAGTTTTCAGGAATATAGCCAACATCCAGTGAGTTCTTCCACAGATTAGCACGAGGAGATCCAAGTTGGTGTCGACACACCTTCAGGACACAAGCTGGGAACGTATCGGGGCCTACTGCTGAATTGTGAATTCTCATTTTATTAATTCTGATGAGTCCAATCTTTTTTCATATAATTAAGTAATAATTAATTATGTATCTGCTTAAGATTTGGAAGACACGTGTGTTAATTCATTAAAATGTAATATGACCGTTTTGGTCTTGTTTATCATTGTAATATTTGCTCTATGAGTTTACTTAAACACCTTCAAACAACGATTTAATACAACTCAAACAGAATTCTATTTAGCCTTCTGAGTAGTATCATGTAATAAACCTCATATTTGAGCTGTAATAATTTCTTCACCCCTACCTGTCTGTTTTCTTCTTCGAAAACAATCTTTTATGAACTACATATATACATATATATATATAACGAAGGAAGTGTGGTAAGTAACCAGATGGACCATAACGCACCAGAGTACTCAATACTTAGGGTAGTATATATATTCGTGGGACTGCCTTATACAAACATAACAGATTTTTTGCAGGCTGTCCCCGAATCAAATTTTCAATTTTCTTTTTCCTATCTTCCATTATATGTTTGGGTTCAACGTAATCCTGTTAAGTAATTCTGTGGATAACTCCCGATGAGATCGTCCTGTCTTGCATCATAACTGGATGATGGAGCTGGGCCATCGAAATATGTATAGTGATTTCATGGAATTATAAAGCAAATTTCCCAGTCTCTTATTAATTAATAATAAATAGATAATTATATATATATATATATATATATATATATATATATATATATATATATATACGATATATTCACAAATGGAAACTATATTTATAAAACCATATTTATTTCATCATACATATTTCAAGGACACCAAGTTAAATAATGGTGTGCTTTCATTAGATAAAATATAATATAGATCAGTTTTATAAATAAATATTGACATTCCCTTAAAGAATGCGATCATTTCTGTTGGAAGCTCCCGGATAGTGGGGTTATAAATTTAATTATACTATTATGCAAATTAGTGTCGGATATTTTAAAATCACAGTAGATTTATATAAGGGTATGGAGAGAGGGAAAGAGAAAAAAGAGAAAAAAGAGAAAAAAGAGAAAAAAGAGAAAAAAGAGAAAAAAGAGAAAAAAGAGAAAAAAGAGAAAAAAGAGAAAAAAGAAAAAAGCATAATTTTAACAACTATAATAGAAAACCTTACAATAATTCGGAAAACAAAAAAAGAAATAGAACTAGGAATATATTATGGTTCGCTCCTCCTTTCTCATTAAATATTAAAACTCCTATTGCTAAACTATTTTTTAAAGCTCTTGACAAATGCTTCCCTAGAACACATAGATATTACTCAATTTTTAATAGACGTACTATAAAATTAACTTATTCATCCACCAAAAATTTAGCGCAGAATATTAATAGAATTAATAATAGAAATTTAAAACCTAACCAAAATACCACTAATAACCCCAGCAATTTCCAATTTGATAAATGTAACTGTAGATATAAATCTAATTGTCCGTTAAATAACA
>OZ024741.1:355915314-356007814 GCA_964016885.1 Eledone cirrhosa
ACATATACATACATACATCCACGCTTACAAATACAAATAATAATAGGGGGGGAGGGGATTATAGTAAATATAGGTTTCAAGAAACATAGAATATTAATCTGCATTTAGATCATAATATGTGTTTACATAGTAGTTTCAGTATTAGGAAATGTAAGAAAGAAGGCAAAATTATGCATTTTAATATAAGTAGACTATTAATTATAGGTTAACTAAATTAAAGATAGTTAATATATTGATTTCTAAGGTGTATACTACTTAGGTTTATAATATTTGAAGCGGAATTTTGAAGTTAAATAGTAGTAGAGTATTAATTATAGTATAACTAAATTAAAATTATTAACGTTATGGTATCAATATTAGGAAATGAATTTAGTAATAGGGAAAAAAACCAAATAAAGTATTACATCGGTAGTAGAATATAAATTATAGGTTAACTAAATTAAAAATTATATATTAATTTCTATAGTATATGTTTCTTAGGTTTATAATAATTAAAACAGATATTGTATTTTATCTATAGTAGAATATAATTATAGGTAAACAAAAATTAAAATTAATATATACACACATATATATTCATATATATATACATATATATATATATATATATATATATATATATATATATATATATACATATATACCCATACATATATACATACATATTTTTTCAAAAATTGCAAAGAATATATTAACTAGGTATACATCTAAAACCTATCTCAGTCTATGATTACATGACACTCTGCAATCCATCTGTATTAGGATTTTAATTTTAAGCCAATTAAATTAAATTTTTAGGTTAACCAAATTAAAACCAAATTATAAATATATTTCTAAATTGTACATTAATTAGGTCTATAATATTAAAAAATATTTCTCTGTCATTGAATACACGATATTTTGTTATATTTTATCTGTAAAGGAATTTTAATAAAAGGTTAAATAAATTAAAATTAATCTATAAATTAATTTACAAAGTATATATTAGTAATATTTAAAAGTTTTTCACAATTTATGATTACACAATATTTTATAATCTCATCTGTAGTAGAATTTTAATTAAATTAAATTTATAGGTTAACTAACATTTAAATTAAATTATATATTAATATCTAAAATAATGTTATTAATTAGGTTTATAATATTTAAATGTTTTTCTTAGTTTATGATTACACGATATAATTAATTCCTGTCGTTTATTTAATAGGATAACCTTAGATTTCATTATTTCAAATAGTTCTTGGGAACATAATCTACATTCATTTCTATTATTTTGATAAGGGGTGGCTCTTTTGAGCACACTCCAGGTCATATCATATTCTATATTCTTATTTTTATAACTATTGATTTTTTCTGCTAGAGATGTTGTATTAGCCAGTGCGGCATTTTTAAAACTATGTTTGTGGGTATTAAACCTTACCTTAAAATTGTTAGAAGTAGCTCCTATATATGAGCAAATAGAATCTTTAGTTTTAACATTACATTTATAAACTATGTTGTTAACAAGACAATTTCCTTTTAATGGGCAGTTTGCTTTGTTTCTACAGTTACAACCTTTCGTTAATTCTGTATTTGAGGAGATATGGTTAGTTTGATGTATTGGTGGTATACTTATGGTATTCTTACATTTATATGCATTTTAGGCACTTATATTTTGTTTTATGTTATTGGTTGTTGAGTATGAGAATTTAACTGTAGACCTATTTAAGATTTGATGGTATTTGTGGTTTGGCGGGAAGTCTTTCTCTAGGATATAAAAATTTTTTTTAGCAATATTATCCTTAATTTGTAAATTAAATGGAGCATTATACCAAGTAACTCGTCTATTACGGTTTCTATGTTGTTTATTATTTTTATAGGTTGTATCGTGATGTTTACTAGGAGGATTAATGTTAATGATCTCACCACGCACATTTTTAGTTAGATTTATAGATTTAGGTGTTTTATCTTGTTTATTAGGAGTTTTATTATTAACATTTATTAGAGTTGTATGATGAGTAGTTTTTTGAGAGTTACTATACTTTATATTAGAAGAGTTGTTGGTATTTTTGGGTATAGTGTGGGTGGCATTTAGGTGTGTACTTTTCATTTGGTGTGTGTTGGTAATATTAGGTTGTATGTTTATAGTATTTTTATTTTTAGTAGAAGGTATATATTATAATCTATTTTTGTGGCCACTTCTATCTAGAGCTTCATTATAGAAGGTCGCATTTTTATCAAATACATCTTGGTTAGAAGAAAGGTTAGAAATTCTAAGTGATATATTATATGCAAGGTTTTTAAGGATAGATTTAGGGTGATTAGATTGTGAGTGTATGTAGTGTAAGTTTTGGTTGGGTTTATGGTAAGGTTGGTAGATACCCGTAGCTAAGTCTAAAGTTATATCTAGGAAATTTACTACTTTACTTGTTTTTTCAAAAGTAATATGAAGACTATAATAGTCTTTAAGGAAAGTTCTAATATGCTTTTTGTTTTTTTCTATTTCTGAAAGGCTAAGGTTGTTGGAAAGAAGAAGACAGTCATCACGATATAAACCACCTTTAAGGTGGGGGAAGGAGGCATTTATGTTGAAAAGGAGAAAGAGGCCCACAAGATCAGTAATTTGGGCGGAATCGCTTGAACCCATAGTAATATCAAATAGATTACTATATGTTCGTGATTACTGTATGTTCGTGGTTGTGTGTATGTTTATGCGTATATGCACATGTGTGTGTGAATGTATGTATATGTGTGAGTATATGAATGTGTATATATTTATTTTTATATTTATATGTTTATATGCGTATATGTATTTTATCTGTAGATTATAAACATACAGAGACATTAGCCCTGAATTTTTGTATTTACATACATCTTTTCGGCATGCGTATGCATGTGAACATATATTTTTATGCATATCTGTGAACGAAGTTACTTACATATATACACACACCTAACTGTATA
Organism: Eledone cirrhosa; assembly: GCA_964016885.1. NCBI lineage: Eukaryota > Metazoa > Mollusca > Cephalopoda > Octopoda > Eledonidae > Eledone > Eledone cirrhosa. Next base: position 355,918,258 of record OZ024741.1, read on the forward strand.
AACTTTTTGTGTTTCCATTGGTCAATTTGAACTCTGTTCCCAAACAGACCTGTAATTTTGAATTGTTGTTATTATCAATAAATATATTTCATTATTTCTGAAGACGGCATATATATGAGTTGGTATGTATATTTAATTTTGATAGTTTGTATAATTTTGTATAATTTTGTACATAGATCTGTTAAATATACATGCCAATTCTAACACATATATATCCCAGAAACGATCGTTAAATAATGAACTTTTTTTGTTTAATATAAGGAACTGTTTCATTGTTTTATTCATTATTTTTTAAATATTTTATATATATATATATATATATATATATATATGATGCATATCTACCTGTATGTGTATCTATGTCTATGTGTATATATGTGGGAGTTGTGTATATATATATATATATATATATATATATATATATATAATATATATATATATATATATATATATGCATACAATTCAAATGCAGTAGATTATAAGGGTTTCCTTAAGGTTCGTGATAAACAAACTTATATAATAACAGTCACAACTACATAACAGGTGGATTTAGTAAATACAAAATTTATAATATAAGGTTTGTATTATAACATAAGGTTTCTATAATCTTAAATTTCCTTTGTTATCTTGACATTTATAACATTTAATATAGGTAAATAACTTAATTTCCTTCACGCTGTTTTGCTATTACATAGAAATGTTTTTCTCCGGGGTTTTTTTCTCTGGTTTCTCAGAAAAACATATAAGTTTAAGAAAATTCCTATACATAAAAAGTCCTTTATCTATGTGTATGGTATGTGTAGGTATATATATATATATATATATTTATATCTATGTGTATGTATGTGTACGTACGTATATATATATGAATATATTCTTTTAATAATATATGGGTTTTAATAATATATAGATTTTTAATAATATATAGATCTCAACTTTTAATGTATAGATCTCAATAATTTGATGGATAATTTAATTGATAAACTAAACATTTAATCATATTTAAACACTGGTTAAAATTCATTTTCCATTCACGCTTATTTACTTATTTACTTTACTCATCCAAAAATATTTATTTTTTCACTTCATCTTAAAAGTTATGCTAATACAACAACCTATCACTTAGGGCTTTCTCTTTCTCTTTCGCTTTCTCTTTTCTCTTTTCTTTTTTCTTCTCTTTCTCTCTTTCTCTTTTTCTTGTTTTCTTATTTTCCTCTTAAAGCTGCTTTTTTCTTTTTTCTCTTTCCCTCTCTCCATACCCCAACGGCTTATTTTAAATCTACTGTGATTTTAAAATATCCGACACTAATTTGCATAATAGTATAAATAAATTTATAACCCCACTATCCGGGAGCTTCCAACAGAAATGGTCGCATTCTTTAAGGGTATGTCAATATTTATTTATAAAACTGATCTATATTATATTTTATCTGATGAAAGCACACCATAATTTAACTTGGTGTCCTTGAAATATGTATAATGAAATAAATATGGTTTTATAAATATAGTTTCCATTTGTTAATATATCGTATTTTTACTCCAATAATTTGTTGAGTGCTTTATATCAGTTATAAAAATATTTGCTTGTTGTATCCCAACAATTTAAATAGAACTTCTACATATATATTTATCCTTATCGAGCCCTCTTTGGATTTTAGTCTTCAAATTTATTATTATTACTATTATTATTATTATTATTATTACTATATATATATATATATATATATATATATATATATATATATATATGTGTGTGTGTGTGCATGTATATATATATATATATATATATATATATGTACATGCACCCCCCCCCCCCACACATATATATATATATTGTGTTAATTGACAGTCAATTAACGCAATCAGATATACACACTCATATTTACAGAATATTTCCTTTGCCCCCCAAGAACAATTTTGTTCTGTGAAGAATCACAACTACCAACACAGCTGCTACTATCATGACTACACACTTCTCTCTCTGTACACAAGAACTCATTCTCCAGTCCCCTTCTGAGCAAGGAAGATGAAAAAAAAACTTACTCCAACACTTAATTTTAAATCTTTAATTCTTAGTTTTTAATTCTTATTAATTATTTTTAATTGTAATACTCAACATTTGATAAGATTAGTTTTAATAATACATCGAAATTGGTAATACTTTATATACATTATAAAACTCTTTTTTAAAAGAATTGTCCCTCTCATTTTTCAATAATGTCATCTTTTCAATAATGTCACTTTGACGAATCAAAGAAAGGAAAAAAAGAAAAACAGACTCTAAAATATATTTTCCGAGCTATTTCCAACTTCTCTCTCTCTCTCTCTCTCTCTCTCTCTCTCTCTTTCTCTCTCTCTCTCTCTGTATATATATATATATATAGAGAGAGAGAGAGAGAGAGAATATTGGTGCAGACATGACTGAATCGTTTAGAATATTTGGATGTTCTCTGAATTAGCAAAATAAATTTCATCTAAACTGTAAAATGGTTATGTTGGTTTGACGTGAAAATATATTAGAGCGTTACTGGTACTTTATGTTATCGAGCCCGTATAAATGAAAAGAAAAGATGGTGTGTGCACACACATACACGTTTACGAACCCAAAGCTTAGAAATTCAACTGCTTTAGCTAATAAAATTTGGGAGTTAATAGAATAAAAAAAGGTACGAAATTTCGTGATCTATCCTGGAATTTTCCCATAAGTATCAGCAGGATACAGAAGTGTGTCATATTTATACACATGAAGTCTACAATAATAATTGTTTCTACTTTTTGGCACAAGGCCAGCAATTACCCAGTGCATTACTGGTACTTTATTTTATCGACCCCGTAAGGATGAAAGGCAAAGTCAACCTCAACGGGATTTGAACTCAGATCGTAAAGGGACGTAACTATGCTGGAAAGCATGGCGTCCGACCCTCTACCGATACTGCCAATCCACCACCCTTTAGTCTACAATAATAATAACTGGCAAAACATTAGTAAACACTAGACAGGAACGAATTTTTAATTGCAGACACAAACAATTAAAAAATATTTTTTACTATATTCCTGCCTAACAGGAAATTTGATCATACTACTGATTCACTCATTTCACGGTGACTTTATTGTAACTTTATTATGGGTATATCTTTGCTGGCTGAATCTCGAACTCTTTGAAGTAATGCCGGCTGCATTCTTATCTGTAAAATACCACATAGTTGTCAAGTTGGTAGATGTTCATTGAACAACATAATTGTTGTTGCTGTTGTAATACTACTACTATTACAACTAATTTTCTGTTGTTGTTTTGAATGGGTACATTTTCAGCCAATAATAGTCCAGATATTTTGTAGGATTGAATCCACTTGTCATTTCCTATTCCCCTAACACTACCATAAAGCTCCCATCCTTCCCTACTCTTATTTGTATTGATTTATCTACATCAATCTTAGCCTTTCCTCAGTCTTCCATCTCTTTCCCCTAATCTTCACCCTCTTGGATTCTTCATTGTTCTTCCTCTTTATTTCTTCCTCTACTTATGTTTTTCTGTCTAAAATACTATCCTCCAAGTATCTCTCCCTCTCTATTCTTTCATGTGTCTTCCTCTATTTCTTTTCTTTTTCTTTATCACGTTTTGTCTTTTTTGTCTTTTTTGTCTTTTCCTTTTCTTCTTTTCTTTTCTTATCCTTTTTCTTTTTCCTTCAATTCTAGCTTGCCTTCTATATATCTCTATATTTGAAAATGTTTTTATTCCACTTTGAAAATTTGTTGCCTACATATGATTTTATAAATAGTTGGGTTCGATTTATTTTGATTGAAATAATCAAATATTAGCGATCTTACCTTGATATGTAACACACACGACGAAACACGTGTCAGTGTTATGTAATAATGCTATTCCCATTTTTCTGGAATGTGATGCTTTAAATAATAATTTTGTAAATCTCACTCACTCTCTCTCGTTCTCTCTCTCTCTCTCTTGCTCTCTCTCTCTCTCTCTCTCTCTCTCTCTCTCTCTCTCTCTCTCTCTATATATATATATATATATATATATATATATATATATATATATATATATATATATATATATGAACCAGTAAGACCCCGACAGCTGAGCTCAAGCCGTTTCGACGGCTAATTCTGGACTTAGTCCAGAATTAGCCGTCGAAACGGCTTGAGCTCAGCTGTCGGGGTCTTACTGGTTCCTATTACCCACTCTACTACCTCAAGTATTGAGTACTTTGGTGCGTTATGGTCCACCTGGTTCCTTACCACATTTCCTTCCTTCGTTATATATATATATATATATATATATATATATATATATATATATATATATACTTTTTCTCTATTATATATGTTCTGGCTCGTTAATTTATTAACCTGTCATAGAACCACATTGGCATACGGTTGGATAATACATGTGGTCCCGATGTGCATTTTTTGCACGTAGGAAAACATACTTTATTATTATTAATCTCCCCTAAGGTCGAGATAACATTTTGGTCGTTTTAACTGCTGCTATTTCTAGTGACAGGACCTTGACCTTTCCGCTCTTGCCTTCTATCTTTACACTCGGCGCTAGACAAGATTGTTTCCTTATCATACACTCTCATCCGGGAACAGTTCTTTATGGCGCCAGTTCGTGATTTGAACTCGGGAATTTTATATTCTCCGAGTGAGAAGAACCCTCTGACGAAAGTCTCCTTCTCAATGGTGTTCCGCATGGATTATCCATTTATTTTGAGACTTGAAACCGCGCGGTAAGGGTAAATATAGTAAGTACAGTAAACTTGTTAAAATTCATTTTAAAACTTTTTCTCTACCTTGATTATATATATATATATAAGCAAAAGGAATATTTAATTTGTTGTTAATTCAACAAATATATATGTTTATAACTGATTCGAAGCACTCGACAGATTTTCTGGGGTATAATATCAATGATATTAAATAAATGGAAACTATATTTATAAAACCATATTTATTCTATTATATATATTTCAAGGGTACCAAAACTTTGGTACGCTCTCCTCATATAAAATACAAAATTTGTTTTATAAATATTGACATATCCAGGAAGAAAATCTTAACGGTTCAAGTTTTTCCTGGATAGTAAAAGGAAAGAAGGGAAAGAGAAGAAAAGTCAAATATTTCAAATTATTAAGATGAATATGCAAATGAGGTTGAGGTATAGGGCTGAAAAAAATGTTATTTTTAGACGCTAGGTAGATTTAAATAATTATTAGGATATATGTTTGTATGTGTCGGAAGAAGAAAGAGAAAGAAAGAAAAGCTTGTATTTACGTGAATTTAAAAAGAATTAACAGTTTGCAGGAATGGTGGAATATGATTCCAGAATTTAAAAAATTATTTAGCTATATTATGAGTTATATTATTATATATATAATCAATTAGATTAAATGAAGAATTATGGTTGTAAGTACATTTTATCTGATTACATTGCAGCAGGTTGTATAATTACGGCCCTTTACGTTCTGTGTTCAAATCCCGCCGAGGTTAGCTTTGCCTTTCATCCTTACGGGGTCGATAAAATAAAGTACCAGTCACGCACTGGTGTGGATTTAATCGACTTTCCCCTCCCTCAAAATTGCTGGCCTTGTGCCTATATAAGAAACCAGTATAAAATAAAGCACCAGTAACACACTAGGCACGATTTAATCGACCCCCCCTCTTCCATTGAAACTGCTGGTTTGTGCCAAAACTAGAAACAATTCTTAAAGTAGAGCTGTTAAGAAAACGGATGGCATATCCTGAACAAGTGGCATGGAAATATACAATATTTTTCTCTTTGTTTCGCACTCTAATTAAAACTTTTGTTTTTAACTAATACAAAATAGGTCAAATGTTAATCTTATGCACAACATTTATCAAATATTATTGTAACCAGAATTATATTCTGCAACACATTTCTTTAATGAAATTAATGTAAAAACTTTGTCAGTGTATAAATTACCTTCATGTATCTTTCTTTTGTTTTTTTAATCTCATTTTCTGTATATCTTGTAGTAGATAGATATTTAATGTAAAATAATTACTGCAACTGTTGGCGCGTGGTCACGTATAGAACGGTAGGATGGTTATCATCGTTCGTTAGAAGGCTTATTAAAAACGACCTAAAAAAACACATATAAATGGCCATAGCTGTATACTACGAGTGATTTTCTCTGGTTTTATACCGAGTTTACCATTCACTGACCAAATATCAAAAAAGGATAAACGAAAGAGAAAATAATACACAATGCGGTCTTCCCAAATTGATGTCGATGAAATTATAAATTCTCTGGGAGATACTAATTTTTTCCACGTTACTCAATACATAATTCTCTGTCTCCCAGTACTTATAATATGTACCAATAGCTTCTTCTACATATACCTTGGTATGTATAATCATTATATAAATATATAAATACTCTGCAGCAATATCATTATTTCATTATATTTCTCATTGTATATCTATCTATCCTGCTTTTTATTTGTCCGCTATATGTCGGCCCTTGTGACCAATAAAGAAATTGGCAGTATCGGTAGAGGATCGGACGCCATGCTTTGCAGCATAGAGTTACAGTCCTTTATGATCTGAGTTCAAATCCCACCGAGATAAATTTGCCTTTAATCCTTACGGGGTCGATAAAATAAAGTACCAGTAATACACTGGAATAATTGCTGAACTTGTGCCAAAAGTAGTAACAATTATTATTATTATTACTTCAGTCTCAGTCATTGAGGTCCCTGCTGCTGGGCCAGGGAGCACATGTCGTTCCAGCCTCCTTTTCACCGTTATTCGAACTGTTTAGATTCGACATTTAACCACTCATATCGATTATTATTATTATTATTATTATTATTATTATTATTATTATTATTATTATTATTATTATTGGCGACCTACGTAGTAAATCGTATCATTGTGAGCTCCGCAAAGGTTTGTTATTTCCGTTTGTTAAAAATTGTCATTTATGGAAAATTTTATTGTTAACTGTTTATAAGCGCACATACATTGTTTTCCAAAAAGGACACCCAAAAAGATTGGGGCCTTGTGCCCAAAATTTAAACTTTTATTATTAACAAAAATTTCTTTGAAAAAAAATGGCTAATTCACCTCTGCACCAGATGGAGAAAAACTGGAACGAGGTGACGAGCAGGGTGGCCTCCCTCACCCAGAAATGGGCTGAGAGGAGGCTGTCCCTGAAAGGCCGAGCGGAAGTGGCGAATACGTAGATCGCATCTGTCATCTGCTACCGCCTCACCGTCGTCCCTTGCTCCACCCCAACTCTCACTAAAATGGAGCGTCTCCTCTTCCGCTTTTTCTAGAAGGGACGCGCTCCCATGGTCAGACGATCCATCTGCTGTCAACACCCGTTGCGTGGAGGACTGGGCATACCATGGCTGATGATGCGCAAACATGCGCTGAGGCTGCGACATCTCTGGTGCTTCCTTGATGGTGAACGGGTGTGGTCGCCGTTCGCCAGGCACATTTTCCTACAGCTCGTCTCCTTGACGGAGCTCCAGTCCTGGGTCAGAAAAAGACCGAGGGTAGCGCTTGGAAACTGGAATGTCTCCAGGCGCTCACTGCCCTCTCCCAGTTGGGCCCCAGTATCGGTGGAATATCCACCTCGGCGTTCTATAGAGGACTAGTGGAGGGGAAGAGCGACGACGTTCTCGGAGAGATCCAGGGATCGAAGAAGATCAGCTGTTTGCTCTCTTCCGGAGAACTTTCAGCCCAGGGCCTATAGATAACTTCCAAAAATCCCTGGCCTCGCAGTTCTACCGGGGAGCGTTGCCGGTTCGAGATAAGCTCTACAGGCATGGAAGTGCCGTCAGCCGAGCCTGTCCGAGATCCGCGCATAGCGACGAAACCGTTGTGCACGCACTTGTTCAGTGCCCGAGCATTGCTGACTTGTGGAGCTATGTCGAACAGTTGCTGTCACGTGTGGGACTGATCCGGTTGTCGACTGAGTCCATTGTGCAGATGGTCTCGCCGTCTTCCTTTGAGGAGGAAGGGCAGGCGGTTTTCATCTGCCTGGTGGCCATGGCGAAAGAGATTGTGTGGTGGACAAGGTTAAAAGGATTAAAGACAAACACTTTCCTCCATGATTAACTTTTTCAAGTTTCACTTGAAGAGGAAAATCAGGGTGGAGAGGCGTGTTGCTTTCTAGCAAGTTTGTTGAAAGGTGGGTGAATGTAGCGAGAATGGTCCGAGCGAACGGGACCACTCTGAATATACGTCTGTAGTTTGAGAGATGGAAAAATTGAGAGAGGGCGCTTGTCCTGGTATTCAGGGTGGCCGTGGTCTTTTGTGTGGTTTTCGCCACGAGTAACCCTCGGAGGTTTCCCCCCTATTGGGGAATTTTTCATTGTTTCAATTTTCATTTTATTGTTTATATATATATGTTTTATATCTTTTTTCTTTTCTTATATAAATAATAAAAATATTTACACGCACAAAACCCACATCGTACCGTCCTGTTCCGTCTGTGATGTTTTCTTGATGTCAGCCCTTGTGGCCAATAAAGAAATCATTATTATTATTATTATTAAACCGTCCTGCACGCACTCGTCCAGTGCCCGAGCATGCTGACTTGTGGGTTTATGTCGAACACCTGCTGTCGCGTGTAGGACGGATCCGGCTATCAGCTGAGTCCATCGTGATGATTGCCCCGCCCTCTTCCTTTAGCCGGGAAGGGCAGGCAGTTTTTATCTGTCTGGTGGTCATGGCGAAAGAGATAGTATGGTGGACACGTTTGAAAGGGCTGAAGACGAGCACTTACCTCTTCGGTGATGCCCTGATTAACTTTTTCAAATTTCATTTGAAAAGGGAAATCAGGGTAGAGAGGGAAGTGCTCTCTTCCCAGCATTTTGTTGAAAGATGGGTGAGAGAAGCAAGTATGGCCCGAGTGAATGGGCCTACTCTGAGTATGTGTCTGTAAATTAAAGGTGGAAAACTGGGAGAGGGCACTTGCCCTGGTGGTCAGGGTCACTGTGGTTTTTTAATGGGCTTTCTCCACAAATGTCCCTCGGAAGTCTCCCTCCTATTGGGGAATTTTTCTTTGTTATTTTATTACATCCTCTGTTTTTTTACACGCAGAAATGCCTATTTTACCGTCCTGTATTGTCCTGTACTGTCCTTAATGTCTACTTATTGTAAACCCTTGTGGTTAATAAAGAAAACATTATTATTATTATTATTATTATTATTGAATGCCATGGTTGACGGAGGCTCGGCTCTGTAAGGTATAGTAATTTTTAACCGTTAAAACAATTGTAAATTGTTTAAAACTTGAACCAAATTGTTGATAAAGACACCCTCCTCCTCGTGAGAGGGGTCTTTCTGTCCGTTATTTGGCCCTTCGGGGTTAAATAACCAGTTATTGGGGTTTTGTACCCAAAATTTCATTTTAAACAAAAAAACAACATGGCTACGAAAAAGAAATTTCATAGGTCACTCCCACTCATTCCGTCTTCTTCTTCCTCAATCTATATATATAAAACTGTGGTTGTCTGTCTGTCTATCGACTTTTGGCACACATCTCCTCTTAGAATCTCTCACGGAATTGCACCGAAATTGCTATACTTGTACATTGAGCCCTAGCGAAGACATCGGAAAAAAAATATTTCAAATTGACCCGCCCTATCTGACGAAATCGAATATAATGTATCGATTTTTGAGCGTAAGTGATCAGTTATTTCCCTTTGTTCTGTTTACATTGAGCGTCTGCGTGCAAAAATTAAAAAAATTACGCTGGCTTTCTCAGCGTTTAAAATGACATTAACACAATAATTTTTACTTGAAAACAAGTCTATTTAAAGACTACGTAAAACAAGCAAATATTTCGTAAAAAAAAGCAAAAATTATATAAGTTTATTTAAAATATATGTATCTGTTAATTTCGTTACGCGTGCAGTCAGTTTTATATATATAGATGATAAACAATAATATCCTCTATGAGGTCACTAAACCTGCTAGAAACAGCAGCTAACTCTCCCTCATATCACACCACTCCCTACTGTCTTAAATTTAGAAAACACATATCCTCTATGAGGTTACTAAACCTGCTAGAAACAGCAGCTAACTCTCCCTCATATCACACCACTCCCTACTGTCTTAAATTTAGAAAACACATATCCTCTATGAGGTTACTAAACCTGCTAGAAACAGCAGCTAACTCTCCCTCATATCACACCACTCCCTACTGTCTTAAATTTAGAAAACACATATCCTCTATGAGGTCACTAAACCTGCTAGAAACAGCAGCTAACTCTCCCTCATATCACACCACTCCCTACTGTCTTAAATTTAGAAAACACATATCCTCTATGAGGTCACTAAACCTGCTAGAAACAACAGCTAACTCTCCCTCATATCACAACCCTCCCTACTGTCTTAAATTTAGAAAACACACAGACAACCATGCAGAACAACTCCATCGCAGCTCTGTTGTTCGGCTGGCATCGTCTACTCGCGTGTTGCGCAAGTACTGTGAAACAATAAATTTCAACACTTTTTTTGCACAGAGATAATATCCATAGGCGAAACTACAATTGTCACTGCTGGCGCAGCTCATGCTTCCAGGTCTGCAATTCATTCACCCAGTGCCTGGCAGACAAAAAAGTGCTGCAACCTAATTTTGGTAACTTAATGACCCCGAGCAACGCCGGGCTTTAATGCTAGTCATCACTACAGCAGAGAGAAGATTGTCTCTCTCCCTCCCTTCTTTAAATGTGTCTCTCTCCCTCCCTTCTCTTTCGCAAGTGACGAAAGAAAAGAAAAGTCTCGTGCAAAGCGTGCAAGGTTTCTCCACGACGACGACGACAGCGACGAAACAGGTGTGCGGGAAATACGAAAACCCAGTTCATTCGTCTGACGTCAGGAATAATAGCAGTAGCAGCTGTAATAACAACAGCAACAGTGACAATGAAAACAACAGTAGCAGCCGCAACAGCATCACCAGCAGCATAAACAACAACAGCATTAGCAGCAGCAACACCAACAACAACCACAGCAACAGCGGCGGAGGCAGTAGTCGTAGTACCTGCAGCAACAACAAAAGTACCAGCAGCTCTGACGACAACAACAACAGCAGCAGCAGAGAAAAACCAATCTCATTTGCAGGTATTGCGAAAAACTTGGAAACAATCCTCATAACAAATGAGGAATTAGAGGAAGCGAAGAAGATGGTGACAAAGAATGGACACCGAGCAATCTGCAAGGCAGCGGAAAAATTTTTCGAAACCCAAGAGCACTGTACGGTCACGTACCGTACAGTAAGTACAAAATCCCGTAGGGTGGAAAGAGCCACAGAGGCCCAAATACAAAAAGCCTTGGGGCCTGTGTGGCAGCGGAAAACGCACATCACCCGAGGCAAAAAATATGCCACCGTAGACGTACTTTTTGCCACACCCCAGGAGGCAAAGGCCCAATCAGTAGTGACCCTAAGGAGCGAGGAAATGGTGTTGGTGCCCTCCTACTGCGGGCAAAAAATTGTGAGGGTCAAACTGACCCACGTCCCCCCCCGGAATGGCCCCTTCTTGGCTGGCCGCGTCTGTCCTCGTCGGAATCGAGGACAAAACAACTGTACTGCAAGTACAGAAAAAAGTAAGAGAAGATTGGGTCGGCTCCTCCATTGAGATGCTAATCCAAACCAACCAGGAGTACATCGAAGCTATCCCGGATGTGATAGACTTCGATAACGGCACTCAACTGCCCATAAGTGTTGAAGGAAAACGCCCGAAATGCTTTCGCTGTGGATCGAAGACTCACCTCAGGGCCTTCTGCAACGAGAAGACCCTGAGAAAGGAGAAAACCCCCCTCCTTCCGAATCCGGCTCCACGGCTACCAGCAACAGGACAAGCGGCAACCAGGAACGATAGGTCCGTGGCACCCATACCCACTCCACGGAAATCAAAAACAGCAGCAGCAGTGGAAATATTAACAACAACAACAGCAATACCAAATGCAGCTGCAACAGAGGCTCCAGTGCAAACATCACCAACAACAACAAGTGAAAGAGTGGAGCTGGTACCCCTCCCCGACCTCACAGAATCAGACATGGAGTGTGAGGTGGGAGAGGGATGGCAAAAGGTCGTAAGAAGGCACAAACGCAGAAGCAGCGCATCGTCGCCTTTGAAAAGGGAGGAAAGAAATGAGAAAAGGGTAAAGTCTACTGCAAAGAGACCCACAGCAGCAACACGACCAACACCATCACCACCCACACTAGCACCACCATCACCACCGGCGACAACCCCACCGCCAACAACACCTTCAACACCACCACCACAAGCACCAACATCGCAAACACAACAACAAAACACACACACCCAGCAACAACGACAAGAAAATAGCAGAACCACACCCCACCCCCAGAAAAACAAATGCACGGCAATAAACACACACAACAAGAAACTAATGACTTACATAATTGAACACACAGACATTTCACAACAGGACTACATAATACCAGCACCAATCAAAACGCCAACTAACATAAGACTGCTAAAAATAGCAAAGAAACAATACACAAACATTAAAACGAAATTCCCCAACGCAGTTGGTGATTTCAGAGACCTAGGAGGGACTCTCAATCGAAGAGTATATTCGGACATACTCATAGAAGAGCCGACGACCAGCCGAAGGGACGATTCAACAGTCCCTTCACCAGACGATCAAGTGAAAAGGGATGGAAAAACCATCCCTCCTCTACGAAAAGTACGGTAAGTGGTCTTTCCCATCTTTTCCACTCTATTTTAAACATGACCTCACTCAGAATAAGCAGCATAAATGCGCGTGGCTTGGGGTCGTCATGGAAGCAGGGTCACCTGCTCAACGACCTCAGGTCACTAAACATAGATGTAGTGGCCATCAGCGAGACCAGAATCTCCGAAGCACGGGCCTTCGCACCGATCTTCGGCGGCTACGATGTGTACGCATCTCCCAGCCGTCCTGGATCGGGGGAAGGAGTTGCTGTGCTTTTTCGGAGAGGTTTGGATCTCGCCATACGGGCCATCTTCCTGGACCCAGAGGGTAAGTTGGTGGTGCTGCACGTGACCAGCGGAGACGGGCAAGCTTTCAGGCTAGTGGCCGTCTATGCCCCGACAGGAGCAGGGCGGCCTGATTTCTTCCGGCGTCTGGAGACCTTTCTTGGAACGTCCCGCTCTTTAGTGTTAGTGGGCGACTGGAACGGGATCTTAGATGCACGCTGGGACTGTGTGGGATTAGCGGATAGGGGTGGAGGGTGCAAGAGCCTCACCAACCTGCTCAGGCGTTTTGAACTGTCTGACAGGTACCGATTGGATTTCACGAATGTGCCAATGTGGACTTGGACAAACCGCACAGGGTCATCCAGATCATATCTAGATAGAGTATTGTGTAGGGAAATAGATAGGTCTAGCATAGGCTGTCCACAATTCAAGATAGTCAGCTACACGGACCACAAATTCGTGACCTGTGTGCTTGACTTAGATAGGCTTCATAGACGAGGACCCGGCTACTGGAAGCTAAACGCGTCCTTACCAGCGCGCAAGGCCTACAGAGACCGGATTAGCGAACTAGTTAAGCGGGCGTTGACGGGGGCCATCGTCAACAACAAGTGGTGGTTTGCTCTGAAAAGAGCGATTAGAATAGAATCGATTAGGTTTAGTAAGGCTTTAGCAATAGAGGAAAATAGAGCAGAGGGAGAACTAGTTAGAAAATTAGACGAGGCGCTTAGCAAAGGCATTGCGACCGACGTGCTTGCGGCGAAATTGGCCCTTGACCAATTCTTCAATGCAAAGCACGAAGGCTGCGTTGTCAGAGCTAGGGTGCGTGCTCTCAGACACGAGGGGACGAAAGCCGTTCAATGGGCCCGAGTGGCGGAGGCGCGTCGTGGCAACAAAGCCACGATCCGGTCTTTGGTGGACCACGACGGGCGCATGCTACTCGATCCCGGGCAAATGTGTGAAGCTTTTCAGCGACACTTCGCTCAGCTGTTCGGGGGCAGCGGGGGGCCGGGTAGAGGGATGGACTTTAGTGTCTACCTCGACGGACTTCCGCGGCTCTCGGCTACTGAGGCGAAGTGTTGCGAAAAGCCGATAACAGCCGCTGAAGTAAGGGAGGCAATGACTGGCTGCACAAGGGGTAAATCGCCTGGTTTGGATGGTCTGCCCTATGAACTTTACGTACAGATGCCAGACTTGTTCGGAGGCCTCTTGGCGGACGTCTACTACAACTGGCAACAGAACGGGAGAATTCCCAGTTCTGTGAGCCGAGGAGCGGTGGCACTGCTGAGAAAGGATCCGAACAAGGGGGATAACATAGACAATTTCCGGCCCATAACTCTGCTAAACACAGAGTTCAAGATTTTGGCCAAGGTGCTAGCAAAGAGGTTGGCGCTTGTCGTTGGTGGTCTGGTGGGAGAGGCACAGACATGCGCCATTCCCGACAGATCCATCCACGACAACCTCCACCTCATGCGATACATCATAGAGAGGGTAGCTAAGGAACCTGGCACGGGTGGGTCCTTGATCAATTTAGATCAGTCGAAAGCTTTCGATAGGGTCGACCATCGTTACCTAGCGGCAGTCCTGAGGGCGGCTGGCTTTGGGCCCGTCTTCAGAGGCTGGATCGCTGTCATGCACAGCGACATCTGCTCTGTGGTGAGAGTGAACGGTCACCTGTCGGAACCGTTCAACATCATGCGCTCGGTCCGCCGAGGATGTCCCCTCTCGTCCCTCTTGTACGTATTGACTCTCGAGCCATTACTGCACAAACTGGAGACGTTGAGGGGAGTCCCGCGCGAACTAGGATGCGGAAGATCCGTGTCAGCATATGCGGACGATGTCACCGTAGTGGTGTCGAACGCCAAACACATCGAGGCGATCGGCACTACACTAAGAGAATACGAAGCGGTGACAGGAGCAATGATCAACCAGGAAAAGTCAGTGGGCCTGCAGCTCGGCACCTGGAGAGGCAGGTCCATGCCGTCCAACAGCGTCGTCGGGAGCTGGACGGACGGACCGGTTAAATTGCTAGGGGTCTGGTTCGGTCCGGACCTCCAGACGGACAAAAACTGGGACGAGGTGACGAGCAGGGTGGCTTCTCTCACCCAGAAATGGGCGGAGAGGAAGCTATCCCTGAAAGGTCGAGCGGAGGTGGCTAACGCGTACATCGCGTCTGTCATCTGCTACCGCCTAACCGTCGTACCTTGTCCTAAGCCTCGCCTGACTGCGCTGGAGCGTTTGCTCTTTCGCTTTTTGTGGAAGGGACGTGCTCCGATGGTCAGGCGGTCCATCTGTTGTCAACACCCGCTACGTGGAGGGCTGCGCATGCCGTGGCTGATGATGCGCAGGCACGCGCTCAGGCTACGACATCTCCACCTCTTCCTCGACGGTGATCAGGTGTGGTCGCCGTTTGCTAGACGCGTTTTTCCCCAGCTCGTTTCCTTGACGGAGCTGCAGTCCTGGGTCAAGCGAAGACCGAGAGGGAGCGCCTGGAGACTGGAATGTCTTCAGGCGTTCACAGCCCTCGACCAATCGGGCAATGTGATCGGTGGAAACTCCACCTGGGCGTTCTATAGAGGATTAGTGGAGGGGAAGAGCGACGACGTACTTTGGGAAACTCTAGGCGTCGACGAAAATCAACTAGCCAATCTCTTCGGAAGAACTTTCGGGCCAGGGCCTATGGACAACTTCCAGAAATCTCTGGCCTGGCAGTGCTACCGAGGAACCTTGCCAGTTCGGGATAAACTCTACAGGCATGGAGGTGCCGTCAGCCGGGCATGTCCGTGATGCGCGCAGGGCGACAAAACCGTCCTGCACGCACTCGTCCAATGTCCGAAAATTGCTGACTTGTGGGTTTATGTCGAACACCTGCTGTCGCGTTTAGGACGGATCCGGCTATCATCTGAGTCCATCGTGAGGATTGCCCCGCCCTCCTCCTTTAGCCGGGAAGGGCAGGCAGTTTTTATCTGCCTGGTGGCCATGGTGAAAGAGATAGTATGGTGGACACGTTTGAAAGGGCTGAAGACGAGCACTTACCTCTTCGGTGATGCTCTGATTGACTTTTTCAAATTTCATCTGAAAAGGAAAATCAGAGTAGAGAGGGAAGTGCTCTCTTCCCAGCATTTTGTTGAAAGATGGGTGAGAGAAGCAAGAATGGCCCGAGTGAATGGGCCTACTCTGAGTATATATCTGTAAATTAAAGGTGGAAAACTGGGAGAGGGCACTTGCCTTGGTGGTCAGGGTCATTGTGGCTTTTTACTGGGCTTTCTCCACAAATGTCCCTCCGAAGTCTGCCCCCTATTGGGGAATTTTTCATTGTTATTTTTTGTTACATCCTCTGTTTTTGTTTTTTACACGCAGAAATGCCCATTTGTACCGTCCTGCATTGTCCTGCACTGTCCTTAATGTCTACTTTATGTAAACCCTTGTGGTTAATAAAGAAATCATTATTATTATTATTGTTATTGTTATTCCTTGAATCTCAGTCATTGATGTTGGTTAACTGGAAAGTCCGTTGGATTGAATATCAAGCCACTACCTGCAGCCTCAGATATTCAGGACGTATCGGAGGGTTCTTGCTGTTCCAAGCAAGCATGCCTTTTGAAGCGTTCCAAAAAGCGTGAAGGGGCCGATTTTCTTTAACCATCCCTGGAAACTTTTGGAGATAGTCCCCAGTGCGCCTATGACAATCGGGATCACTTTGACTTCATGGCAGTTCCAAATCCTTTTCACCTCCCACTTTAGGTCCTGGTATCGGTTAATTTTCTCCCTCTCCTTCTCTTGCACTCTCGTGTCGAACGGGCAGGCCACATCCACAATCAGGCACGATCTTTTTTCTTTGTCCACAACCACCAGGTCAGGTCTATTGTGTTCCAGTTTTTTGTCCGTCTGTATCCTAAAATCCCACAGCACCTTCACCTGATTGTTCTCCATCACCGCCTCTGGCCTATGCTCATACCATTTCTCAGAATGTGGTAGATTGTTTATTTTGCACAGGTGCCAGTGGATCACCCTGCCCATCACATCGTGTCTCCAGCCCTTATAGTGGGTCTGGGCTAGGTGTTTACACTCGGACACAATGTGAGCCACAGTCTCCTCTCTCTCTCCACAGATCCTGCACAGTGGGCTGGCCTCCTCCTTGTAGATATGGTGCTTCAACCACTTCGTTTTGAGGGCCTGCTCCTGCGCAGCCATTAGCATTCCTTCTGTAGCCTTTTTGAGGTCTCCTCTTCTCAATCAGTTCCATGTCTGTGGATCTCTAAATTCAGTTTTCTCAAAGAAGGTACTATGAAGGGGTTTTCCCTTAAGGCTGCTCTTCCTCCTTGATGTTATTTCCTCCCTGGACATCCCCTGGCCTACTGTCCCCTCCTTCAGTACAGCTCTGAGCATTGGCTCCTTACTATAGGTCACGTATTTGTATAGGTTGTTTTTCTCCATCTGAACACAGTCCTCTATGCTGATAAGACCTCTTCCACCCTCAGATCTCCTTAGGTAGAGTCTATCGACATCACTCCTCTTGTGGAACATGTTGTAGATAGTCAATAGCTTCCTAGTCTTCCTATCCATTTCTTTCTGTTCAGCAACATTCCATCTCAGAATTCCCGCACTGTACCTAATAATAGACACAGCTCGGGAATTTACTGCGCTTATGGCATTTCTGCTGTTCAGATGTGACTTCAATACGCTCCTTACTCTCCGAATGTATTCAGTTCTTAACAATTCCTTCATTTTTTTGTTCTTTATGCCATCAGCCTCCAGAACGCCCAAATACTTGTATCCTTCCTCAGAGTCAATTTCCTTTATCATCTCACCTGTTGGTATCTGGATCCCGTTACTTCTGCTCAACCTACCCCTCTTCATCACAATGACTCCACATTTACCAATACCAAACTGCATACATATATCACTGCTGAAAATACGGACAGTGTCAACAAGCACATCCAACTCCTTCTCACTTTTCCCGAAGAACTTAAGATCGTCCATGAAGAGGAGGTGATTGATGGTAAGCTCTCCCCTTCCCAACTTGTATCCTGCTCTCACTTTTCGCAGCATAATGGTCAAGGGCATCAGGGCAAGGACAAACAACAGAGGGGACAGGCTATCTCCCTGGAAGATACCTCTCTTGATCTTCACGCTTCCCAAGGATACTCCAGTTGATGTCAACTCTGTCTCCCAGGACCCCATACTCCTGCCTAGCAACTGTCTGATGTTATCCGCCACCCTGAAGATCTCCAGGCTTTTGGTGATCCAGGAATGAGGCACCATGTCAAATGCCTTTCTGTAGTCTATCCATCCCATGGCAAGATCAGTGTGTCTCCTCCTGCAATTCCCCATTACCATCTTATCAATAAGCAACTGGTCCTTTGTACCACGTGACTTCTTTCGGCATCCTTTCTGTTCGTCCGGTAACAAGTTGTTTGTGTGGAGGTGATGGTAGATTTCCTCAGACACAATGCTCGTCAACAGTTTCCACATTACGGGCAGACATGTGATAGGTCTATAGTTGGTAGCATCATTACCCTTGATTCGGTCTTTCATTATCAGAACTGTGGTACCTTTTGTCAACCACTCTGGCACCTCACCCGACACCAAGCAGTCATTGAACATGGCCGTCAGCTTCGGGTGGAGGGATGTTAGATGTTTAATCCAATACCCCTGCACACCATCTGGGCCTGGCGATTTCCAGTTGGTTAGTTTTTTGGCTTGTCCCTTAAGAGTTTCAACTGTGATACTCAAATCAGTCTGTTGCTGTGCCTGCTCACCGATCTCCCTCTGTACTGTCTCAATCCACCCTGCCTGGGCATTGTGTCTAACATCCTGCTCCCATATTCCTCTCCAGAATGTTTTAGTTTGCTCCGCCCCAGGGATCAAGTCGTTGCCTCTTTCTTTGCCCTCAAGCTGTCCAAACAGCATCTTCTGGTTGTTGTCGAACATGCGGTTCTGTTTATACTGACTGACTCTGTTCTCGTATCGCCTGATTTTTGCACTCTTTGCTACAATGCGTTGCTTCAATTCCTCTATGATAATATTTAGCTTTTTACTCCTAGTTTTGTATTTTATTTCCAGTCTATTTTTAGTGCCTATGTTTTTTAGTGTCCCATTCAGTAGTGACTCAAGCTTTCCTATGTCATTTCTCATTTCCCCGATTTGCCCACTCAGTCGCTTCTTCCACCACGGCTCTGCTCTTTCTTGTCTGTTGTTTCCTCTCGCTTTTATACCAAGTAGTTTCCTCACCGTATTTGCTGTTGCTCTGAGGATATTGTTGCACTGGTGAAGGCTCCTCGCCTCAAGGTATGGGATGACTTTGTTTACCTTAGCTGTTGTTTCTTTTAACTTTTTCCTGTCTACAAATCTTAGGTTCATAGGTCTCCCACTATCATTGTTCAATTCATCTACCACTAAATTTAGGATGTCAACCGAATCTTGTCCTAGCCCGTCAGCATTCATCTCCTCAGTGGCCATATCTCTGTTCCAGGTATTATTTATCTCAGTACTCAGATCATTGTCTGCTTCGGGTGGTTCCTCCGTTCTCAGGACCTCCTCACCTTCATTTCCCACCGGCTCGCTTGTCTGGCATACTACACCCGCCATCTCCAAGCCATTCTCTCTGCTCAGTTCCTCCAGTTCCAGCTCGCTTATCCACCCATTAGTTCTTATTACCCGAGCCTGCCCGGCCAATTTTTGTTCATCTAATTTAAATAAACCAATCTCGTTCCAGATGTTATGCATCCGTCTCCTGTAGCCCCTCTCCTTGGGGTTACTTTTCAGGTAGCATTGCATAACAGTTCTATTCAATTCTTTCGTCCAGTTGGTTCTGGCCCCTTTCCTTCTTCTCCTTCCTCCAACATCAGCAGTATTTGGTTGACAGTCAGGTTCCTGCTGCTGAGCCAGGGGGCACCTGTTGGGTGAGAGTCTGTCACATGACGTTCTAGTCTCCATTTCACCGTTATTCGAACTGTTTATGTTCGATATTTAAACACTCTTATCGAGGATTGGCGAATGTATGTTTACATAGCCATCTGTGGATCCGCCATCCCACTTGGCCCTTGTGTGGAATTATCACCACGCTGTATACGAACACACATAAACAAACAAACACACAGGCAGAAAGGGCCCCAGAAATGAATAAGCATAAGTTTCATTGTAATGTAGTGTTCGAATGTCTGACTTAGTTTTAGTTTTTTAAGTTTTACTTTTTCCCCCCTCTTCTCTGTCCGTCCGCTGCTTCTCTCTTCATTCTTATTTTCTTTACGTTTTGGGGGTTTCTTTTTTTTGTTTTTGTTTTTCTCTGTTTGTTTTTCTCGTTTTTTGCTGTTGTTGCTGTGCTGCTTTGGTTTTGTTGTTTGTTTTTTCTTTTTTCTTTTGGGTCTATCTATATATTTTGATGCCTTCCTCTTTGTTAGTAGTAGGAATTCTATAATGTGGAAGTAGCAGCCAGCAGGGAAGTGGGAGACTGGCGGCGTTAGCGATACTGAGACAGTGGTGGTGGTGATGTCGATACCGAGGCAGTGGTGGCGGTGATGTGACCGTATTACTGTAGTGATGGTGCTGTAGCGGAGTCAAGGGGTGGTGGCGGCGGTGCTGGGATAGTGGTGGTAATGATGGCCGTAGTGAGCGGTGGCGGTGAAGGTGAAAATGTGTCGTTATCTGGCTGTTGTGTTTAGTGTACACAGATGATGGGGTGGGTGGTGTATCTAGTTTCTGGTGTTGGTGAGTTTAGCTGTCCTATATAGTGTAGCCAGAGGAGAGGAGGGGAGGGGTTCTTCTTCCATTTATAGCCATTTTTTTTTTTCGGATATACAGTGTACAATACAAAGTTGAATATTTGAATATTTGAGCCTTATAACAATATATTTTCTTTACGTTTTGAGCCTTATAACAATATATTTTCTTTACGTTTTGAGCCTTATAACAATATATTTTCTTTACGTTTTTGGGGTTTCTTTTTTTTGTTTTTGTTTTTCTCTGTTTGTTTTTCTCGTTTTTTGCTGTTGTTGCTGTGCTGCTTTGGTTTTGTTGTTTGTTTTTTCTTTTTTCTTTTGGGTCTATCTATATATTTTGATGCCTTCCTCTTTGTTAGTAGTAGGAATTCTATAATGTGGGAGTAGCAGCCAGCAGGGAAGTGGGAGACTGGCGGCGTTAGCGATACTGAGACAGTGGTGGTGGTGATGTCGATACCGAGGCAGTGGTGGCGGTGATGTGACCGTATTACTGTAGTGATGGTGCTGTAGCGGAGTCAAGGGGTGGTGGCGGCGGTGATGGGATAGTGGTGGTAATGATGGCCGTAGTGAGCGGTGGCGGTGAAGGTGAAAATGTGTCGTTATCTGGCTGTTGTGTTTAGTGTACACATATGATGGGGTGGGTGGTGTATCTAGTTTCTGGTGTTGGTGAGTTTAGCTGTCCTATATAGTGTAGCCAGAGGAGAGGAGGGGAGGGGTTCTTCTTCTTATTATTATTATTGTTCTTTGAGTCTAAGTCATTGATGTTAGTTAACTGGAAAGTTTGTTGAAATGAATATCAAGCCACTACCTGCAGCCTCATATATTCAGGACGTATCGGAGGGTTCTTGCTGTTCCCAGCAAGCATGCCTTTTGAAGCGTTCCAAAAAGCGTGGCGGGGCCAATTTTCTTTAACCATCCCTGGAAACTTTTTGAGATAGTACCTAGTGCGCCTATGGCAATCGGGACCACTTTGACTTTATGGCAGTTCCAAGTCCTTTTTACCTCCCAATTTAAGTCCTGGTATCGGTTAATTTTCTCCCTCTCCTTCTCTTGCACTCTCGTGTCGAATGGGCAGGCCACATCCACAATCAGGCACGATCTTTTTTCTTTGTCCACAACCACCAGGTCAGGTCTATTGTGTTCCAGTTTCTTGTCCGTCTGTATCCTAAAATCCCACAGCACCTTCACCTGATCGTTTTCTATCACCGACTCTGGCTTATGCTCATACCACTTCTCAGAATGTGGTAAATTGTTTACTTTGCATAGGTGCCAGTGGATCACCCTGCCCATCACATCATGTCTCCAGCCTTTATAGTGAGTCTGGGCTAGGTGTTTACACTCGGATACAATGTGAGCCACAGTCTCCTCTCTCTCCACAGATCCTACACAGTGGGCTAGCCTCCTCCTTGTAAATGTGGTGTTTCAACCACTTCGTTTTGAGGGCCTGCCCTTGCGCAGCCATTAGCATTCCTTCTGTAGCCTTTTTAAGGTCTCCTCTTTTCAACCAGTTCCATGTCTGTGGATCTCTGAATTCCGTTTTCTCAAAGAAGGTACTATGAAGGGATTTTTCCTGAAGGCTGCCCTTTCTCCTTGTTATTTCCTCCTTGGACATACCCTGGTCTATTGTCCCCTCCTTCAATACAATCATGAGCATTGGCTCCTTACTATCAGTCACGTATTTGTGTAGGTTGTTTTACTCCATCTGAACACAGTTCTCTATGCTGATAAGAGCTCTTCCACCTTCATATATCCTTAAGTAGACACTATCGACATCACTCCTCTTGTGGAACATGTTGTAGATAGTCAATTGCTTCCTAGTCTTCCTATCCCTTTCTTTTTGTTCAGCAACATTCCATCTCAGAATTCCCGCACTGTACCTAATAATAGACACAGCTCGGGAATTTACTGCACTTATGGCATTCCTACTGTTCAGATGTGACTTTAATACGCTCCTTACTCTCCGAATGTATTCAGAACTTATCAATTCCTTCATTTTTTTGTTCTTAATGTCATCAACCTCCAGAACACCCAAATATTTGTATCCTTCTTCAGTGTCAATTTCCTTTATCATCTCACCTGTTGGTACCTGGATTCCGTTGCTTCTGCTCAATTTACCCCTCTTCATCACAAGGACTCCACACTTACTAATACCAAATTGCATACATATATCATTGCTGAAAATACGGACAGTGTCAACAAGCACATCCAACTCCTTCTCACTCTTCCCGAAGAGCTTAAGATCGTCCATGAAGAGGAGGTGATTGATTGTAAGCTCTCCCTTTCCCGACTTGTATCCTGCTCTCACTTTTCGCAGTATAATGGTCAGGGGCATCAGGGCAAGGACAAACAACAGAGGGGACAGACTATCTCCCTGGAAGATAGCTCTCTTGATCTTGACGCCTCCCACGGATTACCCAGCTGATGTTAACTCTGTTTTCCAGGACTTCATACTTTTTCCCAACAACTGTCTGATGTTATCCGCCACCTTGAAGATCTCTAGCTTTTGGTGATCCAAGAATGAGGCACCATGTCAAATGCCTTTTTGTAGTCTATCCATCCCATGGCAAGACCAGTGTGTCTCCTCTTGTAATTCCTCATTACCATCTTAACAATAAGTAACTGGTCCTTTGTAGCACGGGACTTCTTTTGGCATCCTTTCTGTTCGTCCGGTAACAAGTTGTTTGTGTGGAGGTGATGGTAGATTTCCTCAGACATAATGCTTGTCAACAGTTTCCACATTACGGACAGGCATGTGATAGGTCTCTAGTTGGTAACATCATTACCCTTGATTCGGTCTTTCATTACCAGAACTGTGGTACCTTTTGTCAACCACTCTGGTACCTCACCTGACATCAAGCAGTCATTGAACATGGTTGTCAGTTTCGGGTGGAGGGATGTTATATTTTTAATCCAATACCCCTGCACACCATCTGGCCCGTGATTTCCAGTTGGTTAGTTTTTTCAACTGTGATACTCAAATCAGTTTGTTGGTGTGCCTGTTCACTAATCTCCTTTTGTACTGTCTCAATCCACACTGCCTGGTCATTATGTTTAACATCCTGCTCCCATATTCCTCTCCAGAATGTCTTAGTTTGTTCCGCCTCAGGGATCAAGTCGTTGCCTCTTTCTTTCCCTTCAAGCTGTCCAAACAGCATCTTCGGGCTGTTGTCAAACATGCGGTTCTGTCTATACTGACTGACTCTGCTCTCGTATCGCCTAATTTTTGCATTCTTTGCTACAATGCGTTGCTTCAGTTCCCCTATGATAATATTTAGCTTTTTCCTCCTAGTTTTGCCTTTTTTCCAGTCTATTTTTAGTGTCTATGTTTTTTAGTGTCCCATTCAGTAGGGACTCAAGCTTTCCAATGTCATTTCTCATTTCCCTGATTTGACCATTCAGTCGTTTCTTCCACCAATGCTCTGATCTTTCTTGTTTGTTGTTTCCTCTCGCTTTTATACCAAGTAATTTCCTCACCACATTTGCTGTTGCTTTGAGGATATTGTTGCACTGGTGAAGGCTCCTCGCCTCAAGGTATGGGATGACTTTGTTTACCTTAGCTGTTGTTTCTTTTAACTTTTTCCTGTCTACAAATCTTAGGTTCATAGGTTTCCCACTATCATTGTTCAATTCATCTACCACTAAGTTTAGGATATCAACCAAATCTTGTCCTAGCCCGCCAGCTTTCATCTCCTCAATGGCCGTATCTTTGTTCCAGGTATTATTTATTTCAGCATTCAGATCATTGTCTGCTTCGGATGGTTCCTCCGTTCTCTGAACCTCTTCACCTTCATTTCCCACTGGCTCGTTTGCCTGGCATACTCCACTCTCCATTTCCAACCTAATCTCTCTGCTCAGTTCCTCCAATTCCAGCTCGCTTATCCAGCCATTAGTTCTTATTACCCGAGCCTGCCCGGCCAATTTTTGTTCATCTAATTTAAATAGATCAATCTCGTTCCAGATATTATGCATCCGTTTCCTATATCCTTTCTCCTTGGGGTTACTCTTCAGGTAACATTGCATAACAGTTCTATTCAATTCTTTCGTCCAGTTGGTTCTGGTCCCTTTCCTTCTTCTTCTTCCTCCGACACCAGCAGTATTTGGTTGACAGCCAGGTCCCTGCTGCTGAGCCAGGGAGCACCTGCTGGGTGAGAGTCTGTCACATGACATTCTAGTCTCCACTACACCGTTATTCGAACTGTTTAGATTCGACATTTAAACACTTTTATCGAGGATTGGTGAATTATATGGTTACATAACCACAGGTGATTTCATCACTCCCGGTGATTTTTGTGTGGCACTATCGCGCTGTAGGCGAACATAAATAAACAAACAAACGAATAGGTAAAAAAAAAACAAAAAAAGAATAAGCATAAGTTTCATTGTAATGTAATGTTTGAATGTCTGACTTAGTTTTTCCCTCCCCTTCTCTGTCTGTCTGTTTGTTTTTCTTTTCATTTTTCTTTTCTTTACGTTTTTCGTTGTTGCTGTGCTGCTTTGATTTTGATTTTTGGTTTTTTGATTTTTTGACCGGGTCATCAAATCAGTCTATTTATATATTTTGATGCCTTCCTCTTTTATTGGGGACACTACGATGCATGTCTTAGCAGGAGGTAGAGGGAGAGAATAGCGGCGGTAGTCATAATGAGGCAGTGGTGGTGGTGGTGCTGTGCTAGTAGTACTTAGCAGGAGGTAGTGGGAGAGAATAGCGGCGGTAGCGATAATGAGGCAGTGGTGGTGGTGATGATGTGATCGTAGTACTGTAGTGATGGTGTTGAAGTTGAAGTAGAAATAGAAGTTGAGGTAACTTGACTAGAGTTTTTAGCGTGGTAGTGGTAGTGGAGAGCGATTCCATAACGAAATATATCCACTATGTGCGTTTTCTTCCCTAATTATTATTATTATTATTATTATTATTATTATTATTATTATTATTATTATTATTATTATTATTATTATTATTATTATTACAGCTGCATTTATCTTGCTTTATGTTCATACGAGTTATCACCAAGTCGCAACCAGTGACCTTAAGAGACAACAAGGTCCGCCATGTTCAAGAAAGAACATACATACTCACACATGCATCTTTAGTGTTTAGACTTGTGATGTACTTATATTGACATAATCTTCCTTAGTATATGGGCAGTTCCCATTAGTACTATCTTTTGTATTTCTCCTATACGCGGGTTTCCTGGGATTTGCGATAAGTAATCATTAGACCCCTTAGGTATCATTCCTAGAGCGCCTACAACCACTGGTATTGTTTTAGTTCTCAATTTCCACATTTTTCCAATTTCTATCTCCAGGTCCTTATACTTGCTCAATTTTTCAAATGTTTTTATAGGTACATTCTTGTCTATTGGAACGGACATATCAATTATCAGGCATACCCTCTTTTTAAAGTCCTTCAATATTATATCAGGTCTATTTGCATCTATTTTTCGGTCTGTTTGGATGCTAAAGTTCCACAAGATTGAGATGTGATCTTTTTCAAGTATGGGAGGTGGTTGATGCTCCCACCAATTCTTTTGATGGGGCAGGTCAAAATGCTTACACATTATCCAATGTATGTATTGTGCAGCTCTGTCATGCCTGTTTAGGTATTCGGTTGGAGCTATAGGACTGCACATTGAAATTATATGGTCAATGGTCTCTGGTTGTTTTTTACATACACGGCATAATGGGTTGCATCCATTTTTATTATGTTGGCTTGGTAATTTTTTGTTGGCAGACACTAATCTTGTACTGATATAATCAGTCCTTCAGTCTCCGATTTCAGTCTAGAGGATGCCAACCACTGATGGGTTAAAGTTTTGTCAACATCAGGATTGTTAGCACGTTCTGGGTATTTTCCATACAGAGGCTTTTCTTGCCATTTCTTAGCCAGTTTCTGTAGCAGTTCTTTCTTTGCAGTTACTTTTACCTGCTTTGCTTTTTCTGTGTTTTCCATTTCAGCAGTAAATGGGACTTCTGAAATTTGTAGTCCATTACTGTATCTTTGTGCATCTTTTGTAATGGAGTATGATCTTTTGATGCTTTCGTGTTTCAAAACGAGTTTGATCATCCAATCATGTGATTCCCTTAGATATGTAGATAATCCAATTGTTGCAGTTTTCAACGCAATGTCTAACTGGATTAACCCACGTCCTCCTTCTTTCCTAGGGAGATATATTCTATCTGTATCTGCCTTAGGGTGATGCATTCTGTGCATGGTTAAGAATTTTCAAATTTTTCTATTGAGCCTACGGATCTCTGTACTTGACCAGTTGATGACATTGTAACTGTAAGTTACTACTGGTATGGCAAGCGTGTTTATGGCATCTATCCTATTCCTTGCATTCAATTCCGTTCTTAAGATTGATCTTACTCCGCGGTAACATTCCTTCCTTATCCTTTCCCTCATTGTCGAGTGCTTGATTCCGTCTCCTTCACAAACACCTAGATATTTGTAAGTTTCCTCTTGATCAAGTTCTCTTATCACATTCCCTCGATCAAGATTAATGTCTGAACTTTTCAGCAGCTTTCCTCTGGTGAACGTTGCTTTGGCGCATTTATCTAGTCCAAACTCCATTTTAATGTCATCACTGAACTGCTCCACAGTGGATAATAGCCCTTGCAATTGTTCATCATTTTTTGCAAACAGTTTCAGGTCATCCATGTAGAACAAGTGATTAATGGTTTTGTCATAGACTCTATATCCATGTTTTGTTTCATTGAGCATTTTACTTAATGGTATAAG
This sequence comes from Eledone cirrhosa, assembly GCA_964016885.1. NCBI lineage: Eukaryota > Metazoa > Mollusca > Cephalopoda > Octopoda > Eledonidae > Eledone > Eledone cirrhosa. The sequence goes on from OZ024741.1 coordinate 355,945,699, forward strand.
TGCGATGCAGAATAAAAGCGGTGATAAAGAGTCACCCTGAAAAATTCCACAATTAATATTAACTTCTCCAGCTTCCAGTGATTTTGTTTCACTATTCAAAAGGAGTGTCGTTTTCCATGTCTTCATACTGAATGACAAAAACCTCCTGACAACGGGAGATATTTTGAAAATCTCTAAACATTTTTCATTCCAACTGTGTGGCAAACTATCGAATGCTTTTTTATAATCTATCCAAGCAATTGATAGATCTTTGTGTCTATTATGACAATCTTCCAGTATCATTTTGTTAACCAAATGCTGATGCTTACAGCCATATGAGCCTCGTTTACACCCTTTCTGCTCAATGGGAAATAGGTCATTTGTTATCAGGTGGTCATATGTATATTCAGTTAGGACTGATGTTAAAATGTTATACATTGTGGTCAAGCAAGTTATCGGTCTGTAATTTTGGGGATTGTTTGTCTCATCATTCTTCGGAAGCAGGAATGTAATGCCGTTAACTAGCAATGATGGTATCTTTTCTGGCTCCTTAACTATTTCATTGTAAAGTTGGGCTAACAGCCCATGAGACTCTGTGAAGGCATTTATCCAAAAATTTTGTATTTTGTCTTTTCCTGGGGATTTCCAATTGCTGGTTTTTCTAAGAGCCAAACGCAACTGTTCAACTGTTATATTTTCCCATATTTGTTCCTCAAGGTTAGCTGTATCTTTCATTTGTCTGTCTATCCATGGGGCATGTATATTATGAACTTTTTCTTCGGCCCAGATCTTTTCCCAGAATTCTTGCACTTCCTCCTTGGGTGGTATTGATTTAGCAGTTATTGTTGACTTACCAATTTTTCTGTAGAAGTTTCTTTGGTTGTTTTTGAACATATTATTGTCCTTATAGAATCTAGATCGTTTTTCAAAGTGCCTTATACGAGCAACTTTGGCCGACACTTTTTGCTTGATTATTTCTATCAGCATGTCTATGTCACTTGTTGATTTTATACTGTACTTTCTTTTCAATTTTCTATGTTTAGTTTGTTTAACATGTTCACCTACTTTATAGTTTGTTAAAATTTCTATGTCAGAACGGAGAAGGTTTATTTGGCGATTGATGTTCTCTTGTCAAGTAGATTTCTTGTGGGAATTCCTTTGTTTTTCCTCTTCACTCCACATAAGTGGGTGGTGACTTTAGCCGATGCATAATAGAGATGATTTAAATCAGTAATGTTTAGTTTGTTTGTGATGATAATGTTTTTGAGAATTATGTTAGTCTTGTGTATTATCTTTTGGTTCTGTTTGGAGTTCTGGATCTTAGGGAGGGTGTCTTGTTCCCCCATGTCAGATTCTTTCATTTTCATCCATTCGATCATAATTTCATCCTTCAAGTTGGCAAGTCCATTCTCATTCATTTCTTTATCATTTACGATCTCATTGTTTTCATTTGGAGTTTCATCTTGAGCATGCACTCCCTCCACTTTTTCGATCCTTTCTTTAATTTGTTCTGTTGTCAGTGATTCCGCCCCAACCCTGGGATTCGAAGTGTTACAATTTACCTCGTTTTCACTGACACATGTTTCATTTTCCCTTCGCTGACTTTGTGCTAATAGCTTCATCTCATCAATTTCTATATCAGTTAGTAACTTTTTTTTTACAATATTTCTTCGTATATTGGTTAGTTTGTTACTGTCAATATAGCCTCTGTTTTCAGGATGTTTCTTTTTCCAGTTGATATATGTCTGTTCTGTATTCGATGTATTTGATGGGTAGTACATGGCAGTGTAGAAAGCCTCAAGGACTTCTTTATTATCTTCCCTTGACCATTTTTCTCTCTTTTTCTTTGGATTTCTTGGTGGTGAGCATGGAGGGCCAACAGTAGGAGTATTCCGGATATGGGAGGTCTCCAGCTCCGAAGTGATGGGAAGGTTTGAACCATTAGCTGATTTTTCGACCCCAGTCTGGTTCCTCTCTGAGGGACGCGGCCCTTTTTGACCCGGGTGACGGCCGATCCGGTATGAGATTTTATCATTAGACATTTACTTTATTTTGTCGCGTTTTATCCTTATCCGCCAAGGGGTAATCATTTCGTGTTACCACTTCTAGGACGAGTGTCAACCAAGACTAGAGGGGTCGTCCTCCCCTAGAGACACGGCTATTCCCCGCCGGCCGCCATCCCGGTATTTCTTGGTCACGGGGTTTTCTTTTTTGTTGTTTTTTAAATTGTTATTATCATGAGTGGTTCCTTAATGTGAGCATTGCGTGGCTTAAGAATGAAATTATTAATAATATAATATACTTTTTGCTGAAGTTGCCTGTTATTGTTGTTGGCTATGTCGGTGGTGGTGCTGGGGCTTTTTCTATTGTTGGTGGGGAAGGGGGAGCCAGCAGTGCCATAGTCGTTGACGTTTGGCCGGTGGCCGGGTCACTAAGTCAATCTATTTATATCTTTTGCTAGCTTCTCCCTTGTCTAGTGATACCACCACCTCCCCCTTTCTTAAGTTAACAGAAGGTAATGGGGGAATAGTGGTGGTAACAATGAAGGAGTGGTGGCGGCGGTGATGGGATAGTGGTAGCAATGATGGATGGAGTGGTGGCGGCGGTGATTATAGCGATGGCGTTGTCGTTACTGAGTTTTGTTGAATAGACTGTAGTTCGTTTGATCTGAGTATCTATGCAGTTTGTCGCGTATGTTTAATATGCGGTTTGTCGCGTATGTTTAATATTTCCTTAATATTGGAATTAAACATTTTGTGAAAACTTGAGACAATAATAATAGTAATTATTATTATTATGCTGGGATTGGTGGTGGTGGTGGTGAAGTTGCCGTTATCTGGCTGTTGTATTTAGTGTAAACAGAGGGGTGATGGGGTAGGTGGTGTATCTAGTTTGTGGTGTTGGTGAAATTGCTGTTATTTGGCTGTTCTATGCCTTTTGAAGTGTTCCAAAAAGCGGAGCTGGACTAATCTTCTTTAACCATCCTTGGAAACACTTTGAGATAGTACCTAGTGCGCCTATGACAATCGGGACGACCTTGACTTCATGGCAGTTCCAAATCCTTGCTCCCATATTCCTCTCCAGAATGCCTTATTCTGTTCAGCCTCAGGGTCACGTCGTTACCTCTTTCTTTCCCTTCAAGCTGTTCAAACAACATCTTCTTGCTGGCCTTGTGCCTATATAAGAAACCAGTATAAAATAAAGCACCAGTAACACACTAGGCACGATTTAATCGACCCCCCCCCCTTCCATTGAAACTGCTGGTTTTTGCCAAAACTAGAAACAATTCTTAAAGTAGAGCTGTTAAGAAAACGGATGGCATATTCTGAACAAGTGGCATGGAAATATACAATATTTTTCTCTTTGTTTCGCACTCTAATTAAAACTTTTGTTTTTAACTAATACAAAATAGGTCAAATGTTAATCTTATGCACAACATTTATCAAATATTATTGTAACCAGAATTATATTCTGCAACACATTTCTTTAATGAAATTAATGTAAAAACTTTGTCAGTGTATAAATTACCTTCATGTATCTTTCTTTTGTTTTTTTAATCTCATTTTCTGTATATATTGTAGTAGATAGATATTTAATGTAAAATAATTACTGCAACTGTTGGCGCGTGGTCACGTATAGAACGGTAGGATAGTTATCATCGTTCGTTAGAAGGCTTATTAAAAACGACCTAAAAAAAACACATATAAATGGCCATAGCTGTATACTACGAGTGATTTTCTCTGGTTTTATACCGAGTTTACCATTCACTGACCAAATATCAAAAAAGGATAAACGAAAGAGAAAATAATACACAATGCGGTCTTCCCAAATTGATGTCGATGAAATTATAAATTCTCTGGGAGATACTAATTTTTTCCACGTTACTCAATACATAATTCTCTGTCTCCCAGTACTTATAATATGTACCAATAGCTTCTTCTACATATACTTTGGTATGTATAATCATTATATAAATATATAAATACTCTGCAGCAATATCATTATTTCATTATAATTCTCATTGTATATCTATCTATCCTGCTTTTTATTTGTCCGCTATATGTCGGCCCTTGTGACCAATAAAGAAATTGGCAGTATCGGTAGAGGATCGGACGCCATGCTTTGCAGCATAGAGTTACAGTCCTTTATGATCTGAGTTCAAATCCCACCGAGATAAATTTGCCTTTAATCCTTACGGGGTCGATAAAATAAAGTACCAGTAATACACTGGAATAATTGCTGAACTTGTGCCCATACCTTGGCTGGCCGCGTCTGTCCTTGCTGGAATCGAGGACAGGACGACCATGCTGCAAGTAGAGAAAATAGGGAGAGAGAACTGGTCAGCTATAGGCATACAAATGCTTATACAAACTGACCAGGAATGTATCGACGCTATCCCCGATATCATAGACATCGAGGAATGACTCCAACGCCTTATAAGCGTAGAAGGAAGAAGGCCAAAATGTTATCTCTGTGGATCGAAGGGTCACCTCAGAGCCCTTTGCCCGCAGAAAACAGCGAAGAAGAAGGACCCTCTCCTTCCAATGCCTGGTCCGCTGATACCAAGAGCAGGTCAGGCAACAAACGCAGAAGCCCCTGCCATGGTGAGTAGGAGGGAAACGTGCGTGGCACCCGTACCAAGGCCACGGACAACTAAAGCAGAAGTATCAGTGGCGGAAACACCAATAGCTACATTTGAAGTAGCTACACCAGCAACAAAATTGCCGAAGAGGGATCCATTACCACCACCAACAGCCGTGGAGCACATACCCCTCCCAGACGCCACGGAATCCGACATGGAGTTTGAGGCGGGAGTGAAGTGGCAAATGGTCTGCCACAAAAAAGAAAAGAGAAAAAAAACCCTTAGATTCACCCTCCAAAAGCGAAGGCACACAAAGAAGGGTAAAGACAGCAAGGAAACTTTCAGCAACGCCACCACCATCATCATCACCACCACAAGCACCACCGCCAACAACAACCAGACAACCACCAGCATCACCAAAAACACCAACAACGCAAACAAAACAAAACACACACACCAAACAGCAACAAGAAGAAAACAGCAACAAAATCACCCCCCCCCCCCCCAAAGTACACAACCATAAACATGGCAAAAAAAGAACTCATACAATATATAAAGCAGCACACAGACATCACAGAAAAAAACTACTACACCCCACCAACACCAAGAACTCTCTCGACAAACATAAGCCTCATTGAAATCTCAATAGAACAGTACAAACCTTTATAAGAAAAATTCCCCAACGCAGTTGGAGACTCCAGAGGGTCGGTTACCAAGAGGATATACACTGACATCCTCTTGGAAACACCCATGACCAGCGAAAGGGACGGTTCTAATGTCCCTTCACCGCACGATCAAGGTAAGTGACCCTTTCTCACTTGCCCCGTTTCTCATCCAACATGGCCGTACTCAGAATAGGCAGTATAAATGCACGTGACCTGGGGTCATCTTGGAAGCAGGGTCACCTGCTCAACGACCTCAGGTCACTAAGCATAGATGTGGTGGCCATCAGTGAGACCAGAATCTCCGAAGCACAAGCCTCCGCACCGATCTTCGGCGGCTACGATGTATACGCATCTCCCAGCCATCCAGGATCGGAGGTGGAGTTGCCGTCCTTTTTCGGAGAGGCTTGGATCTCGCGATACGGGCCATCTTCCTGGACCCAGAAGGTAAGTCGGTGGTGCTGGACGTGACCGGCAGAGAAGGCAATGCTTTCAGTCTAGTAGCCGTCTACGCCCCAACAGGGGCAAGATGGCCAGATTTCTTCAGACGTCTAGAGACCTTTCTTGGAACGTCCCGCTCTTTAGTGTTAGTGGGCGACTGGAACGGTATCTTGGATGCACGCTGGGATTGTGTGGGGATAGTGGATGGGGGAAGAGGCTGCAGGAGCCTCACCAACCTGCTCAGACGTTTTGAACTGTCTGACAGGTATCGACTGGATCACCCGAATGTGCCAATGTGGACATGGACAAACCGTATCGGGTCATCCAGATCGTATCTCGATAGGGTATTCTGCAGAGAACTAGATAAGGCTAGTATAAGTTGTCCACAATTTAAAATAGTCGACTACACAGACCACAAATTTGTGATCTGTGAGATCAACATAGACAGACTTAATAGACAATGGCCCGGTTACTGGAAGCCGAACGCGTCTTTCCCGGCGCGCAAAGCCTACAGAGACCGGATTAGCGTATAAGTTAAGCGGGGGTTGACGGGAGAGGTTGTCAACCACAGGTGGTGGTTCGCTCTGAAAAGGGCAATTAAAGTAGAATCGATTAGGTTTAGCAAAGGAGTAGTGATAGAGGAAAATAGAGTAGAGGGAGAGCTAGTCAGAAAGCTAGAAGAGGCGTTTAGGACAGGCATCGCAACTGACGTGCTTGCGTCGAGATTGGCACTCGACCAATTCTTCAACGTAAAACACGAAGGCTGCATTGTCAGAGCTAGAGCGCGTGCTCTGAAACACTAGGGGACAAAAGCCGTCCAATAGGCCCGGGTGGCAGAAACGCGACGTGGCAATAAAGCCACAATTCAGTCTTCGTCTGACCAAAACGGGTGCGTGTTGCTCGAACCCGAACAGAGGTGTGAAGCTTTTCAGCAGCACTTTGCTGAACTGTTCGGGAGCAGCGGTGGCCCCGATCGGGGCATGGACTTAAGTGCATACCTCGACGGACTGCCTCGGCTCTCGACGATCGCAACACAGTGTTGCGAAAAGCCAATAACATCCGGTGAAATACGGGAAGTGATAGCTAACTTTTCGAGGGGTAAATCGCCAGGTTTGGATGGTCTGCCCTACGAGCTTTATGCATTTATGCCAGACTTGTTCGGTCACCTCTTGGCAGACGTCTACTGCAACTGGCAGCAGAACGGGAGCATTCCCAGTTTTGTGAGCCGGGGAACGGTAGGGCTGCTGACAAAAGACCCGAACAAGGAGGATGTTATCGATAATTTCAGGCCCATAACTCTGCTAAACGCAGAGTTCAAGATGTTGGCCTAGGTGTTAGCAACGAGGTTGTCGCTTGTCGTCAAGGGTCTTGTGGGAGAGGCGCAGTCATGCGCCATCCCGGACAGATCCATACACGACAACCTCCACCTCATGCGATACATCATAGAGAGGGTGGTTAAGGAACCTGGCACGGGTGGGGCCCTGATCAACTTGGATAAATCCAAAGCATTCAATATGTCGACCATCGGTACTTGGCGGCGCTCCTCGAGGCAGCCGGTTTCGTGGCCGTTTTCAGGGGTTGGATCCCTGCGATGTACAGCGACATCTGCTCAGTTGTGAGGGCGAACGGTCACCTGTCGCAGCCGTTCAACATCATGCGCTCAGTCCGCCAGGGTTGTCCCCTCTCGTCCCTCTTGTACGTATTGGCTCTCGAGACGTTACTGCACAAACTGGGGGCGATGAGGGGCGTCCCACGCGAACTAGGATGCGGGAAATCCGAGTTGGCTTACACCGACGACATCACCGTTGTGGTGTCGAGCACCAGACATGTCCAGATGCTCGGCACCGTTTTCAAGGAATACGAAGCAGTGACAGGAGAAAAGATATACCAGGAAAAGTCGGTGGGCTTGCAGCTCGGCACCTGGAGAGGCAAGTCCATGCCGTCCGACAGCGTCGTGGGGCGTTGGACGGACGGACCGGTTAAATTGCTCGGAGTCTGGTTCGGACCGGACCTCCAGATGGAGAAAAAATGGAACGAGGTGACGAACAAGGTGGCCTCCCTCACCCAGAAATGGGCCGAGAGGAAGTTGTCCCTGAAAGGCCGGGCGGAGGTGGCGAATGAGTGCATCGCATCCGTCATCTGCTACCGCCTCACCGTCGTCCCTTTCCATGGCCCGACTCTCACCAAAATGGAGCGCCTCCTCTTCCGCTTTTTGTGGAAGGGACGCGCTCCCATGGCCAGACGATCCATCTGCTGTCAACACCCGTTGCGTGGAGGACTGGGCATGCTATGGTTGATGATGCGCAAACATGCGCTGAGGCTGCGAATCTCTGGTGCTTCTATGACGGTGAACAGGTGTGGTCGCCGTTCGCCAGGCACGTTTTCCCACAGCTCGTTTCCTTGACGGAGCTGCAATCGTGGGTCAGAAAAAGACCGAGGGATAGCGCTTGGAAACTGGAATGTCTCCAGGCGCTCACTGCCCTCTGCCAGCTGGGCACCAGTATCGGTGAAACATCCACCTCGGCATTCTATAGAGGACTAGTGGAGGGGAAGAGCGACGACGTTCTCGGAGAGATCTTGGGCGTCGAAGAAGATCAGCTGTTTGCTCTCTTCCGGAGAACTTTCAGCCCAGGGCCTATGGATAACTTCGAGCATTGCTGACTTGTGGAGCTATGTCGAACAGTTGCTGTCGCGTGTAGGACTGATCCGGTTATCGACTGAGTCCATTGTGCAGATGGTCTCGCCGTCTTCCTTCGTGGAGGAAGGTCAGGCGGTTTTCATCTTCCCGGTGGCCATGGCGAAAGAGATTGTGTGGTGGACAAGGTTGAAAGGGTTAAAGACAGACACTTTCCTCTTCGGCGAATCCCTAATTAACTTTTTCAAGTTTCACTTGAAGAGGAAAATCAGAGTGGAGAGGCAAGTGCCGCCTTCTAGCAAGTTTGTTGAAAGGTGGGTGAATGTAGCGAGAATGGTCCGAGTGAACGGGACCGCTCTGAATATACGTCTGTAGTTTGAGAAATGGAAAAATTGAGAGAGGGCGCTTGCCCTGGTGATCAGGGTGGCCGTGGTCTTTTGTGTGGTTTTCGCCACGAGTAACCCTCGGAGGTTTCCTCCCTATTGGGGAATTTTTCTTTGTTTCAATTTTCATTTTTATTGTTTATATATATATATGATTCTATGTCTTTTTTTTCTTTCCTTTTATATAAATAATAAAAATATTTACACGCACAAAACCCACATCGTACCATCCTGTACCGTCCTGTGCCGTCTGTAATGTTTTTCTTGATGTCAGTCCTTGTGGCCAATAAAGAAATCATTATTATTATTATTATTATTATTATTTGCATTTATCTTGCTTTATGTTTGTGTGGTTTTCGCCACGAGTAACCCTCGGAGGTTTCCTCCCTATTGGGGAATTTTTCTTTGTTTCAATTTTCATTTTTATTGTTTATATATATATATGATTCTATGTCTTTTTTTTCTTTCCTTTTATATAAATAATAAAAATATTTACACGCACAAAACCCACATCGTACCATCCTGTACCGTCCTGTGCCGTCTGTAATGTTTTTCTTGATGTCAGTCCTTGTGGCCAATAAAGAAATCATTATTATTATTATTATTATTATTATTTGCATTTATCTTGCTTTATGTTTATATGAGTTATCACCAAGTCACAACCAGTGACCTCAAGAGACAACAAGGTCCGCCATGTTCAAGAAAGAACACACATATTCACACATGCATCCTTAGTGTTTAGACTTGTGATGTACTTATATTGACAGGATCTTCCTTAGTATATGGGCAGTTCCCATTAGTACTATCTTTTGTATTTCTCCTATACGCGGGTTTCCTGGGATTTGCGATAAGTAGTCGTTAGACCCCTTAGGTATCATTCCCAGAGCGCCTACAACCACTGGTATTGTTTTAGTTCTCAATTTCCACATTTTTCCAATTTCTATCTCCAGGTCCTTATACTTGCTCAATTTTTCAAATGTTTTTATAGATACATTCTTGTCTATTGGAACAGACATATCAATTAGCAGGCATACCCTCCTTTGAAAGTCCTTCAATATTATATCAGGTCTATTTGCATCTATTTTTCGGTCTGTTTGGATGCTAAAGTTCAACAAGATTGAGATGTGATCTTTTTCAAGTATGGGAGGTGGTTGATGCTCCCACCAATTCTTTTGATGGGACAGATCAAAATGCTTACACATTATCCAATGTATGTATTGTGCAGCTCTGTCATGCCTGTTTAGGTATTCGGTTGGAGCTATAGGACTGCACATTGAAATTATATGGTCAATGGTCTCTGGTTGTTTTTTGCATACACGGCATAATGGGCTGCACCCATTTTTTATTATGTTGGCTTGGTAATTTTTTGTTGGCAGACACTGATCTTGTGCGGATATAATCAGTCCTTCAGACTCCGATTTCAGTCCAGAGGATGCCAACCACTGATGGGTTAACGTTTTGTCAACATCAGGATTGTTAGCTCGCTCTGGGTATTTTCCATACAGAGGCTTTTCTTGCCATTTCTTAGCCAGTTTCTGTAGCAGTTCTTTCTTTGCAGTTACTTTTACCTGCTTTGCTTTTTCTGTGTTTTCCATTTCAGCAGTAAATGGGACTTCTGAAATTTGTAGTCCATTACTGTATCTTTGTGCATCTTTTGTAATGGAATATGATCTTTTGGTGCTTTCGTGTTTCAAAACGAGTTTGATCATCCAATCATGTGATTCCCTTAGATATGTGGATAATCCAATTGTTGCAGTTTTCAACGCAATGTCTAACTGGATTAACCCACGTCCTCCTTCTTTCCTAGGGAGATATATTCTATCTATGTCTGCCTTAGGGGGATGCATTCTGTGCATGGTTAAGAATTTTCGGATTTTTGTATCGAGCCTACGGATCTCTGTGCTTGACCAGTTGATGACATTGTAACTGTAGGTTACTACTGGTATGGCAAGCGTGTTTATGGCATCGATCCTATTCCTTGCATTCAATTCCGTTCTTAAGATTGCTCTTACTCCGCGGTAACATTCCTTCCTTATCCTTTCCCTCATTGTCGAGTGCTTGATTCCGTCTCCTTCACAAACACCTAGATATTTGTAAGTTTGTTCTTGATCAAGCTCTCTTATCACGTTCCCCCGATCAAGATTAATGTCTGAACTCTTCAGCAGCTTTCCTCTGGTGAACGTTGCTTTGGCGCATTTATCCAGTCCAAACTCCATTTTAATGTCATCACTGAACTGCTTCACAGTGGATAATAGCCCTTGCAATTGTTCATCATTTTTTGCACATAGTTTCAGGTCATCCATGTAGAACAGGTGATTAATGGTTTTGTCATAGACTCTATATCCATGTTTTGTTTCATTGAGCATTTTACTTAATGGTATAAGTGCGATGCAGAATAAAAGCGGTGATAAAGAGTCACCCTGAAAAATTCCACAATTAATGTTAACTTCTCCAGCTTCCAGTGATTTTGTTTCACTATTCAAAAGGAGTGTCGTTCTCCATGTCCTCATACTGAATGACAAAAACCTCCTGATAACGGGGGATATTTTGAAAATCTCTAAACATTTTTCAATCCAACTGTGTGGCAAACTATCAAATGCTTTTTTATAATCTATCCAAGCAATCGATAGATTTTTGTGTCTATTATGACAATCTTCCAGTATCATTTTGTTAACCAGAAGCTGATCCTTACAGCCATATGAGCCTCGTTTACACCCTTTCTGCTCAATGGGAAATAGGTAATTTGTTATCAGGTGGTCATATGTGTATTCAGTTAGGACTGATGTTAAAATTTTATACATTGTGGTCAAGCAGGTTATCGGTCTGTAATTTTTGGGATTGTTTGTCTCATCATTCTTCGGTAGCAGGAATGTAATGCCGTTAACTAGCCATGATGGTATCTTTTCTGGCTCCTTAACTATTTCATTGTAAAGTTGGGCTAACAGCTCATGAGACTCTGTGAAGGCATTTATCCAAAAGTTTTGTATTTTGTCTTTTCCTGGGGATTTTCATTTGCTGGTTTTTCTTAGAGCCAAGCGCAGCTGTTCAACTGTTATATTTTCCCATGTTTGTTCTTCAAGGTGAGCTGTTTCTTTCATTTGTCTGTCTATCCATGGGGCATGTATGTTATGAACTTTTTCTTCGGCCCAGATCTTTTCCCAGAATTCTTGCACTTCCTCCTTGGCTGGTATTGATTTAGCAGTTATTGTTGACTTACCAATTTTTCTGTAGAAGTTTCTTTGGTTGTTTTTGAACATATTATTGTCCTTATAGAATCTAGATCGTTTTTAAAAGCGCCTTATACGAGCAGCTTTGGCCGACACTTTTTGCTTGATTGTTTCTATCAGCATGTCTATGTCACATGTTGATCTTATACTGTACTTTTTTTTCAATTTTCTAAGTTTAGTTTGTTTAACATGTTCACCTACTTTATAGTTTGTTAAAATTTCTATGTCAGATCGGAGAAGGTTTATTTGGCGATTGATGTTATCTTGCCAAGTAGATTTCTTGTGGGAATTCCTTTGTTTTTTCATCTTCACTCCACATAAGTGAGTGGTGACTTTAGCCGATGCATAATAGAGATGATTTAAGTCAGTAATGCTTAGTTTGTTTGTGATGATAATGTTTTTGAGAATTATGTTAGTCTTGTGTATTATCTTTTGGTTCTGTTTGGAGTTCTGGATCTTAGGGAGGGTGTCTCGTTCCCCCATGTCAGATTCTTTCATTTTCATCCATTCGATCATAATTTCATCCTTCAAGTTGGCAAGTTCATTCTCATTCATTTCTTTATCATTTACGATCTCATTATTTTCATTTGGAGTTTCATCCTGAGCATGCACTCCCTCCACTTTTTCGCTCCTTTCTTTAATTTGTTCTGTTGCCAGTGATTCCGCCCCAACTCTGGGATTCGAAGTGTTACAGTTTACCTCGTTTTCACTGACACATGCTTCATTTTCCCTTCGCTGACTTTGTGCTACTAGCTTGATCTGATCAATTTCTATATCAGTTAGTAACTTTTTTCTTACAATATTTCTTCGTATATTGGCTAGTTTGTTACTGTCAATATAGCCTCTGTTTTCGGGATGTTTCTTTTTCCAGTTGATATATGTTTGCTCTGTATTCGATGTATTATTATTATTATTATTATTATTATTATTATTATTATTATTATTATTATTGTCATCGTTATTCCTTGAATCTCAGTCATTGATGTTGGTTAACTGGAAAGTCCGTTGGATTGAATATCAAGCCACTACCTGCAGCCTCAGATATTCAGGACGTATCGGAGGGTTCTTGCCGTTCCAAGCAAGCATGCCTTTTGAAGCGTTCCAAAAAGCGTGAAGGGGCCGATTTTCTTTAACCATCCCTGGAAACCTTTGGAGATAGTCCCCAGTGCGCCTATGACAATCGGGATCACTTTGACTTCATGGCAGTTCCAAATCCTTTTCACCTCCCACTTTAGGTCCTGGTATCGGTTAATTTTCTCCCTCTCCTTCTCTTGCACTCTCGTGTCGAACGGGCAGGCCACATCCACAATCAGGCACGATCTTTTTTCTTTGTCCACAACCACCAGGTCAGGTCTATTGTGTTCCAGTTTTTTGTCCGTCTGTATCCTAAAATCCCACAGCACCTTCACCTGACTGTTCTCCATCACCGCCTCTGGCCTATGCTCATACCATTTCTCAGAATGTGGTAGATTGTTTACTTTGCACAGGTGCCAGTGGATCACCCTGCCCATCACATCGTGTCTCCAGCCCTTATAGTGGGTCTGGGCTAGGTGTTTACACTCGGACACAATGTGAGCCACAGTCTCCTCTCTCTCTCCACAGATCCTGCACAGTGGACTAGCCTCCTCCTTGTAGATATGGTGCTTCAACCACTTCGTTTTGAGGGCCTGCTCCTGCGCAGCCATTAGCATTCCTTCTGTAGCCTTTTTGAGGTCTCCTCTTCTCAACCAGTTCCATGTCTGTGGATCTCTAAATTCAGTTTTCTCAAAGAAGGTACTATGAAGGGATTTTCCCTTAAGGCTGCTCTTCCTCCTTGATGTTATTTCCTCCTTGGGTATCCCCTGGCCTACTGTCCCCTCCTTCAGTACAGCTCTGAGCATTGGCTCCTTACTATAGGTCACGTATTTGTATAGGTTGTTTTTCTCCATCTGAACACAGTCCTCTATGCTGATAAGACCTCTTCCACCCTCAGATCTCCTTAGGTAGAGTCTATCGACATCACTCCTCTTGTGGAACATGTTGTAGATAGTCAATAGCTTCCTAGTCTTCCTATCCATTTCTTTTTGTTCAGCAACATTCCATCTCAGAATTCCCGCACTGTACCTAATAATAGACACAGCTCGGGAATTTACTGCGCTTATGGCATTTCTGCTGTTCAGATGTGACTTCAATACGCTCCTTACTCTCCGAATGTATTCAGTTCTTAACAATTCCTTCATTTTTTTGTTCTTTATGCCATCAGCCTCCAGAACGCCCAAATACTTGTATCCTTCCTCAGAGTCAATTTCCTTTATCATCTCACCTGTTGGTATCTGGATCCCGTTACTTCTGCTCAACCTACCCCTCCTCATCACAATGACTCCACATTTACCAATACCAAACTGCATACATATATCACTGCTGAAAATACGGACAGTGTCAACAAGCACAACTCCTTCTCACTTTTCCCGAAGAGCTTAAGATCGTCCATGAAGAGGAGGTGATTGATGGTAAGCTCTCCCCTTCCCAACTTGTATCCTGCTCTCACTTTTCGCAGCATAATGGTCAAGGGCATCAGGGCAAGGACAAACAACAGAGGGGACAGGCTATCTCCCTGGAAGATACCTCTCTTGATCTTCACGCTTCCCAAGGATACTCCAGTTGATGTCAACTCTGTCTCCCAGGACCCCATACTCCTGCCCAGCAACTGTCTGATGTTATCTGCCACCCTGAAGATCTCCAGGCTTTTGGTGATCCAGGAATGAGGCACCATGTCAAATGCCTTTCTGTAGTCTATCCATCCCATGGCAAGATCAGTGTGTCTCCTCCTGCAATTCCCCATTACCATCTTATCAATAAGCAACTGGTCCTTTGTACCACGTGACTTCTTTCGGCATCCTTTCTGTTCGTCCGGCAACAAGTTGTTTGTGTGGAGGTGATGGTAGATTTCCTCAGACACAATGCTCGTCAACAGTTTCCACATTACGGGCAGACATGTGATAGGTCTATAGTTGGTAACATCATTACCCTTGATTCGGTCTTTCATTATCAGAACTGTGGTACCTTTTGTCAACCACTCTGGCACCTCACCCGACACCAAGCAGTCATTGAACATGGCCGTCAGCTTCGGGTGGAGGGATGTTAAATGTTTAATCCAATACCCCTGCACACCATCTGGGCCTGGTGATTTCCAGTTGGTTAGTTTTTTGGCTTGCCCCTTAAGAGTTTCAACTGTCATACTCAAATCAGTCTGTTGCTGTGCCTGCTCACCGATCTCCCTCTGTACTGTCTCAATCCACCCTGCCTGGGCATTGTGTCTAACATCCTGCTCCCATATTCCTCTCCAGAATGTTTTAGCTTGTTCCGCCCCAGGGATCAAGTCGTTGCCTCTTTCTTTCCCCTCAAGCTGTCCAAACAGCATCTTCTGGTTGTTGTCGAACATGCGGTTCTGTTTATACTGACTATTATTATTATTATTATTATTATTATTATTATTATTATTATTATTATTATTATTATTATTATTATTATTATTATTGGCGACCTACGTAGGAAATCGTATGATCGTGAGCTCCACAAATGTTTGTTGTTTTCAGTTGTTTCAAATTGCCAGTTATGGAAAATATTTGTTGTTAAGTGTTTATAAGTTCCCATATATTGCTTTCTGAAAAGGACACTCAATAATATTGGAGCCTTGATCCCAAAATTTAAAGTTTTATAATTATCAAACAAAAACTTTCTTTAAAAAAAACATGGACGGCTCTCAGCCACACAGGCTGACAGCCTTCCTAACAGACCAACATCTCCCACCACCACCACCACCACCACCACCACTACCACCACCACCACCACCACCACCACCACCACCACCACCACCATTGTAAACATTACTACGGTTGCCAACACTAAAAATATAAGCAGTGGCAATAATTTAAATTTGTCACATGCAGAGATTCATTTCCCGCCATTACCAATAACTGCAGGTGTTAAAGCCACCACCCCACCACCACAATATCAAAAAGAACAACCAACACCACTGATACCACCACCCCAACTGAAACTAAAAATAACAATAACAAAAATAACAATAACAACAACAGCAGCAACAACAACAACGAGAATAACAACACCAACATCAACACCAGCGCAAAACAAAATGTGTCGTTTGCCAAAGCAGCCAAGAAAAGCGAAACAATCGAGGTAAACCAGGATGAATTGAATGAAGCCAAGCGAATGGTAAACAAGATGGGTACAGGGTCAGCCACCCCCTCCATCTAATAGAATGGAGCATCGGCGCCTATGTACCATATCAAATAGGACAATAGACACAAAATCACGCCGAGAGGAACGGGCATCCGATTCCCAGATATAAAATCTTTTGGACATGTGTGGGCGAAAAAACCCCACATCAGACGTTGGCAGAAATATGGAATCATGGACGTGTTCTTTAGAACCCCACAGGAATCCAGAGAACACTCCATGGCCCAATTAAGAAGTGACGAGTTCACACTCGTCCCAAGCTATTGTGGTCAGAGACTCGTGAAGATCAGGGTGACCGACGTTCCACCGGCCATCGAAATTCCCTGGCTAATGGCTGCCGTCCTCGCCGACATCAAAGCCAACACCAAAATAATTGAGGTAACAAAAGAAAAGCAGGAGAACTGGTCCGGATCTGGAAAAAAGAAAAAAAAAGAACCCCAAAAAGAAAAAAATCCCCTTCCTTCGTCCTCCAAAAACAAAATGCAGGGGAAAACAAATAAGCAAACAAACAAAAAAGTTAAGACAACTATGCCACCACCCCTACACCAGCATCACCAGCCCCATCACCACAAACACCAACACTATCACCATCATTAACCCCACAACCACCATCACCAACACCACAAAAATCACCAAAAAGCGAAACAGAAACAAACCCACAACAAACGCAAAGAAAACAAAACAACCAAAACGATACACACTACACAGCATTAAATGTGAACAACAAGCAATTATTACACTACATCCAACACAACACCAGCATCACAGAAAAAGACTACACAACATCCCAAAAATTTACACCACCTCCACACATACAAATTACTCGCATCACACAGAAAACCTACACGACACTAAAACAAAAATTCCCCAAGGACATCGGAGACTTCCAACAAACACTCTCCAGAAGGATTTATAATGACATCCTTCCAGAGGAGGCCACAAGCAGTGAGAAGGATGGAGAAACCACCCTTCTTCTACGAGAAGTGAGGTAAGTGGTCTTTCCCATCTTTTTCCACTCCTTTTCAACATACTCTCACTCAGAATAGGCAGCATAAATGCACGTGGTCTGGCATCGTCATGGAAGCAGGGCCAGCTCTCAACGACCTCAGGTCACTAAACATAGCGAGACCAGAATCTCCGAATCACGAGCCTTCGCACCGATCTTCGACGGTTACGATATGTACGCATCTCCCAGCCGGCCTGGATCGTGGGGAGGAGTTGCTGTGCTTTTTCGGAGATGTTTGGATCTCGCCATACGGGCCATCTTCCTGGACCCAGAAGGTAAGTTGGTGGTGTTGGACGTGACCAGCAGAGAAGAGCAAACTTTCAGGCTAGTAGCCAACTATGCCCCGACAGGGCAGGACGGCCTGACTTCTTCCGGCGTCTGGGGACCTTTCTTGGAACGTCCCGCTCTTTAGTGTTAGTGGGCGACTGGAACGGGATCTTGGATGCACACTGGGACTGTGTGGGATTAGTGGATAGGAGAGGAGGGTGTAAAAGCCTCGCAAACCTGCTCAGACGTTTTCAACTGTCTGACAGGTACCGTCTGGATTTCCTGAATGTGCCAATGTGGACATGGACAAACCGTATCGGGTCATCCAGATCATATCTAGATAGGGTATTTTGTAGGGAAATAGATAGGTCTAGCATAGGCTGTCCACAATTCAAGATAGTCGAGTACATGGACCACAACTTCGTGATCTGTGTAGTTGACTTAGATAGGCTTCATAGACAAGGACCCGGCTACTGGAAGCTAAACGCGTCGTTGACAATGCGCAAAGCCTACAGAGGCCGGATTAGTGAACTAGTTAAGCGGGCATTGACGGGAGCAGTCGTCAACAACAAAAGGTGGTTCGCCCTGAAAAGAGTGATTAGAATAGAGTCCATTAGGTTTAGTAAGGCTTTAGCAATAGAGAAAAATAGAGCAGAGGGAGAACTAGTTAGAAAATTATACGATAGTGCCTACCTCAACAGTCTGCCGCGGCTCTCGGCCACTGAGGTGGAGTGTTGTGAAAATCTGATAACAGCCGCTGAAGTATGGGACACAATGACTGACTGCACGATAGGTAAATCACCTGGTTTGGACGGTCTGCCCTACGAGCTTTACGTACACATACCAGACTTGATCGGCGACTTCTTGGTGGACGTCTACGCAGAGTTCAAGTTTTTGGCCAAGGTGCTAGCAAAAAGCTTAGGGCTTGTCATCGGTGGTCTGGTGGGAGAGGAACAGACATGCGCCATTCCAGACAGATCCTTCTACGACAACCTCCACGATCCATCATAGAGAAGGTGGTTAAGGAACCTAGTACAGGTGGGACCCGAACCAGAAACGTGAATCCTCACCGGTATTAGTGTCAGATGGATCTACTCTTCTAACAGATAAATGAAATATTCTTAATCGCTGGAATATATATATATATATATATATATATATATAACAGAACACACTCACTGTATATATATATGTGTGTGTGTGTGTGTGTGTGTGTGTGTGTGTGTGTGTGTGTGTGTGTGTGTGTGTGTGTGTGTGTGTGTGTGTGTGTGTGTGTGTGTGTGTGTGCGTGCGCGTGTGTGTGTGTGTGTGTGTTCTCAGGAAAATGGGATAACTCGGATTATAGAAATACCGTCGAAGTGATGTTGGGTAAAATATTACCTCGAAGGGCAGAGATGAGCGACTCGATGTGAGTTGAGGGAAGGAAGAAAAGGTAGGAAGGATGAAAAAGAATGGATGAAAGCGAACAAGTCACAAACATTAAAATAAGCTCGTCAGATCTCAACCTCCAGCAGTTTCGAGTTAAATGCGTGTGTGTGTATATATATAAGGAAGGAGTTGTGGTAAGGAACCAGATGGAGCATAACGCACCAGAGTACTCAATACTTAGGGTAGTAGAGTGGGTAATAGGAAAATGTATGACCCCGACGGCAGAGCTCAAGCCGTTTCGACGGCTATTTCTGGAGGTTCAGAAATATTTCTGGTCCAGAAATAGCCGTCAAAACGGCTTGAGCTCTGCCGTCGGGGTCATACATCTGCCGTCGGGGTTATACATTTTCATATATATATATATATATATATATCTTGTCCCAATAGCCTTTTTTAGTTATTGCTCGCACCAACCTTAGGTATATGATTTTTAATGCGATGAAATATCAATGATGGTTGGCAAATCACTGACGAAGGACTAATTTTATCATATGTAACCCATGTGCAACCACGCAGTATTCTTCTTTCTTCTCATGTTTTTTTATATATATTTACCTTGGCTGCGTTTGTCTGTTTCTCTCTTACTGCTTCCCCGTTCTCTCTGTTGCTCTCACCTTCTTTCGCCCCCTCTGTCAGTTACACTTTCTCTCGACTGACCTCTTCCTCGCACTTCCACTCATTCACTCTCTGTTTCTCCCCCCCTCACTTCCTCCCGTTTGGCTAGTAGTGGGTTCTCTTCTTGCTCACATCTCACTCACGTCGGATGGTCTGTATCTTGATCGCTCATGAAATCCACCCAGCTTATGCTGACCGGATAACCATGTTGCTTGTTTATTCCCATCTTTGCGTTGCTTTCATCCTTCTATGTTGTTTACTTGTCTCACTCGCTTTACGCGATTTACTTGTCCCAATAGCTTTTTTTAGTTATTGCTCGCACCAACCTGAGGTATATGATTTTTAATGCGATGAAATATCAATGATGGTTGGCAAATCACTGACGAAGGACTAATTTTATCATATGTAACCCATGTGCAACCACGCAGTATTCTTCTTTCTTCTCATGTTTTATATATATATATATATATAGAGTGAGAGAGAGAGAGAGAGAGAAAGAGAGAGGGAGAGAGGCGGGGAGAGAGAAACTGAAAGGAGCTGTGTGGTTACTGTAAACAAAGTTTAAGATGGTAGTATGGACGAAACAAGAGAAGAAAAAAGAATATATATATATATATGTATATATATATATATATATATGTATATATATATATATGTATGTATATATATATATATATATATATATGTATATATATATATGTGTGTATATATATATATATGTGTGTGTGTATACATATATGTATATGTATGTATGTTTATATTTATGTCAATACTTCAGAGGTGCTTCGAAAACTATACTTTTACAAAATCATCGGCTTTTCCCAAAGGGGCTTCCTGCCCCCCAAGGGTCCCCTACTCAATATGTGCCAATTATGAGAGTTCACATTCATCTGTAGGACAAACGTAGCCCATGTGTCAAGTTTTGTGAAAATCGGTTGCGAACTCCAGAAGCTATGACGTTTTGTTGCATTGCACTGCAGTGTTTCAGTCGATTCCAAGGAAGTGGTTAAAGTGGTTAAAGGGGTTATCTGCCGGGGGGGGGCTCTATAATCATATCTGGGAAAATGAAAGTGCTCATGTCCATCCGGAGTACATAAGTAACCTATGTCTTAAGTTTGGTGAAAATACTGTAGAAATGGCATAAGGTTTATACATGGAGCATCTGGTCTTGTCTTTGCATGAAATTGTTCTTCACGCTCCACATAACGACGTATTATCCTCGCTTTTTTCCGTTCATTGCCAGGGAACGTCTTCACAAACCAAAATATCGTCTTCCTGTTTTCCTTCGGTTGCAACGTTTCTCGAAATATTTATTTCTGCCTTCACAGATTACTCTCAGTTCAATTTGAATGGGAAATTCCTGTTTCATCGATTTTCTCCGTCACCATGGAAGCTTGTAGCTTGAAAGCCGACCCAACGCCTCCTCGCTGCATAACTGTGTAAATTTTCGCTGCATTCCACCAAGCCATTTCGACGTTTATCCGACTACACCTACTTACTTAAATATACAACGTCCGACCACTTCCAATTTATATAGTAGATATACCAAAATTGGTGGTAGATACAAAAACCCCATAGAATATGGTCATCGGCTGCCGAATCGGACATATTCAATTTCGATCCCTACTAACAGTACTGCTGGTCCATTCAAGGTCATAGTTAAAATCTGTTCTGAATATTTTACAAGACGAAACCGAAGCACAACTTACGTAAAATTACATGGCGAGGACAAAATATGTATATAAGTAAATGTTCGACATTTAAGTCAAGCAATGAATGACGAAGACGATCAGTTAAACTCACAGAATATTTGACGCGCAGAAGTTAGGCTGGTATGATAGTGACATTTGAACGGTGTAGAGGCACTGAGACGGCATAATATCGAAACAAGAGAGTCGAGTGATAGAAAAGGAGAGGTTACAGTGAATTTAGTGGGCAATTCAATAAAGAAGAGGGAGGAAAGCCGCATGTATCACAGATACGGTTGTCGAAATGGGTATACACAATTTCAACCCCAACTGAAAGTAGTGCTGGTATACACACACAGTCATTATATATATGTGTGTGTATATACGTATTACCCACTCTACTATCCTAAGTATTGAGTACTTTGGTGCGTTATGGTCCATCTGTTTCCTTACCACATTTACTTTGTTATATATATATATATATTTAATACATTAACAGAGAAAGCCTTAAGCGATACTCTGACCAACTCCATCTCACTCAACAAACATTAGGATATACCTAAGTATTTTCCCAATTTAGTGTTTGGGGTGCTAACTAATCAGTATTTCGTGGATAGCTGGTTGTATTATTTTATATGAGACATTATTAAATAAATATCTCTTTCCTTCCAGACGATCGTTCGTTATAAGATTTCTACAATTTGGGATAAATAATGTTCAGGTTATGTAGAAACTTGTATATAATCCATAGTTTTATACACAAGCGGGCTCTTATAAACTCATCAGTGGATGCCCAAATAATATCGATATAAAAATTACATCGACATTAATAGATTAGTGATGGTCTCCTTCAGTGCTAAAAAGAGACTGGTAGATTCGAAAATCCAGCAGTCCTCTCAAAGATAAAATACACGCTGCCTCCAAGAGGGTAAGGAGAGGTTATCTTAAAATAAAACAATATACACGCGGGTCATTTAAACCTGTTAGGTATTATAACCACGTGTTTAAGAACTCAATTGAATATTAAAAGAATAAATATATGTATACACAATCAATGCACACATAGAGATATTAAAATATAATAAATACATGTATGGACCACCCATATACACACATAGTTATTCCCTAAGGGGAATATTTATATATATGTGTGTGTGTATGTGTTTGTGTGTGTGTATCTGTGTGTGTGCGCGCGCACGGGTGTGTTTGGGGTGTGGGTGGGTGTTACATAAACTAAGGGAAAATCGAAAATCGCAATGGTTTCAAATAATTGTTTCTACTTTTAGGCACAAGGCCAGCAATTACCCAGTGCATTACTGGTACTTTATTTTATCTACCCCGTAAGGATGAAAGGCAAAGTCAACCTCGGCGGGATTTGAACTCAGATCGTAAAGGGACGTAACTATGCTGGAAAGCATGGCGTCCGATCCTCTACCGATACTGCCAATCCACCGCCCTTGGTTTCAAATAATAATACTTTAGAAGATAAACTTTGTAGAAAGAGCACAATATATTTGACGAAGCTATAGATTCCGAGTTGAAGTCCTACTGTTTAGGTCTGTGATATTACCACTGTCTTATACGTTAACTCAACATCTATGAACCTTTTTTTTTCCAGCCATCACTCCTGAATATCGATGTGACAATCTGACACAGTTTCAACTCAATCAATATAACATATCAATCACTGATGTCAACCTGGTCTATGATAAATGTTCCATAGACATCATCAGTTCTGATGAAGGGATTACAACTGAGAATCGAACGCTGGGGTGTCTGAATGGTTATCACTATACCACACCTGTTGATAAGTCGATAGTTTCACAGGTACGTTGATTTGTATTACTATATTAAACCATTATTTTATTATTTTAGAATTAGTCTGTGTTCGTCTAAGTTTTATGTGTCCTCGGCGTTGAATTTTATGTCTCCTCTGTTAATTTAATACAATTATAAAAGCAATATAGCGCTCATTCCTAAAAGTAGAAACTGGTTCAATTAACGCTTAATTAAATTGCCTGTACTACTAAAAACTATACAAAAGTCATATCATAACTTTCCTTCTATATAACTTTATGAGAAAACATTAACGTCTTAACTTTCTGGCGAAGATCATAGTTTCTTGTAAAGTGTCGTAAGTGATGGTGATAACTTTCTAGTCAAGTTCATAATAAATGATTCAATAATTTGAAAAATAAATAGATGGATGTAAGAAGGAACAACGCATTTATTTAAAAGTTTTGTACATGATCAAAGATATTTCATCTATAATTTTCAGCTTTTTTAATATTAACGAGTACAATACTCGATGTATCCTTACTCATTTTAAAGACAGCACTGTATGACTTAAGGGAGATTGCGCTACTATTTCTAGCAGGTCTAGTGACTGCACTATCACTTGTTAACGTTAGTTTTAGATTCAGATGAATTGTTTTACTTTGCACTGATTTTCTTGAGGATTTTGATAGTTTAATCTCCGTCCAATTTTGAATCACAATGAAAATCTTAAAGTGATGTAGAACAGACCTAATTTGATAACTGTTCTTAGTTTAAAGTGGGGGCGCGTGACATCGTGGTGAGGGAGTTCAGCTCACGATTGTATGGTCGTGAATTCGATCCCTAGTGGCGCGTTGTGTCCTTGCGAAAGACACTTCATTTCGCTTTGCTCCAGTTGACCTATCTGGGAAAACGAGTTGCGACGACATTCGCACCATTGTATAGACCTTTGCTGCCTTTCCCTTGGAAAACATCAGTGGTGTGGCGAGAGGTGATTGACTTGCATGGACGGCAGCTTCTTTTCCACAAAAATATTTTGTCCAAGCTTGAGCCTTGAAGAGGAACTTTCCAGGTGCAAATCAAGTGTCAGTCATAACCTTTAATAGTCTTAATTTATATTTCCAGTTATAGTAGTATATCCTCAAACAAAATATTACTTGAAAGAGATTTTTCATGCGATGTTACTCTTTCTTCCAAAACCTTACCCTTGAATACCAAACATAGAAAAAATACAGGGACATTAAAAAGTCTGTTCATACAGGGTATTAGAATATTTATAAAGTCCGTGTGCAAATTTAAATGTTAATAACTTCAGATGTACAAATGATAGAAATACACCATAAACTGCATAGTAAGCCTTTATATTTTGAGGCAAAGGGATATTTAAAATGTTGTTAATTAACTAGGGCGGGTAAAATTCCCGAGATGGTTCTTTTCAATGGCTGGTAATACCTTACCGGCGCCACTCGAATAAGGTAATTATTTAACCCATAAATGGGGCCCTAACAGGTACTACTACTCTGGGCCAGAGCAGACCTGGGAGTGGTAACAACTAAGGGGTGACTCCACATTCCCCACAGTTCCTGAATTTCTGAACTGGAGCCTTGCCACTGGATGCAGTTTAATGTCATACCCAGGACTTAATTAACTATAGTTGGTTATAAATAATTAACGACTGGGGGGTATGTTCAACGAGTTATAAAATCGTTTAGCATGATGATTCACAAAACATGGTAATCAGGTCAAATCTTTAAAAAGTGAACTTTATAGCATAACATTCGTATACATAAAGCTATTCTATGTGGTTTACGGTGTATATTTATCCAAACTTTATTAAGGTTTAAATTTGTGCAAAGTCTTTATGACACCCTGTATCTACTAATCAGTCTACTTCTGCCTATTAATATTGTATTTTTACATTTGCAGTGGGATCTGGTTTGTAACAAGGAAGCAATGGCCGAATTTACACAAACATTATATATCGTAGGTCAAATGATCGGCGGTCTGACGTCACCCTACTTGATTGAAAGATTTGGACGGAAACCTCTGCGAGTGTCAAGTAGTTTCTTATTGGTTGTGATCAATTTAATTTCTGCATTTGTGCCGTTTTATTCGGTCTTTGCAGCTATGAGATTTTTGGCTGGAATACTACGAGAGGTAATGCTTATTTAAACACGCATTTACACACGCATACTCTCTTTCTCTCTCACACACACACACACGCACATATACACACACGCACACATACAAACACACATACGCACACATCTTCTCACTCTCATTCTATCTTCAAATGAAAGTCTAACGTCCGAAACGTTATGACACTTTTCCTACTATATCAATCGTTAAACTAATATATATCATCATTCCCGCCGAGGTTAACTTTGCCTTTCATCCTTACGGGGTCGATAAAATAAAGTACCAGTAATGTACTGAGTAATTTCTGGCCTTGTGCCAATAGTAGAAACAATTATATTGTTCTCCCATAATTTTGTTTGTTGACCTTTCGCTTTCTCTCTCTTCCTCCCCTCTCTATCTCACACACACACACACACACACACACACACACACACACACACACACACACACACACACACACACATACACACACACATATATATATATATATATATATATATATATATATATATAATAAGGAGTTGACGGACCCAGCATATTTATCAATGCCAGTACCGGTTGTATCTCAGCGTACTCAATAGGCAATGTAGGATACATTCCCAGAGTATACACATAGTTATTCGCTTCAATACAATACACGTAAAACGGGTGCCTATAATAGTTCCCGGACTCGAGTTTCGGCCACACTTAATGCACCAGTAGGATGCACTGCACCCTCCGTCTGCATATATTATGCAACAATGCATAATCGGCGTATGTGGCTTCATCAGTGGGTATCGCCTAATCAATAACCAATCGATCGACAGAATCCAAACCCCAGCCCATGCCGGCTATGACTGTTTGTGACGGCCGACACACTAAAGTGATTAGCAACTGGAATCCGATACAATTCTATCTCTCGACCAGCCACCGATTTAAAAACTTTACGTGGTGGCGGGAGAATAGAAAACAAATCTTTTCGTTCCCGTCAAAAGGTGTCAGCCAACGTGTCTCACACTCAAATTAATAAGAAGTGAAAAGATGGTTATTAGAAATAGCAGTCCCACATCAATGTATAATAGAATGGTAGCATTCGGCTCATGTCTCCAAGTCCCATGGCTAGAGGAAAGCGATAGTAACAATCGTAGTGCCAAGAACCTTTAACGGACATTAAATGCCAGTATCTATTATAGAGCGATATAAAGTAGCGAGCTGGATTGCAGCAGCCACGTGCGTAAACCAGTCTATTTCACAACTTAAAAGAGTGATATATATATATATGTGTATATATATATATGTGTGTGTGTGTGTGTGTGTGTGTGTGTGTGTGTGTGTGTGTGTGTGTGTGTGTGTGTGTGTGTGTGTGTGTGTAGTATATTTCGCAATATACTGTATGTTTAATTAAAAACATTTAGAAGACCATTCGCTTGTGAACGTTTATCAAGACCACACACTCAGTTGCCTTTGCTGAGAATTCTAGAAGCTGGATTCTTATAGAATTCCAGTAATAATCAGGAGCTGATTATACAGAGCGATTGCCGGTTCAGCAAAAATTAGGTATTAGTATTGATGCTCTGAAATAGCTATGTATATGTGAATGTATGTACAGTATATTTGGCAATATACTGTATATTTAATTAAAAACATTTAGAAGACCATTCGCTATGAGTTTTAAAGTAGTGACTATGTCACTTACTTAATAAACGCTCACAAGCGAGAAACAGACAGTCTGTCGATCACTCTTAGTTGTTATTTGCCGAGTATACTATACATACATTATATATATATAGGGCGGTGGATTGGCAGTATCGGTAGAGGGTCGGACGCCATGCTTTCCAGCATAGTTACGTCCCTTTACGATATGAGTTCAAATCCCGCCGAGGTTGACTTTGCCTTTCATCCTTATGGGGTCGATAAAATAAAGTACCAGTAATGCACTGGGTAATTGCTGGCCTTGTGCCTAAAGTAGAAAAATTATATATATATAGGAAAAAAGGGGTCCAAGTGGGGAGGGCGGAAGGTGAGGTGAGGTGTGTGTGTAGGTGTACGTATGTGTATGCGTGGATGTAAGTGTGAGAGTCTGGGGGAGGACGAGGTTGCGTGCTTGGGTTTTGGAAAACCATTGCGTACGTTGGGGGGGGGGGGTGTAAGTCTAGGTGTGTGTGCGTGTGCATGTGGATGGAGAGGAAGTCGGATGGGGTGGGGGGAGATCGTGTGGAATCGGAGGCAGAGTGGGTGTATGTGAGGATGCGCACTTGTGTGTGTGTGTTTTCGTGTGGTGTGTATACGTTGGAATGTATGTTTGCGTGTGTGCGAAAATGGTGTAAATGTTTGTGTGTGTCGATGTTCCTGAATGGTTTTCCGGTGCGTGTGTAAAATGATGGCACTGTTCCGGGTAGTAATCTCGTAGATATCTAAGCGTGTAAACTCTGCGGTAGCGTCCGTGGGAATGGTGAGGAGGAAATGAGTTCAATCATTTTCATTGCTATGGCAATGCGGCTGGACTGCCGATCGCTATATTTGATTTGCAAAGCTGTCTCAACGTATTGTTATTACACTGGGGTATTATTCTCTATCGAGTGCTAAAGCTACATTCCGAATTCGTTAGCTTAGCCCCAGCCTAAAGCTTCGTTAATGCTGTACTAAAATTTGTATATATATATATATATGTGTGTATATATAACCATATATATATATATATGTATATATAACCATATATATATATATATATATATATATATATATATATATATATATATATAACTGCCAAGACTGGAATTGAACCAGCACAGTTGAGGTATGTCAGACATCAATTTATTTTATCTGATGAGGACGTACTGAGGAAACAGCACAGTACCTCTGAAATATATATAATAAAATATATTTGATCACATGAATGTCTATATTTATTAATATTTTGAATTAATATATATATATATATATATATATATATATATATATATATATATATATATATATATATATATATATATATATATATATATATATATATAATATATATATATATAATATATATATATATATTCAATATATTAATAAATGGAAACTATATTTATAAAACCATAATTATTTTATTATATATATTTCAAGGGCAACCAAGGCAAATTATGGTGCGCTTTCATCAGATAAAATACAGATTTGTTTTATAAATAAATATTAGCATACCCGGGAAAAAGACAACCTTAACGGTTGAAGTTCCTTGGCTAGTGGAGATAATATTTTATTGAGAGTGATAGAAAGTTAATGAGTGAGTAAGCAAATGAGTGTCAGAAAAATTGAAAAAAACAAAGGTTTATTTAAATTAAACTGTTGGAAGAAAGGAGGTGTAAAAGGGAGAGGAAAAAATATTGAGAGGGAGAGAGAAAAAATATTGAAAGGGAGGGAGAAAGAATAGTGAAAAGGAGAGAGAAGAAAAGAGAAAGAGAAAGAGAGAAGAAGGAAAGACAAGATTATGCATGGTGATAGTGAAGAGAAGCGAAGCGAACGAAGAAATAAGTTTTACATGGATGAATACCCAGAACATGCTAAGTTTATAATATTTATAATGATAAGTTAAAAAATTAAATTAAGGATAAAAAAATTTTGTTAGAAATTAATTAAAAATGTAATTAAAATTTAACTAAAATAAGATATATTGCAAAAAGAACTATTTAAAATATATTAAGATGTATTAATAATATATGGGTTTAGATGGGTATGTTATGTTATAGATTTAAATTATTTAAATGTATAGTATATTACATTTGAAAAAATCTAGTATAGTTTATTTGATTAAAGTCTGGCAAAATTATATTTAGCCAGAATTTATTAATAGTTGTAAGTCAAATCTTAAACATCCAAATAATTCAAAAAATTACGAAAATTTACGAGAGTTTACAAAGGAATAAGTACTTAATTAAAAGTATATATTAAAACCATTTACAAATTCAGACTATAAAAATTGAGATTATAAAAACAATAAGGAAGTTTAAAGGAAGTTAAAAGGGTTTTTTTTAAAAACTCAAATGACTCCAAGGATAGATAAAAATCTCTTTAAAAAGTTATAAGAAGTTATAAAAAGTTATAAAAATTCATCTTAAAATATAATTAAAACATAACACATAGATTATTCCACATATATATAATTAATATAAATATTTGGATATATATGAAAATACATAAATATTAAAAATGTTTAAAATATTGGAATATATGAAAATAATGGTTTTTCCGTATCTTTCAAAAGGATCTTTCAAACATTTTACCAAAAGTTGTTCAACAATTTTCAGAAAGTCTTTCAAAGGAAATTTTTTAAATTTTCAAAACCTTTTCTTAAAAGAATTTCAAGTAGTCATATAAAAAAAGGTTATGATATATTTTTTGGAGGTAGGATTGATAAGTGTAATAATACAAAGTATATTTATGAAGTAGAAATATTAGAAAGTAAAGGTTTTAAGGAGTAAATTAAAATTTAATAAGTGTATTTTATATATTTAGGAAGTTATTAAGGTTAGAATTATATTAAATTCTTGAATCATATATAGATATAATCTGAGGGAGGATAAGTTTATAGGTGTTTGGATATAGAAAACGTTATGTAAGGAAGATTGACCATATATTACATTTTATATATATATATCTAAAAGTTGAATTTAAACGATGTTTACAAGAACTAAATAAATTATTACGCAAATTAATAGAGTTCTTACATTTTAGTATAAAGAATATCTCTTCGACGCATAGGCTGCAAAATTTGGATAGAGCTGTGTAGGATGGTGCTTTGGAGACAATATTCCAAGATAAAGAATAGTTTATATTCTTGGATTTTAAGTTCCATAATAAGTTGGATAGAGAAGTTGAAGATTTTTTACCAATATTCGTAAAGGAACATTTATGGTTATTGAAACGAGATTTGAAGTCTGTCGAAGTAGAGCCGACATAGTTAAAGGAATTATCATTGGTTTTGACATTGCAATTGTATACTATATTTTAAACTAAACAGTTATTATTTAAAGGACAGTTAAATTTATTTCTACAATTACATTTATCGGAATTTATATTATTGGGAACGGTATCATTATATTGAATATTGCTAGAGGTATTAATGTTATTCTGGTTAAGTTTTAAGTTTCTATTATTAATTCTATTTATATTCTGCGCTAAATTCATAGTGGTAGAATATGATAATTTAATTGTATGTATATTAAAGATTAAGTGATACCTATGTGTCTTGGGAAAACAATTATCTAGAGCTTTAAAAAATAGTTTAGCTATTGGAGTTTTAATACTTAATGAGAAAGGGCGAGCGAACCATAATATATTTCTAGTTCTATTTCTTCTTTTAATTTTAGAGTTAGTGCTAGGTTTCTTATTATAATTATAATTATAATTATGGTTAGTTGGCATATCTTTATTATCAATGTATTTAATTTCATTATTATAGCCTGCTCTACTTAAAGCTTCGTTATAATATTGTGCCTTATCTTCAAATATATTTTTATTCGCTGAAATTCTAGAAATACGTTGCTGTACGGAATTTACAATAGTGTTTTTAAAGGATCTCGGGTGATTGGAATTAAAGTTAACATAGTTTAAATTATCATTGATTTTATGAAATGGATAATAAAGACCAGTATTAAGGTTTAAAGTTACATCTAAAAAATTAACTATTTTATAATTATTCTCTACTTCTACCTTAAGATTAAAGCTATTAAAAAGTTGTATTATTGATTTTCTTTTCCTATTGATTTCACAATTATTATCATTTTCAATAAGCAATAGCATATCATCACGATATAAACCACCGGTCATCTCTGGTATTTTTCTATGTAAAGTATTGTAAATAAAAAGCCCCACAAGATCCGTTAATTGCGCCGAGTCCGATGACCCCATAATAATTTCGAAATTGTTATCCCTATCTGCTCTAGTCCAAAGATGGTTGTTAAATTTAATTAAGGTTTTACGTGCAGTTAAGATGATGTGCATTTCATCGCTCGATAAATCAGTATATTTAAATGCGTATGTAAGGGGTTTATTTAGTAAATTAGGAGTGATAGATGAGTAATAATTAGCAATATCCAATTGAATGAACTTATTGTTATGCTTATATTTTATGTCCTTAAACCAGTCTATAACTTCATTAGTCCCATTCCATGTCTATCATATGCAATGCTTAATTATAAATTATTAGAAAGCCTATAGTAGAGGAATTCAACTGTTTACTACGAGGTAAAATTATATATGTATATATATATGTTTATGTATATATATATATATATATATATATATATATATATATATATATATATATATATATATATATATATATATATATGTGTGTGTGTGTGTGTGTGTGTGTGTGTGTGTGTGTGTGTGTGTGTGTGTGTGTGTGTGTGTGTGTGTGTGTGTGTGTGTGTGTGTGTGTGTATTACACACTTCCTGTAGTATTTATCAATACACTGATTGGTAAAATTTATCACAATTTTGGCTGAAGCGTGAGATCATTGAAGACATGGTCTTTCTGTGGTGTATAAAGCACAAAATAGCTTAGAAAAGTCAATGTCTCGCTAAATTATACCTACAGTATAATAACCTTCGCGAGAAAAGCATCAGTTCAAAGAGATAACTCTCTAGCATATCTCATTTCTAAAAAAAAGGTACAGGAAACTTAATTCCTGATGGGTTCGTAGAGGCGCCATCCTGACACACGGTGTGTCTTGGGCTTTTTTCAACAGACAGAGTCCTTTCCATCTCCTGGTTTGAACACTGCCGAATTCTCCCAGAGAATACGAGAGAGAGAGAGAGAGAGAGAGAGAGAGAGAGAGAGAGAGAGAGAGAGAGAGAGAGAGAAGGTATATAGAGGAAGAGTCGTGCTCAGTACAGGATTAATGCACAGTTGACTTCGGGAGGATTTGAACACAGAGAGCTCAGAGACAATGAACAAATACCACAAAGTATTCTATCCGATGTTCTAATGACTCGCCACACATTTATGAGTTCATACGTCATGTTTTCACCATTCTTCAGTACTCACTTTTTGAAATGATACAAACCATTTACAATATCGTACCGAATATCTATTTATATAGGAAATTTCCATTACATTTTTTTTCTCTTTTCAGGCATATGTTATTAATTGTATAACTTTGGTTTGTGAGTTGTACTCAAAAGAAAAACGTACATATATGTCTTGTGTGTTTATGAGTATCTGGAGTGGCTATAACGCTTTTGTTGGGTTGATAGCCTATCTGTTGAAGGATTTCGGTTGGAATACATTGTTCCTGTTTAATGCCATTCTCTCAGGTTATTTCATACTGGATTACATGTAAGTACCTTTTCAAATATTCGATGTTTATCATGTTTTTCAATTTACAGGGAAATCCATATTTTCTACCACATTTACATACCTACATATTAAATATGTCTATCTATATATACATTGGTGCAGTCTTGGTTACCTACTCGGAATGTATGCATAGAGATATAACTATATATATATATGTATATATATATATATATATATATATATATATATATATATATATATATATATATATATATATATATATATAACGAAGGAAATGTGGTAAGGAACCAGATGGACCATAACGCACCAGAGAACTCAACACTTAGGGTAGTAGAGTGGATAATAGGAAAAAGTATGGAGTCCAGAAATAGCCGTTGAAACGGCTTGAGCTCTGCCGTCGGGGTCATACTTTTTCCTATATATATATGTATGTGTGTGTGTGTGTGTGTGTGTGTGTATACATACATATATATTCAAAGTAGGGAGCGCACAGGATATAGGCAACGGAAAAATACAACGGAAAACGGACAGTCCCATCTCCTCAGTCATTCTCAGGAAATCAATACGGTTTCGGTACATTAAGGTCAATACCATTCATTCCAGTGCACATTGGGACATAACAAAACAGGTAGAGACAAGTTATGGCTTTAGGCAAATTACACAAATATAGTGTGCACAAGGGCTTAACCAAGGGAAACAAATATATAAAGGAGAGAAATAGTTAAACAGATGAGAAACTGCTGTCCAGTGTGTAGACAAAGACGGACACTGAGGGGTAGAAAAGGGGCAAACAACCCGGGGGGTGCGATGTCTAATATATAATAGTTTGAAAAAGAGCCTGAATGGCTAAATCTTTAGAATATAAATTCAATATATATATAGAAGAGAGAATAGACCAACACTGGGGTGAACTAATAGAACAAAAAGACGGTTCGGTATCATATGAACACTCCAGACAAAAGCATTATGCTAATATAGACAGCATAGAAATTAGAATAATATCTAAACATAGAAATGACTCAACAAGTAGACAAATCAGAGAAGCAACTGAAATAGAACTAAGAAAACCAAAATTGAACAGAAAAAATGAATGGAATAACAACAACCATACAAAAACACACAATACTAACCTAAAATAAATATAAATAAATACATATATACAGGTACAATAACAACAACTACACATAAACACACACTAGTGAACAAAGATAAAATACAAACACACACAGACTCAGACACGAACACACACCAAACACAAAACACACACAAACGCGTGCGCAAAAAAAGACAAGAATAAATAGATAAATAGATTCTGGCAATATTATAACAATATCACCCTCCCCAAATATAACAATATTTGTTGCAACACACGATTTCATATCAAAAACCTTGCGAAACAAATTCATCGCTCTCACGGCCCTAGCTTATGCGAAGCTGAAAGGTTATTGAAAGACACTGTTTTCTGTGATATAAAAACTACAATAACAACAGAACAAATTCGCTTCTTAAAACACTGTGTTTCCTTCAAAATATACACGAGAAACATCTAAAAAAAAAAAATATAAAATACAACTAAACAAAAAAACAAGCCGAACGCCTAAAACGCATGTTGACGATTAATATAAAAAGAATAACGCATAAAAAAGTTAACAAACTTTACAAACATAAACGCGTTAATATTAAGAAAATTCAAAATCTCACCACACTAAACGAGATAAATAAACTCATGAATATCATTCGACATGAAACAAAATATGCTCAAATCGAATGTAAAAGAAATTTTAATAAAAAAATTAAGATGGGTGAAGGACAAAAACAACAGGAAAAGAGACAAGAAAACCTACAAAAATATCCCAAGTTCGACAATATTTATATGGCAGATGTCACATTACCTACAGAGTTTACCAAAAACCATACACTAAACATCTATGGTAACACTATAACCAACGGAGAACCTGTTCTTCAACCCAACTGACAAAACATACAAGATGAACAAAATTCACGCCACTAAATTACTCTTAATAAACGAGTTTATATACCATAACAAATAGATGAACAAACACAAGCACAGTTTATCATAGCTAGAAATAAACTTAGACAGTTAGTAGAACAATACACTAGGAGACAAAACAGACCAGAGATTCAACAACTTGGAAGAAAACCTGTAGAAGGCCTACTTAGCCTCACGCAGCGCACAAGGGATAGTGAGGTAGTGTGTCTACCTACAGACAAAGCCGGTAGGATGTCAATAGACAGCATACCTAACTACATCAAGGCTATGCAACCCCACATCATCAACACGAGCGAAACAACACCACAAACACACGAGGAAAGAGAAAAGATACTCAATGCTCACATGATGATGTGGACCGACATCCTAAAACCAAGTAGACGTACAGCCAATAATTTCAAAGCCTCTAACAGTGACATACCACCCTTATATGGACTCTGCAAAGACCATAAGACAACTAATGACCATACGACAGGACCACCAGCAAGACCTGTATGCGGAACCAATATTGCCAGTAACTACAGGATCTCCTACTTCTACTCTCTGATTATACGTCCCATAATTAAGATGTCCCCAGATGTATGTGACAGCACAGAGGACCTCCTCAGCAGAACCAATGAATGCAACAACAACGAAGACTTTACAAACTGCATAATAGGCAGTATGGATGTAGTGTCCCTGTACCTATTCTTAGACTCCGGCCGTTTGACAGCTAGATCTATCTGTCGTAACGACCGGAGCTTAGCCGCCGGGGTCCTGATTCTTTTCATATATGTATATATATATATATATATATATATATATATATATATATATATATATATATATATATATATATATATATATATATATATATATATTATAATTTCATATATGTATATATATATATTATAATTATATATATATTATAATTATAAATTTATATATATATATATATATATATATATATGAAAAAAGTTTGTCCTTCATCAGTGGTCTTCCAACCATCATAGGCATTTCATCGCTTTAAAGACCATATACCTCCGGTTGGTGCGAGCAACGGCTAAAAAAAGTCGTTGGGACACGTAAATAAAGGGGACGTGAGGGTAAACAAACAAAATGGTGAAGCAACAGAAAGTGATGAAGAAAGAGACAAGTCCCAGATTTCTATGAATTTAAATTCGGTGAAATCGTGAACGAGAGAATAAAGACCATCAAACCTGGTTGAAATGTGAGCAAGGAAGGAATTTCGCACAGGTCTAACGGGAGGAAGAAGGGGTCTGGTCTGCGAATTCGGTAAACATAAGTTCTGTGAAATCGTAGACGAGAGACAGAGAGAGAAAAAAAAGTCATACCAGCTTGGCCAAGAGTGCGCGAGAAAAGAATTACACACAGGTCAAACGGGAAGAAAGAGGAGGAGGAGAGGTAGTGACAGAGAATGAGTGATTGAAGAGTCAGGAAGAGGCTAACAGAGAGAGAGACTGCTAGAAAGGGTAAAGATACATAGAACGAAATAGACGGGTAGCAGCAGAGGAGAAAATATGTGTAAATATGATAATAAGGACGCTGCGGAGTTGCAAATGGGTTACATATGAAAAAAGTTTGTCCTTCATCAGTGGTCTTCCAACCATCATAGGCATTTCATCGCTTTAAAGACCATATACCTCCGGTTGGTGCGAGCAACGGCTAAAAAAAGTCGTTGGGACACGTAAATAAAGGGGACGCGAGGGTAAACAAACAAAATGGTGAAGCAACAGAAAGTGATGAAGAAAGAGATAAGTCCCAATATATATATATATATATATATATATATATATATATATATATATATATATATATATATATATATATATATACACACACAGTTCAAGAGTAACCAATCTTAAAGAGAGAGAGATGGAGATAGGAAAGGAGATAGGAGAGAAGATAGGAGGTTGATGAATTAGTTACCTCCCTTACATTGTCTCTCAATTAAAAAATTAGCACTTCTTAACTAAAAACTACCCACAAATTCTAATTCCTTGTTGACTTAGTTCCCCTGAAACCACCCTCTAATTAGTAAGCTAAATATGTCCATTGGCGGCCATCTTGTTACCCATAGGCAGATCTCGCACAATGCAGCCTCGACAGAAGAATACTGCTCGACTATGGCAGACAATAGATATACCCAGGATACCATAGTGAAATACCAATATATGGAACATTACATTCATGTAACATTCTTTCTTTATTTTAATTTATATTCGTTTTGAAGTTCCGATGAGCTGCTCTAATTGTACCTAAGTTAATTATCTTCAACTGAACCAGATCAATAATGATCTATAATCATTTGATCCAGAAACATTACATGGAGTAGCGCAACAATTTTAAACGGACATTAATAATATTATTATTATTATTATTTGCATTTATCTTGCTTTATGTTTATACGAGTTATCACCAAGTCACAACCAGTGACCTCAAGAGACAACAATATATATATATATATATATATATATATATATATATATATATATATATATTAGAAAGTGAGGTTTTTTTTTTTTTTTTTTTTTTTTACTAAATGAAAAATAACCGAGGTGTCCTACACGAGTGAAAGTATAAAGAAAAAGAGATGAAATCGAAAATGCAACTGGAGTCTTATTTTTTTTTTAAATATATATATTTATTTGGTTCCTTTACCGGTTTCGCAGTTCTTCTGCTTTTCAAAAGGTGAGTTGAGATGTAGGGTCTGTGGTTTTTCTCACATCTGGTTGGTCTCTGAATGTTACTTGTTTTATATGGAAAAAGTGGCTCGAAATGCCAGGTTTCTCGGGAAGTAATTTGATTGGTTTGTCAATAATTATAATAAATTTCGCGCCAGTTCGCGTTACAATAGTTCTTCAAATAAGAGGGGGGTTTGTCACGTGAACAAGTTTTCATTAAATTTTCGTGCCCTTATTTGGAAATCCATTCTGTAGCCTTTTTAGAGAATTTTATGATAAGTGAAAGATAATGGTCAAGAGAAAGGGATGGGAGAATTGTTCTGGTTCAGTGAATATGGTTAGTTCGCTGGGGTGTCAGAATTCAGATTTTCTATTGAATAAAGAAAGTAAAGATATGTATGTTTATTTGTGTGCTTGTGTGTGTGTGCGTGTGTGTGTTGTGTGTGTATGTGTTTGAATTTCTTTACTTTAAAAAAAGGTGGCTCACGAAGGCTTTTTTTTAATAAACGTGATTTGATTGATTATAAATGAAATTTGGTTGTCACGTGAACAAGTTTTCATTAAATTTTCGCGCCCTTATTTGGAAATCTATTCTGTAGCCTTTATAGAGAATGTTATGACAAGGGAAAGATAGTGGTCAAGAGAAATGGGATTGGGAAAATTGTTCTGGTTCAGTGAATATGGTTAGTTCGCTGGGGTGTCAGAGTTCAGATTTTCTATTGAAGTAAAGATGTGTATGTTTATTTGTGTGCTTGTGTGTGTATGTGTATGTGTGTGTGTATGTGTGTGTGTGTGTGTGTGTGTGTGTGTGTGTGTGTGTGTGTGTGTGTGTGTGTGTGTGTGTGTGTGTGTATGTGTGTATGTATGTTCGTGTATGTGTGTATTGGAAGATGATTCTATTAGTAGAAATGGGGGAGGGAGTTGTGTGTGTGTATATATGGGTGTTATGTGTGTGGGAGTATGGTTAGCATGTTAAGATGAAGAGAATATATATATATATATATATATATATATATTGTGTGTGTGTGTGTGTGTAGGAAAATGATTCCTTTAGTAGGAATATTTTTGAATGAACATATTTTCCTTACTTATTCGTATTTGTTCTGTTGTATTGTCAGTGCAAACGTATGTTAAGGTTTATTTAGTTCGAGTTTTTATTTTCTAAAGTAGAAGGTGTTATGTGTGTGTGTATATGTCATATTATGGTGTTGACATAATGTATATTAAACCATATTTAATGCTGGTCTATATTTTTGAATAAACATATTTTCCTTATTTATTCGTATTTGTTCTGTTATATCGTTAGCGCAAAGGTAAAATGGGAAGACTTGGAATTTGGGTGTCTTATTACTTGCGCAAATGTCTAGATGTGCACTTAGTGGTATCTGTCTCGTGGTTGGATCTCGTAATTGTTGGTGATGAACTGTCATTCTGTTTCTGAGTGTGAGTTTAGTTTGTCCTATATAATCTTCATTGCATCCTTTACATTTAATGGCATAAATTAGATTTTTTGATGAGCAAGTGAAGTGATTTTTTACAGTAAAATTTTGTCCTGATTTAAATGTATACGTGTTGCCTTCAATGAGGTGAGTGCAGGTTCCACAATTAGAGCGACCACATTTTTTGATACTTGGTTGTGGGTTTGTGGTAGGTAATTTGGCATTGGTGAGTAATGTTTTCAGTGATTTTGGTTGTCTTTTGCTTTTGCGTCCGAAACGTTAAGACCGTCTTCCTGCTATATCACGCGTTAACCTAATATATCCCTTCTATATACTGAACCGATTGTGTTGTTATTTCTGTTTACCTTTTACATACATACATATATATATATATATATGTATGTATGTGTGTGTGTGTGTGTGTGTGTGTGTGTGTGTGTGTGTGTGTGTGTGTGTGTGTGTGTGTGTGTGTGCGTGCGTGCGTGCGTGTGTGTGTGTGTGTGTGTGTGTGTGTGTGTGTGTGTGTGTGTGTGTGTGTGTGTGTGTGTGTGTGTGTGTGTGTGTGTACCTTAATTTACAACATTGTAATGCAATTGTCTCTAATACGTAGCCATCTCAATGAAAGGACAATATATATTATCAAATTAATAAACTAATAATCCACTCAGACAAGTATTAAAGTTTATTAAATGTAAGCCCAAATCTCACTGGTGGTGGTGGTGGTGGTGGAGGGGAGGGGGTATAAGTAATAATGGCTACGAAAAAATCAGTTTTAACCATGGTTTCAAAACCTCGAGATACAGTAGCTAAAATTTCAAGACATTGGAATAACCAATACTGGAAGAATTGAAGTTTTATCATCAGGAGGCAAATTCTTCATAAGAATAAAGGGACAAGTAGAAACATTATGATACATACCAATTCACTGCTTGATCTTATAGGTAAACAATGTGTTGTATCATTGAATTGCCGTATGAATATATTTTACCCAACGGGACTAGCTAAATATATATCATGTAATCATACCGCTTATAAACCACATGGGAATGCAAAATGAAACAATATTGAAATACCGTATGGAAATTTTCTACTCAGTGTATCAGGACAATACGACGGGCCTATATTGACGCTAGCAATAACAGCCAAAATACCGTCTAAATCAGCTCAAAACAACGATGGAGCAGTCATTATTAATTTATAACCGCCGAGGTTAACTTTGCCTTTCATCCTTACGGGGTCGATATATTAAAGTACCAGTAATGTACTGAGGAAATTGATGGCCTTGTGCCAATAGTAGAAACAATTATTAATTTATAACCCTGCAAAGTTAACTGTCTCTAATTCAGTTGATTTCATATACATATATATATATATACAGATTGTTTTATAGATGCATTCGTCACTATATATATATATATATATATATATATATATATATATATATATATATATATATATATATATATATATATATATATATATATATATATATATATATATATATTATTGTTGTAATATTGCCAGAAATAATAACAGAACACACTGACTGTTTGGTTGCTTTTCGCTTCTGCATCTTTTATATCTCCATAATTAATTTATTTGGCAGTCAATGTTTATCAGTCAATGTTCATCTGTTAAAAATACAGATATAAATATATATATATAGTCTAACAAAGTTCTTTCGTTGCATATCTGCAACATCATCAGTGATACTATTATCATGTTCCATCCTATTGTGTTGTATTGTTCATGCCATTTCTATTTTATTTATTTATTTATTTATTTTGTCTCCGTCTCTGCGCATGTGTTTACGTGTGTGTATAATGTTTGGTGTGTGTGTTCGTGTTTGGGTGTATGTGTTTTGATTTTTGTATTCTATCTTTGTTTACTAGTGTGTGTTTATATGTGTTTGTTGTTATTGTACTTGTGTATATATTTCTTTATTTCTTTATCAGTCAATGATAAACATTGACTGCCAAATAATGGAGATATAAAAGATGCAGAAGCGAAAACCAACCAAACACTGAGTGTGTTCTGTTATTATTTCTGGCAATATTATTACAATAATATGACCCTCCCCAAGTATAACAATATTTGTTTCGACACACGATTTCATATCAAAAACTTGCAAAACAAATTCATATATATATATATATATATATATATATATATATATATATATAAACAAATAGTAGAAAGGAAAAAGATTTTTTCAGTAGAAAAGGTTGACGTCATTTTTTCAGTGAAATATCAAAACATTAATTTATTTACAATACCGGTTTCAGTATTATATGCATTGTCAAATGCTGATATGCAGAATATTGTTAAGTTGCATATTTGTACAAATAATGCTTTCTATATTTGTACAAATAATAATAATAATAATAAGAAGAAGAAGAAGGAATGGGACAAGAACCAACTGGACGAAAGAATTGAATAGAACTGTCATGAAATGTTATCTAAAGAGTAACCCCATAGAAAAAGGCTATAGGAAACGGATGCATAACATCTGGAACGAGATTGGTCTATTTAAATTAGGTGAACAAAAATTGGCCGGTCAGGCTCGTGTAATAAGAACTAATGGATGGAACTAGAGGAACTGAGCAGAGAGATTGAGTTCGAACTGGTGAGTGGGATATATCAGGCAGATGAGCAAGTGGGAAATGAAGGTGAAGAGGTGGAGAGGCCTGAGGAAGCAACCGAAGCAGACAATGATCTGAATGCTAGAATAAATAACATCTGGAACAAAGGTACGGCCATTGAGGAAATGAATGCTGACGGGTTAGGGCAATATTTTGTTGATATTCTGAAATTAGCGGTAGATGAAATGAACAGTGATAGTGGAAAGCGTATGAACCTAAGATTTGTAGACAGGAAAAAGTTAAAAGAAACGGCAGCTAAGGTAAACAAAGTCATCCCATACCTTGAGGCGAGGAGCCTTCACCAGTGCAACAATATCCTCAAAGCAACAGCAAATGCGGTGAGGAAATTACTTGGCATAAAAGCGAGAGGAAACAACAAACAAGAAAGATCAGAACCTTGGTGGAAGAAACGACTGAATGGTCAAATCAGGGAAATGAGAAATGACATTGGAAAGCGTGAGTCCCTACTGAATGGGACACTAAAAAACATAGACACTAAAAATAGACTGGAAATAAAGTACAAAACTAGAAGGAAAAAGCTAAATATTATCATAGAGGAACTGAAGCAACGCATTGTAGCAAAGAGTGCAAAAATTAGGCGATACGAGAACAGAGTCAGTCGGTATAGACAGCACCGCATGTTTGACAACAACCAGAAGATGCTGTTTGGACAGCTTGTAGGGAAAGAAAGAGGCAACGACTTGATCCCTGAGGCAGAATAAATTAATACATTCTTGAGAGGAATATGGGAGCAGGATATTAAACATAATGACCAGGCAGTGTGGATTGAGACAGTACAAAAGGAGATTAGTGAACAGGCACACCAACAAACTGATTTGAGTATCACAGTTGAAACTCTTAAGGGGCAGGCCAAAAAACTAACCAACTGGAAATCATCAGGCCCAGATGGTGTGCAGGGGTATTGGATTAA
Source organism: Eledone cirrhosa (assembly GCA_964016885.1). Taxonomy (NCBI): domain Eukaryota; kingdom Metazoa; phylum Mollusca; class Cephalopoda; order Octopoda; family Eledonidae; genus Eledone; species Eledone cirrhosa. The sequence continues at coordinate 355,987,758 of OZ024741.1, forward strand.
AAATATAACATCCCTCCACCCGAAACTGACAACCATGTTCAATGACTACTTGATGTCAGGTGAGGTACCAGAGTGGTTGACAAAAGGTACCACAGTTCTGGTAATGAAAGACCGAATCAAGGATAATGATGTTACCAACTATAGACCTATCACATGTCTGTCCGTAATGTGGAAACTATTGACAAGCATTGTGTCTGAGAAAATCTACCATCACCTCCACACAAACAACTTGTTACCGGACGAACGAAAAGGATGCCGAAAGAAGCCCCGTGGTACAAAGGACTAGTTACTTATTGATAAGATGGTAATGAGGAATTGCAAGAGAAGACATACTGGTCTTGCCATGGGATGGATAGACTACAAAAAGGCATTTGACATGGTGCCTCATTCTTGGATCACCAAAAGCCTAGAGATCTTCAAGGTGGAAGATAACATCAGACAGTTGTTGAGCAAAAGTATGAAGTCCTGGAAAACAGAGTTAACATCAGCTGGAGAATCCTTGGGAGGCGTGAAGATCAAGAGAGGTATCTTCCAGGGAGATAGTCTGTCCCCTCTGTTGTTTGTCCTTGCTCTGATGCCCCTGACCAGTATACTGCGAAAAGTGAGAGCAGGATACAAGTTGGGAAAGGGAGAGCATACCATCAATCACCTCCTCTTCATGGACGATTTTAAGCTCTTCTGGAAGAGTGAGACGGAGTTGGATGTGCTTGTTGACACTTTCCGTATTTTCAGCAATGATATATGTATGCAATTTGGTATTAGTAAGTGTGGAATCCTTGTGATGAAGAGGGGTAAATTGAACAGAAGCAACGGAATCCAGGTACCAACAGGTGAGATGATAAAGGAAATTGACACTGAAGAAGGATACAAGTATTTGGGTGTTCTGGAAGCTGATGACATCAAGAACAAAAAAATGAAGGAATTGATAAAATCTGAATACATTCGGAGAGTAAGGAGCGTATTAAAGTCACATCTGAACAGTAGGAATGCCATAAGTGCAGTAAATTCCCGAGCTGTGTCTATTATTAGGTACAGTGCGGGAATTCTGAGATGGAATGTTGCTGAACAAAATGAAATGGATAGGAAGACGAGGAATCTATTGACTATATACAACATGTTCCACAAGAGGAGTGATATCGATAGACTCTACTTAAGGAGTTCTGAAGGTGGAAGAGGTCTTATCAGCATAGAGGACTGTGTTCAGATGAAGAAAAACAACCTACACAAATACGTGACTGATAGTAAGGAGCCAATGCTCAGAATTGTACTGAAGGAGAGGACAATATACCAGGGGATGTCCAAGGAGGAAATAACAAAGAGGAGAAAGAGCAGCCTTCATGAAAAATCCCTTCATAGTACCTTCTTTGAGAAAATTGAACTCAGAGATCCACAGACATGGAACTGGTTGAAAAGAGGAGACCTTAAAAAGGCTACAGAAGGACTGCTAATGGCTGCGCAAGAGCAGGCCCTCAAAACGAAGTGACTGAAACACCATATTTACAAGGAGGAGGCAAGCCCACTGTGCAGGATCTGTCGAGAGAGAGAGGAGACTGTGGCTCACATTGTATCCGAGTGGAAACACCTAGTCCAAACTCACTATAAAGGCTGGAGACATGATGTGATGGGCAGGGTGATCCACTGGCACCTATGCAAAGTAAACAATTTACCAGATTCTGAGAAGTGGTATGAACATAAGCCAGAGTCGGTGATAGAAAACGATCAGGTGAAGGTGCTATGGGATTTTAGGATACAGACGGACAAGAAACTGGAACACAATAGACCTGACCTGGTGGTTTTGGACAAGAAAAAAAAGATCGTGCCTGATTGTGGATGTGGCCTGCCCATTCGACACGAGAGTGCAAGAGAAGAAGAGGGAGAAAATTAACCGATACCAGGACTTAAAGTGGGAGGTAAAAAGGATTTGGAACTGCCATGAAGTCAAAGTGGTCCAGATTGTCATAGGCGCACTAGGTACTATCTCAAAAAGTTTCCAGGGATGGTTAAAGAAAATTGGCCCCGCCACGCTTTTTGGAACACTTCTAAAGGCATGCTTGCTGGGAACAGCAAGAACCCTCCGATACGTCCTGAATATCTGAGGCTGCAGGTAGTGGCTTGATATTCATTTCAACAAACTTTCCAGTTAACTAACATCAATGACTGAGACTCAAAGAACAATATGGGCATTTCTGCGTGTAAAAAAAAACAGAGGATGTAATAAAAAATAACAATGAAAAATTCCCCAATAGGGGGGAGACTTGCGAGGGACATTTGTGGCGAAAGCCCATTAAAAGGCCACAGTGACCCTGACCACCAGGGCAAGTGCCCTCTCCCAGTTTTCCACCTTTAATTTACAGACAGATACTCAGAGTAGGCCCATTCACTCGGGCCATACTTGCTTCTCTCACCCATCTTTCAACAAAATGCTGGGAAGAGAGCACTTCCCTCTCTACCCTGATTTGAAAAGAAATAATAATAATAATAATAATGTGATTTCTTTATTGGACACAAGGGCTGACATTAAGAAAAACATTACAGATGGCACAGGACGGTACAGGACGGTACGATGTGTCTTTTGTGCGTGTAAATATTTTTATTATTTATATAAGAAAAGAAGAAAAAAAGGACATAGAAACATATATTTCTATATATAAACAATAAAAATGAAAATTGAAACTATGAAAAATTCCCCAACAGGGGGGAAACCTCCGAGGGTTACTCGTGGCGAAAACCACACAAAAGACCACGGCCACTCTGAGCACCAGGGCAAGTGCCCTCTCTCAATTTTTTCCATTTCTCAAACTACAGGCGTATATTTAGAGCGGTGCCGTTCACTCGGACCATTCTCGCTACATTCACCCACCTTTCAACAAACTTGCTAGAAAGCAGCACTTGCCTCTCCACCCTGATTTTCCTCTTCAAGTGAAACATGAAAAAGTTAATTAGTGATACGCCGAAGAGAAAAGTATATGTCTTTAACCCTTTCAACCTTGTCCACCACACAATCTCTTTCGCCATGGCCACCAAGCAGATGAAAACCGCCTGCCCTTCCTCCTCGAAGGAAGACGGCGAGACCATCTGCACAATGGACTCAGTCGATAACCGGATCAGTCCTACACGCGACAGCAACTGTTCGACATAGCTCCACAAGTCAGCAATTCTCGGGCACTGAACGAGTGCGTGCACGACAGTTTCGTCGCCCTGCGCGCATCTCGGACAGGCTCGGCTGACGGCACTTCCATGCCTGTAGAGCTTATCTCGAACCGGCAACGCTCCACGGTAGCACTGCGAGGCCAGGGATTTTTGGAAGTTATCTATAGGCCCTGGGCTGAAAGTTCTCCGGAAGAGAGCAAACAGCTGATTTTCTTCGATGCCCAGGATCACTTCGAGAACGTCATCGCTCTTCCCCTCCACTAGTCCTCTATAGAACGCCGAGGTGGATGTTCCACCGATACTGGTGCCCAGCTGGCAGAGGGCATTGAGCACCTGGAGACATTCCAGTTTCCAAGCGCTATGCCTCGGTCTTTTCCTGACCCAGGACTGCAGCTCCGTCAAGGAGACGAGCTCTGGGAAAACGTGCCTGGCGAACGGCGACCACACCTGTTCACCGTCAAGGAAGCACCAGAGATGTCGCAGCCTCAGCGCATGTTTGCGCATTATCAGCCATGGCATGCCCAGTCCTCCACGCAACGGGTATTGACAGCAGATGGATCGTCTGACCATGGGAGCGCGTCCCTTCCACAAAAAGCGGAAGAGCAGGCGCTCCATTTTGGTGAGAGTTGGGCCGGGGCAAGGGACGACGGTGATGTGGTAGCAGATGACGGATGCGATGTACGCATTCGCCACCTCCGCCCGGCCTTTCAGTGACAGCTTCCTCTCGGCCCATTTCTGGGCGAGGGAGGCCACCTTTCTCGTCACCCCGCTCCAGTTTTTCTCCATCTGGAGGTCCGGTCCGAACCAGACCCCGAGCAATTTAACCGGTCCGTCCGTCCAACGCCCCACGACGCTGTCGGACGGCATGAACTTGCCCCTCCAGGTGCCGAGCTGCAAGCCCACCGGCTTTTCCTAGTTTATCTTTGCTCCTGTCACCGCTTCGTATTCCTTGAGAGCGGTGCCGAGCATCTGGACGTGTTTGGTGCTCGTCACCAGCACGGTGACGTCGTCGACGTAAGCTGACACGGATCTCCCGCATCCCAGTTCACGTGGGACGCCCCTCATCGTCTCCAATTTGTGTAGTAAAGGCTCTAGGGCCAGTACGTACAAGAGGGACGAGAGGGGGCAACCCTGGCGGACCGAGCGCATGATGCTGAAAGGCTGCGACAGGTGACCATTCACCCTCACAATCGAGCAGATGTCGTTGTGCATCGCAGCGATCCAGCCCCTAAAAATGGGCCCGAAGCCGGCCGCCTCGAGTACCGCAGCCAGGTACCGATGGTCGACCCTATCAAATGCTTTAGATTGATCCAAGTTGATCAGGGCCCCACCCGTGCCAGGTTCCTTTACCACCCTCTCTATAATGTATCGCATGAGATGGAGGTTGTCGTGGGTGGATCTATCCGGGATGGCGCATGTATGCGCCTCTCCCACCAGATCACCGACGACAAGCGCCAATCTCTTTGCTAACACCTTGGCTAAAATCTTAAACTCCACGTTTAACAGAGTTATGGGCCTGAAGTTGTCTATAACGTCCCCCCTGTTCGGGTCTTTTCTCAGCAGCGTCACCGCCCCGGCTCACAAAACTGGGAATGCTCCCGTTCTGCTGCCAGTTGCAGTAGACATCTGCCAAGAGGTCGCCGAACAAGTCTGGCATATACGCATAAAGCTCGTAGGGAAGACCATCCAAACCTGGCGATTTACCCCTCGTGCAGTCAGACATCGCGCCCCGTATTTCACGTGCTGTTATCGGCTTTTCGCAGCACTGCGCTGCGGTCGTCGAGAGCCGCGGCAGTCCGTCGAGGTATGCACCGAAGTCCATACTCCGATCCGGCCCGCCGCCGCTCCCGAACAATTGAGCAAAGTGCTGTTGAAAAGCCGCACACATCTGCTCGGGTTCGAGCAACATGCGCCCGTTTTGATCAGGCAAAGACCGAATTGTGGACTGATAACGCAGCCTTCATGCTTTGCGTTGAAGAATTGATCGAGTGCCAATATCGCTGCAAGCACGTCAGTTGCGATGCCTGTCCTAAACGCCTCTTCTAGCTTTCTAACTAACTCTCCCTCTACTCTATTTTCCTCTATTACTACTCCTTTGCTAAACCTTATCGATTCTACTATAATAGCCCTTTTCAGGGTAAACCACCATCTGTTGTTGACGATCGCACCCGTCAACGCACGCTAAATTAATTCGCTAATCCGGTCTCTGTAAGCTTTGCGCGCCGGGAACGACGCGTTCAGCTTCCAGTATCCGGGCCCTTGCCTATGAAGTCTATCTAAGTCAACTTCACAGATCACACATTTGTAGTTTGTGTAGTCGACTATTTTAAATTGTGGACAACTTATACTAGCCTTATCTAGTTCCCTGCAGAATACCCTATCGAGATACGATCTGGATGACCCGATGCGGTTTGCCCATGTCCATATTGGCACATTCGGATAATCCAGTCTATGCCTGTCAGACAGTTCAAAACGTCTGAGCAGGTTGTTGAGGCTTTTACACCCTTCTGCCCTGTCTACTATCCCCACATAATCCAAGCATACATCTAAGATACTGTTCCAGTCGCCCACTAACACTAAATAGCGGGACGTTCCAAGAAAGGTCTCTAGACGTCTGAAGAAATCTGGCCGTCCTGCCCCTGTTGGGGCGTAGACGGCTACTAGCCTGAAAGCATTGCCTTTGCTGCCGGTCAGGTCCAGCACCACCGACTTATCTTCTGGGTCCAGGAAGATGGCCCGTATGGCGAGATCCAAGCCTCTCCGAAAAAGCACGGCAACCCCTCCCCTGGACGGCTGGGACATGCGTATACATCGTAGCCGCCGAAGATCGGTGCGAAGGCTCGTGCTTCGGAGATTCTGGTCTCGCTGATGGCCACCACATCTATGTTTAGTGACCTGAGGTCGTTGAGCAGGTGACCCTGCTTCCAAGATGACCCCAAGCCACGTACATTTATACTGCCTATTCTAAGTACGGCCATGTTGGATGAGAAACGGGGTAAGTGAGAAAGGATCACTTACCATGATCGTGTGGTGAAGGGACAGTAGAACCGTCCCTTTGGCTGGTCATGGGTGTTTCCAAGAGGATGTCGGTGTATATCTTCTTGGTAACCGACCCTCTGAAGTCTCCAACAGCGGTGGGGAATTTTTGCTTTAAAAGTATGTAATGTTCTATTGAGATTTCAATGATGCTTATGTTTGTCGGGAGAGTTCTAGGTGTTGGTGGGGTGTAGTAGTTTTTTTGTGATGTCTGTGTGCTGCTTTATGTGTTGTAGGAGTTCTTTATTTGCCATATGTATGGCTGTGTACTTTTGAGGGGAAGGGGCGATTTTGTTGCTGTTTTCATGTTGTTGCTGTTGGGTGTGTGTGTTTTGTTGTGTTTGCGATGTTGGTGTTTTTGGTGGTGGTGGTGTGGTTGTTGTTGGTGGTGATGCTTGTGGTGGTGATAGTGATGGTGGTGGTGTTGCTGCAAGTCTCCTTGCAGCCTTTACCCCTCTTTGTCTGCCTTCGCTTTTGGAAGGTGAAGCTAAGGGGCTTTTTGCTCCGGCGATTTTACCGCTGGCGCAGCTACTGCGACAGTTGGTGTTACCGCCACTGCTGCCGCTGCTTTAGTTGTCCATGGCCTTGGTATGGGTGCCACAGACGTTGCCATCCTACTCACTATGGAAGGGTCTTCTGCTTATGTTTCCTGCCCTGCTCTTGGTAGCAGCGGATCAGGCGTCGGAAAGAGGGGGGGCTCTTCTTGGATGTCTTCAGCGGGCAGAAGGCCCTGAGGTGACCCTTCTGCCCACAGAGATAGCACTTTGGGCGTCTTCCTTCCACGCTTATAGGGAGATGAAGCCCTTCTTCGAGGTCTATGAGGTCTGGGATGGCCTCGATGCACTCCTGGTCAGTCTGTATTAGCATTTGCATGCCTATTCCTGACCAGTTCTCTCTTCCCATTCTGAGTATTTGCAGTATGGTGGTCTTCTCCTCGATTCCAGCCAGTACAGACGAGGCCAGCCAAGGTATGGGCACGTCGGGCGGGACCTGGGTCACTTTGACCCTCACAATTTTCTGCCAGCAGTAGGAGGGCACCAAGACTATCTCCTCACTCTTTAGGGTTTCCAAATAGTGAGACTTCGCCTCTTGGGGGGGTGGCGAAAAATACGTCTACTGTGCCGTACTTTTTGCCTCGGGTGATGTGGGTTTTGCGCGCCCAGAAGTACCCCAATGCCTTTTGGATTTGAGGTCCGTGGCTCTCTCCACCCGATGCGACATTTTGCTTACGGTGCGGTAAGTCACCGTGCGCAGTTGCTGGTCTTTGAAGAAATCGGGTGGAGATTTCAGGGAAACTCTATTGCCGTTTCTCGACACCATGGCTCTTGCGACTGCCATCTCCTCCTCAGTGACTAGCACTGTTTCTATATTTCGGGCCACACCTGCGAAAGAAGAGGTCCCTTTTTCAGCGGCACCATTATTGCTGCTGCTACTGGTCTTGTTGTTGGTGTTGTTGCTGTTGCTACTGCTACGAACGGTGTTGTTGGTGTTGTTGCTGTTATCAATGTTGTAGTTGGTTGTGTTTTGGTGCCACCGTTGTTGTTGTTTTCGGTGCAATTTGTATTGTTGCTGTTGGTGTTGTCGTTGTTTATTTTCTTGTTAGTGGTGTTAATATCGTTGTTGCATTTGTTGTCATTTTTTTCTGTTAATAATAATAATCAACCAAGCTATAAAGATGGACAGAGAAATGAACTCTCTTCTCTGTATGTGGAAAATCAATTTTTCTTCCCCTTGTGTCATTTATTATTATTATTATCACTATTTGTACAAATATGCAACTTAACAATATTCTGCATATCGGCAATTGACAATGCATATAATGCTGAAACCGGTATTGTAAATAAATTAATGTTTTGATATTTCACTGAAAAAATATTTTTCCTTTCTACTATTTGTATTTTTATATATCAACTCGTGTGCTACCTTTCTACATTCGATATATATATATATATATATATATATATATATATATATATTACTTCAAAATATTAATAAATATAGACATTCATGTGATCAAATATATTTTATTATAATATATCAAATATATTTTATTATAATAATATAATAAAATATATTTGATCACATGAATGTCTATATTTATTAATATTTTGAAGTAATATTAATAACTCCAGAAAACCTCGCTGTTGAGTGCTTCTAATCTATTGTAAAACTGTATTCATTGATTAATCAATGAATCTTGTTAAACTTATATATATATATATATTTATTAAAATAACAGATTAAAGTTTAAGCAAAGAATCGCTGCTTTCACCCTTAACGGGATCTTCTGAAACTAACAAAGTCAATCTGTAAACGCAGAAGTGGATATCCACTTCTGCGTTTACAGATTGACTTTGTTAGTTTCAGAAGATCCGGTAAAGAGTGAAAGCAGCGATTCTTTGCTTAAACTTTAATCTGTTATTTTAATAAATATTTGCTCTACGGTTCTTATATATTTGATATATATTTACCCTTTGGATTTTAGTCTTCAAATTTATTATTATTACTATATATATATATATATATATATATATATATATATATATATATATATATAAGTTGGAAATAGCATGGAAAATATATTTTAAGGCCTGTTTTCCTTTTTTTCCTTTCTTTGATTCGTCAAAGTGACATTATTGAAAAAATGGGAGGGATAATTCTTTTAAAAAAGAGTTTTATAATGTATATAAAGTATAACCGGTTTCGATGTATTTGTAAAATTCATCTTATCAAATGTTGAGTATTACAACTTAAAAAAATTAATAAAAAAACTAAAAATTAAAGATTTAATATTGAGAGGTAAGTTTTTTTCATCTTCCTTGTTGATTCTGCTATTATTTATATTCTTGATATGATATTTTTGCTACAATATTTTTATTGTGATTTTTTAATATAAATAATTGTTAATAATCCGTATATATATATCATATACATCAGAATACTTATATTATAGCTTTAAAACAAATTTTCTTTATAATATGCTATTACTATCTTTTCATTATAATTATTTTACTATAATGTTCTTTTGCTCTTACTCTTTAATATTTTGCAACTGACACTAACAATTATAATTAATCTTCTCCCATATAATGTATCTTACTGAATGTTCTAATGATTAGGAATTTATTTGTTTTAACATGTTATATGGCCCGATAATTCCAGACCTATGTCTGGAAGAAACGATCGTTAGCAATCAAATGCTTTAAAACAAAATTTGATTGTTAACTATATTGTATTTCTGCTCTGTAGTATATCTGATATTTTACATTGAGCTAATTATCTTACTGGTAATCGGGTAATACACAATATTACCCTTATCTTATTTATAATTATATATATAAGTATAACTAATACTCTCTCTCTCTCTCTCTCTCTATATATATATATATATATATATATATATATATAGGGCGGGTAAACTTCCCGAGATCCATGGGCGAGTTCTCTCCAGCGGTCTCTGTCCCTCATTATCGCTGCCATGTCCTGCGTCTCTAACAGACCACTGTCTGTCCTTAGGGCATCAACATATGTTAACTTCGGTCTTCCTCTTCCAGTGAGTCCATGCAGCGGCTCCCACAGGATGTCGGTGAGCATGTCCAGCTAATCTCAGTCTCCTCTGTTTCACTTTTGAGCTGACTTTTGGGAGGCTCCCGTACAGCTCTGAGTTCTTCATCCTCAGTCTATACTGATTAATGTTCAGAGGCATCCTCAGAATTCTCGTGTAGCACCCATCCACCATCTGAGTGAGTTTCTTGGTCAGTGTCCAAGTCTCAGGCACGTACAGCAGCACAGACTCTACTACAGCAACGAAGAGGCGGATCTTCAGGTCTTTACGAATGTCCGACTTCCTTACCGATCTCAAGCCGTGGCACGCCGCCCAAGCTTTGCTCTTTCTCTCGACCACATCATCTTGCGTATTCCCAATCTTTGCTCCCAAATACAGGAAGTCCTCAACCAATTCTATCGGCTTCCCGCCTACATTAGTAATCTTCTCTGGCTTCTTAATATTATCTACCAGATATTTTGTCTTAATCTTATTTATTCTCAGCCCCACACTCATCGACACAGTCTCCACCTCCTGCATCAAATCGTCTGCCTCCTTCACTGTGTTTGTCACCAAAACTATGTCGTCGGCGAATTTAGCATCCAATATCTTTTTTGCCTTAACTCTCCTGCTCTGAGCCGGTGTTACAGTAAAGCCAGAGTCCTGGTGTTTCTCCAGTGAAAGGCGCATACAATAGTCCACTACGATGATTAAAAGGTAGGGAGCCAATGTATCTCCCTGGAGCACTCCAGCCAGTATCTCAAAGAACTCTGTCATCCCATCAGGTGTAATGACTTGGGATTTGGTGTTGGCGTAGAGCAGTGATATCAGGTTCACTAGCTTCTTGAGGATTCCATAAGCCTGTAAGATCTTCATCAGGCAGTGACGGTCCACAGAATCAAAGGCCTTCCTAAAGTCAATGAAAACCATGACCGCAGGAAGGCAACTTGTTCTAGCCCCCCCCCCCCCCTCTCTCTCTCTCTCTATCTATCTATATATATATATATATATATATATATATATATTAATGTATGTATATATAATCTCTGGATAATTTCATTATCATCTTATTATGCACAATTGTCATCTCACGTTTATCTCTCTGTTACTTCAGGTTCTTGGAAGAATCTATCCGATGGCTCTTTGCTAATTCAAAAATAAAAACAGCTGAGAAAATTGTCAGAAAGGCAGCTAAACAAAACAAAGTTGACTTCGATAAAGTCTGGAGTATAGCTTTAAAAGAAATCTCACGACAAGAAGTTGTTAGTCACGTGAACAAAGTCAGTGGTGAATGCCAAAATGGGGAGCCCAAAGACCAGCTTGATGGCACAACTGTCGACAATATGCAACCACATATTGAAAAAGAAGTCTCAATATTTGTCAAATTAATCGCTATTTTTAAAACACCCTATCTGAGGAAAGTTATCATAGTTATGTCTTTGGAAATGTAAGATTTGCCGTCTTTCTTTATTGTTTTGATTATTCCTATATACCCCTAAGAAGAATTAAACTTTTTAAAAATATGTTTCCCAATGCAGAGTCTGTAAAATAACCCTAGTATAGAATGCATTTCTTTATGTCTGTTATGTCATTGTATTTACGAGTACGATTCTGTTTTCCGGTCTGTTTGTCAGTAAAACAATGGTAATTTTTTTCTTTACCTTATGCTTTTCCTGCGATAAATAGAGAAATATTAAATATTTAATTTTAACAACGTGTGATCAGCCATATTGTTCATTAAGTGTGTTTGAAAAGGTGGAATGTAAAATTAACGCCTTTCCGTAATTCCTTCGTTGTTAATATAGTTATTTTCTTGATTTTATAGAGCTATAAATCTGATGTCATCGAACGGTATTTTTCTAATGGTGGAGGTTCTTGGTGGCATCATCTATATCACTTTCCCTGTAATATGTCTACTAGAAATCTTTTTTATGGCTTTCTACGCTTTCTTCGCGAAAAGGTAAGAGATTTAATCTCTATTACGAATGAAATGAAGCACTTATAGAATTCCCTTTAGTCATAATTGACCATGGTTCTACATTTGTAATAGTCTTCTCCAAAACACAAACCTGAACAAGGTGTTTTGTAGAAGACCAGCTGTTGCCCATGTATGTAAGACTCCCTTTTTTCTTATAACTTGTATAATAACTCTATATTCATTGTTAGAAAAGAAAAAAAGATAATCATATTTGTATGTGTGTATGTATGTGCGTATATGCATGCGTTTGTATGTATTATACTTGTAATTCAAAATTCCAACATTATGTCTCGCTGATTGGGCTCGGGCATTACGTTAAAGGTACACATGTCTGCTGAGTACTTACCCACTTACACATTAGTTTAGTTGAGCGAACAACTAAATTCTCATCGTCAAAATTGGTGGACAACCCATTGTGTATGTATCTCTGTATCTATGTATAAGTGTATGTATGTATGCATCTATGTATCTGTATATAATCGTATGCATGTATATATGTTCTTCTGGTTTTATAGTTTTATAAATATTTACCAACATAGATAGAAGACTCGCTCATTGGAATTTACACAACTAGGTAGATATGTATACATGTCTGCATGGATGCATGTGTGCGGGTATGGATGTTAATGTATGTGTGGATGTGGATGTTTTGAGTTATATGTGTGCATGTGCATATGCTTTGTATCTGTACATGTGTATATGCCGTTATTCGATGCAGAATTTTTGGAATGTTTTACATATTTTTAATGTTCCATTAATGCATTATAATTGTAATTTCCTAACTAGTGTTATTTCTGTTTCTGTGAAGCCTAGCTCCTCAAGATTTGTACTGAGGTAGTTACTAACATATCCCAGTGCCCCAATAATCACAGGTATAAATCTGAAGGTATAGTCAGGGTGGAGTATCTGCAGATTTCTCATTAGTTCTGAATAGATATTATCCTTTTCGCTGATCTTTAATATTGTATTGGCATCTGCTGGGCAGTTAACTTCCACTACTGTGCGTACCTTCTTTTCCTTGTGCCATATCATTATATCTGGTCTGTTATATTTACATTTTATTGGGGTTTTGACTGGAACATTCCACCAATACTCTTTCTTATGTATGTATATGTCTTCCATATTGCTGTAACTTTTAATGTGTTTATTATCGGGGCTATCTTTTCTATGGATTGCATTGTACACTATATCATGCCTCCTAGGTAGATAGTACCGTGATGACATCTTTGGACAGCTGCTTATTACATGGGTGACATCTTCGATGTTAATTCTGCAGAGTCTGCATTTGCTATCACATCTAGTCTTTTGTGTTGATTTCCTGTTCTTGGATTGCAAAAGCATATCCTTCAAAATGGGAGCCAATATAGCGGTTGTTAGTCCAAGATAGATTACTTTGTTTATCTATATTACTCTCACTCTGGAGCTTCCTGGCAACATATCCATGCATGACCTTTTGCTGATAAGCATGCAGTTTTTCATCTATGGATTTGCTCGGGTATTGCTGGGAAATTTCCCTGGGTGAGTGTGAGCTTTTGATTATCATGCAGGGAGTATCTTTCAAGGAGTTCTTTCCCAACTCTCATGCAAATAGACTTGCTCAGTAGATGAACTCCTACGTTTGGAGGTTCGTAAATGTTGCCAGAGGGATACGATGCGACATTCAAATGCTGTCTGGACTGATGTTAGGCCTCTGCCTCCCTGCTTACGTTTCAATTAGAAGCGGTCTATGTCACTATTGATGTGAAAGTTTCTGTTATTGTTTAGGACTTTTCGAGTTTTAACGTCAATTACTCGGATTTCGTCCATCGTCCAATCGAGTATTCCAAACGTTGGTGTTAGGACAGGCGCAGCAAACACATTGTGAGCCACTGTTTTATTGTGCGCAGAGAGTTCCCATGACCATATTTTTCTTAATCGGGTGTAATATTCCCTGGTTTCACGTTCCTTGTTACAAACACCATCACAGGATATATTCTCATCTATCCCTAGGTATCTGTAGTAGTCCTCGTCAGATATCGGTGAAACAGTTAAGCCATTGATAAAAATGTTGTTAGATTGGGTTGTAGTTTTTCCCCACTTTACAATCATATATGAACATTTATCTTGGCCAAACTCCATTCCTATATTCTTTGAGAATGTTGTAACCAGGTCAAGATTTTTCTTCATCCCATTTATGTTCTTTGCATAGAGTTTCAGGTCATCCACAAAGAAATAATGGGTTAAGTTCGTATTTCTGTCCTCCCGTGAGCCAATTATGTATCTTTCACATTTCTTGAGCAGAAAGGACAAGGCGTTTAATGACAGGATAAATAGTAGCATAGAGAGACTGTCTCCTTGAAATATACCGCTGTAATATTCTATTTTATCAGTGAAAATAAAGTCCACCTTCTCTATGTTTAACTTTAGGATAGTAGCCCAAGAAGAAAACAGCTTCTCTATGGCTCTGATAATAATGTCTGGGACTTTAGCAAGTCGGAGGACCTCTATCATCTAAGATTGGGGAACAGAATCAAAAGCTCTCCTGTAGTCCAGCCAGATTGTAACCATATTCCTCCTACGTTGTCGCACCTTCGACATCGCAGTTTTGTTTAATTAGTTGTTCACCACACCCCCAAACACCTTTCTTTCCAACTGCTTATTCATCTGTGATGATGTTATTATTTTCAGTGATCTTGGAGAAATAGGTTCAGGCAGGCTGTATACATCTTATACATCAGGTTCTGGCATGCTATGGGTCGTTAGTTTTTTGCCAAGTGGGTGTCTTTGTTCTTGGGGACCAGTATTGTTTGTGCTAATGTCAACCATTCTGGTATATACGTATCTCCCTTAAGAACCTGTTGGTAGAGGTCAGTAAGATACCTCCGATAGAATATCAGTTTTTTGTACCAGTAGCCGACAATCATGTCTCTTCCTGGTGTTTTCTTATCTTGGAGTTTTCCTATCACAGTCGCAAGGGTATGTTTTTGTTGTAGTATAGGAGCAATAGTTATTTTGGATTTCTTTTAGCCATACTGCATCGTGATTGAAATTCTTCTTTCCATGCCATATTTTGCTCCAGAAGGAATCTGTCTTTCTGGGATGGGGCCTCAGTGAAATTTATTACTTTGCCTTTCATATCTCTATAGACTGATGCTTGGTTTCGTCTGAATCTTTTATGAAGTACTTTTCTTTCATCTACCCCCTTCAGGTATCGACGTTTCTCGCTGACAACTCTCAGTTCTTGTTTGAAGGTGATCAGCTTATATCAAAGAGTTCTGGTTCCTGTTTATATGCTCTAGCAACGAGAGTGAAGCATTATCTTGGCGATAGCAGAGATAGCAACACGAACAAAACACCACCAAAAATACGATCACATGTAACTAAAATAGAAAAAGAATTGCTGACCTACGAAAACTATAGGATATGTGACAATGCCCCTTACTTACAAATAAAAACAAAAACACTTCACTCCTCACCAACAAAGAGTGAAAAATAAAATAGAAACGATATTTGGTGACAGTACAAGAACTGTATGTATGTATAAGTATGTATAAATGTATGTATGCATGTATATATGTATGCATCTTTGTATGTATGTATGCATGCATGCATCTTTGTATGTATGTATGTATAAATGTATGCATCTTTGTATGTATGTATGCATGCATCTTTGTACGTGTGTATGTATGCATGTGTACATGTGCATATTTATGAATATATACTTATGTATTTAGGTGTGTGTGTATGTGTGTAAAACAACGCACAAATAAGTTTTAACAAAACATTCACCCCCAGACCCCATAACAAATATAACAAACATAATGGTGACAAACGCACACACTCGAAACAACAACATCAATCACAATACCGACAAGCCGGTCAGTGATCATTTAAGTAAACTAAACAAACAGGTACTTTTGTCGACAGGCATATAAAATATGTACGTGTGGAACTGTGTTGGTGTAGATCTGGGTGTCTGCGGGAATTTTTGGTGGTGTCTATGCTGGTTTGGTTTCTGCGAGCGAGCTAGCTAAAATCTGACCTCTCCTACTCAACGATGGCGACCACACAAACACACACACACACACACACACACACACACACACACACACACACACACACACACACACACACACACCAATAAATTGAGATAACACAGCACCTTCTTGATGATGAAGTGTACTCAACGTCTCGGGGTCCATGTCTGTGAGCCACATCAGTGGTGTTACGGGGCCGTTGTTGACAAGTTCTGCCTGCACCCAGTGTCTTGCCGCCAGAGCGCTGGCCAGTTCCCCCAAAACGCCGCTCTCAACCGACATACTGAAAAGAAGCCTGGACGCAGCTGGCTTTCCATCACCAGTGGAGACAGCAGGCCTTGACCGCGGAGATGGCAAGCGTCCCAGTGGAATCACCCTCTTCCCATTCAAAGGAGGTAGATCCCTCACCAGGGGCACCACCTGTTGCGATACGTTCTCCGCCTCCAACTTAGTTGCTTCGACCACAAACCCCGGTCCAGCGGCCCGCCTTGCGGAGGAACGAAAAATAAAGAAATACCGGGGGGCTGTCCGGCCGCTTCCTCTTCGCACCGGTCACAGTGGAGACCTCAGGCGTACTTGGACCCTCTACAGTCGAGCTCCTCTGCAAAATCGGAACTTCGGTGGTCCGTCTGAAGAAGGACCCCGCGAGGTGGGGGTGTCCCTTGCAGCGGGTGTCGCTTGCCATTGTCCGCGGGAATGATTTTGCGATCATGTCAGTGGGGCGCAGCCCCTCTACCGGCGCATCCTAGGCTCAGAGCACCATCATCATCACCCTCCCCCCTCCCCATTCTTCTGTGACACTAGAATTCTTGGCATTCCTTCTCCTTCCTGTTTTTTTCTTTTTCTTTTTTTTTCTTTATATTTCCCTGTTTTACAATCCATTCTTCTCAATCTAAATTTTCAATTCTTTCTTCTATTAAACTATATTTACACGATAAAATAAATAAGACAGGATCTGTTTATTTACTTAGCTATGGCCTATATTATATACTTAACTATGACTTATTTCATTTACTTAGATATGACCTGCTTATTTGATAAAACCTTTCTTTTTTTGCATTATTATCACATATTTTATTTACTACTACTCTGCTTCATTTACTTAATTATGACCTGTTTTATGATGATTTGCCCGCGACTAACCCAGGCTCTACTGCACTTCGTGCTAAAGAGGGTAAACTCTCCAAGTATCGGTCGCTCTCCGACAGGTTTGCAGTTGAGCCCCTAGTAGTGGAGACTTCTGGTCTCCTTAGCCCTAGGGCTACCTCCCTACTTACCACCATAGGCGCTGATATATATATATATATATATATATATATATATATATATATATATATATATATATATATACATATATATATACACATATATATATATATATATATATATATATATATATATATATATATATATATATATATATATATATATATATATATATATATATATACATATATATATACACATATATATATATATATATATATATATATATATATATATATATATATATATATATATATATATATATATATATATATATATATATATATATATACATATATATATACACATATATATATATATATATATATATATATATATATATATATATATATATATATATATATATATATATATATATATATATATATATACAAACATAAAATATCGAGATTCGCATTTCGGCCCACGAAATAACGAACAACAACCTCCGAGATGTGCGGCAAGTGCTCAATGATTCAGATGAACCAGAGTTATAACAAACGTTAAAGGCCAAACACACTGAGACGATGGTTAAACAATCATTCGCATAGCCAAAAAAAACGATCAAGTAATTTGGGTATTGAAAATTAACCCGGACCCCTGGAAGGTTGGTAAAATCCAGTATATGGGTTTCTGCGGCTCCTAAATCAAGTACCGTCCGCTTACATACATAAGGTTAGGCTTCTGGTAAGATGATTGAACAAGGAAGCCATTTTCTCAACAGGCTTTAGTTCAATGTTAATACAAGGACTGACTATTGCTGACCCCACGTGGGAATCGGCAAGGGAGGCAACCCCTATATCAGGCGAATGAATTCAGTTGTGTATATTTTTGCAAGAATGCATATATATATATACATATACATATATATACATATACATATACATATATATATATATATATATATATATATATATATATATATATATATATACATATATATATATATATATATATATATATATATATATATATATATATAAATGAATATGAATATATATATATATATATATATATATATATATATAGTAATAATAATAAATTTGAAGACTAAAATCCAAAGAGGGCTCGATAAGGATAAATATATATCAAATATATAAGAACCGTAGAGCAAATATTTATTAAAATAACAGATTAAAGTTTAAGCAAAGAATCGCTGCTTTCACCCTTAACGGGATCTTCTGAAGTCAATCTGTAAACGCAGAAGTGGATATTTAAAAAAACGTTGCAACCGGAGGAAGACAGGAAGACGATACACATCAAGACGTAAAATATCCACGTATAGATCGTACTATCCGTTAGGGTATAACGTGGGGCTGTAATACAGGAAAGTTTTGTGCAATTTATGTTTACAAGCCGAAATTGCCTCAGATTTTTTGTTTAAGATGTGATCTGTGGCGTAGAGTATTTCCAGGGCCTCAGCAGCGCAGAGGTCACATGGTCTTTTATTTCCGTTATACGATCTAGCTTTAGCTAGGATCTCCCAGTTTAACTTATATTGGGTGTGGTTGCCTTTTAGACTCCAGATATAAGCTGAAAGTGACGTCATATTCCTTCTTAGAGGGCAACGAAAAGAATGGGTATGCATGTAAATACGCTGCTTGAATCTATTGGCGGTTAACCCTATGTAGGCCCGACGGTACGTGGGTGTTTCAACCTTACATTTGTAGACAATGTTACTAGAGATGCATTTCCCGGATAGGGGGCAATCACCCCGATTCCTACAATTACAGTTAGTACTAACTACAGGGTTGCACGTGTTCCTACGGCTAGGTAGTTTAGCTAAATTTGAAGCTGTGATGTTATGTGCAAGGTTAGGAGTCGTAGAGTAAGAAATTTGAATACTATTTCTATTAAAAATTTTACTATATTTATGTGAAGGGCGAAAATGCTTCGTAATAAGGGAAAGAAAGATCTTAGCTAATGGTGTGGCCCCCTCCATATTATATGGTGGGTTATACCAACAGATGTGACGGGATCTATTTCTTCTAGGTCTATTTTCGTACTCTGTATATGCTACCTTATCGACAAATCCACTCCGAGCTTCATTGTAATAAGTGGAATGGTCGTTGAAAATATGCTCGTTAGTAGATAGACGGGTTGTATTTTTTAAGGGTATGTCAATATTTATTTATAAAACTGATCTATATTATATTTGTCTGATGAAAGCACACCATAATTTAACTTGGTGTCCTTGAAATATGTATAATGAAATAAATATGGTTTTATAAATATAGTTTCCATTTGTTAATATCGTATGTTTACTCCAAATACTTGTTGAGTGCTTTATATCAGTTATAAAAATATTTGCTTGTATATATATATATATATATATATATATATATATATATATATATATATACATTATGAAGAGAGAAGAAACATTTAGATATAATTAGTAATAAAATGTATCATACCTAAGCTACTTCTAAATTCCTCGACTACGTAGTTTCGTGGCATAAACAAAAACAATCTATATATATAAAACTGTGGTTGTCGGTCTGTCTATCGATTTTTGGCACACATCTCCTCTTAGAATCTCTCACGGAATTGCACCGAAATTGCTATACTTGTACATTGAGCCCTACCGAAGACATCGGAAAAAAAAAATTTCAAATTGACCCGCCCTATGTGACGAAATCGAATATAATGTATCGATTTTTGAGCGTAAGTTATCAGTTATTTCCCTTTGTTCTGTTTACATTGAGCGTCTTACGTAAAAAATTACGCTGGCTTTCTCAGTCTTTGTTAATAAATAACCAGTGCAGTTTTTATCCCCAGCATCCTCTTTTGTTATAACATTCGGGTTATCGTTATGTTTTCTTAACTTCATAAGGCATATTGTTGGTTGAGGGAATATTAATCAAAAACACCACATGCAAGTCTGCACAGTAGACACTACAGTTTTTAAGCCAAAAAAGAAACTTAACATTGTAACTTTAACACAGCTACTGAGCGACCCCGTTTTGCTTCATTTCCATTTAAAAGCATTTTAAAACAATATTTTTACTTGAAAACAAGTCTATTTAAAGACTACGTAAAACAAGCAAATATTTCGTCGTTAGGC
>OZ024741.1:356012814-356047814 GCA_964016885.1 Eledone cirrhosa
CTCCTCAAATACAGAATTAACGAAAGGTTGTAACTGTAGAAACAAGGCAAACTGCCCATTAAAAGGAAATTGTCTTGTTAACAACATAGTTTATAAATGTAAAGTTAAAACTAAGGATTCTATTTGCTCATATATAGGAGCTATTTCTAACAATTTTAAGGTAAGGTTTAATACCCACAAACATAGTTTTAAAAATGCCGCACTGGCTAATACAACATCTCTAGCAGAAAAAATTAATAGTTATAGAAATAAGAATATAGAATATGATATGACCTGGAGTGTGCTCAAAAGAGCCACCCCTTATCAAAATAATAGAAATGAATGTAGATTGTGTTCCCAAGAACTATTTGAAATAATGAAATCTAAGGATATCCTATTAAATAAGCGACAGGAATTAATTATATCGTGTAATCATAAACTGAGAAAAACATTTAAATATTATAAACCTAATTAATAATATATATTTTAGAAATTAATATATAAATTAATTTTAATGTAGTTAACCTATAATTTTAATTTAATTAAAATTCTACTACAGATGAAATTAAAAAATATCGTATATCATAAACTGTGAAAAACATTTAAATATTATTAACATAATTAATATATACTTTGGAAATTAATATATACATTAATTTTAGTTTATTTAACCTATTATTAAAATTCTTTTACAGATGAAATACAACAAAACATCGTGTAATTAATAACGGAGAAATACTTTTTTAATATTATAAACCTAATTAATATACAATTTAGAAATTAATATATAAATTAATTTTAATTTAGTTAACCTATAATTTTAATTTAGTTAGCTTATAATTAAAATTCTAATACAGATGGATTGCAGAATATCATGTAATCATAAACTGAGAAAAACTTTTAAATATATACCTAATTAATATACACTTTACAAATTAATATATAGATTAATTTTAATTTAGTTAACCTATAATTAAAATTCTACTATAGATAAAATACAAAATTTTGCTTTAATTATTATAAACCTAATAAACATATACTATAGAAATTAATATATAATTTTTAATTTAGTTAACCTATAATTAATATTCTACTACAGATGAAATACTTAATTTGGCTTTCCCTATTACAAAATTCATTTCCTAAAATTGATACCATCATGTTAATATATGTAATTATTTTAATTTAGTTATGCTATAATTAATACTCTACTACTGTTTAACTTCAAAATTCCGCTTTAAATATTATAAACCTAAGTAGTATACACCTTAGAAATTAATATATTAACTATTTTTATTTTAGTTAACCTATAATTAATATTCTACTTATATTAAAATACATAATTTAGCCTTCTTTCTTACATATACCATTTCCTAAAACTGATACAACTATGTAAACACATATAATGATTTAACTGCAGATTAATATTCTATGTTCCTTGAAACCTATACATTTACTATTTCCCACTAATAATTTTAATCCCCCTCCCCCCCCCCCAATAATTATTTGTATTTGTAAGCGTGCATGTATGTATATGTATGTAAGTGTGTATGTATGTTTGTGTGTTTGTATGTGAGTATAAAAATACATATGTGCGCATGTAAATGTGTGTGTATGAGTGTATATATATATATATATATATGTATATATATGTGTATGTATGTATGTGTATGTATATGTATTTGTAGAGATGTGTATATGTATGTGTATATATGTGCATATGTGTCTGACTGTGTGTATTTATATATATATATATATATATGTGTGTGTATGTCTCTATATATATGTATGTCTGAGTGTGTGTGTGTGTGTGGTTGTGTATATATACATGGGTATGTGTGTGTGTGTGTATATATATATATGTATATATGTATATAAATGTATATATATATATATATATGTATGTATATATATGTGTGTATATATGTGTATATATGTGTGTGTGTGTATATATATATATATATATATATATATATCGGTGTGTATTTATATGTATGGGTATATGTTTTACTTATTTTTATGTGTATGCATACTAACAGGTCAATATGCGTGAGGTTAAGTATGTGTATGTGTGTGTGTGTACGTATGTATGTATCGAACATATGGATGTGTAAATGTGCGTATGTATATAAGCATGTATATTTTATGTCTCTATTTTATGTTTTTTATGTTTTTTTATATTTCTTTTGTGAGACATTCGCGTCTGTGTATGTACGTACCCCCCCCTATTTTTTGTTCCCCCTTTTTTTGAGTTTTTTCCTTCTATAAAAAATTTTTTTTATTTCTAATTTTATGGATACATTTTTATAAATATGTCGAGATTGACACTTTTCTTTAATTACTTACTCACCTCCTTTACTTCTGCATCTAAATGTAAGTGTGTGTGGGCGTGTTTATGTGAGCGCCTCAATATCCATATATTTATAATAATAATATATATATATGTATGTGTGTGTGTATGCATGTATATATATATATATATGTATATATGTATATATGTATGTGTATGTATATATGTGTGTGTATGCATGTATGTATGTGTATATATATATATATATATATATATTCTGTCTGTAGATTGTAGACATACAGATACATTAGCCCTAAGTTTTTATATTTACATACACTTTTTCAACATACGTATACATATAAACATGCATTTTTATGCACATCTGTGAACGGATTTACATACATATATACACACACCTAACTGTATTTTCTTGATAAATTTTTATGTATTTCATTGGTCTATTTAAAATCTGTTCCCAAACAGACCTGAAATTTTGAATTGTTGTTATTATCAATAAATATGCATCATTATTTCTGAAGACAGCATATATATGTGAAGGTATGTATATTCTCTTTGATAGTTTGTATAATTTTGTACATAGATCTTTTGAATATGCATACCAATTCTAACACATATATGTCCTAGAAACGATCGTAAAATAATGAACTTTTTTTGTTTAATATAAGGAACTGTTTCTTTGTTTATTCATTATTTTTTTAATAATTTATCTTGACTCTTTATTCCGTTTATCTTTTACCGAAAGTGATTTTTGACTGCATCTCTTCTTTTCATGATATCCGGATTACATTGAGTTCTTCATACGGATTGGACACTACCGTAAACTTTTGGTAGATTTATCTACATACTATATATATATATATATATATATATACACATACACACATATATATACAAACATACACATACATACATGTACATATACACATATATACACACATACACACATACACATATATATATATATATATATATATACATATATATATATATATATATATATACACACACACATACAAACATACACACATCCATACATATATATACACACACACACACACACACACACATACACACACCCACATACATATATACCCACACGTACATACATCCATACATCCCTACACACATATATGTGTGTGTGTCTCACCGTTTACTCAGATATTCATGTGTATACATAAGAAGAGGGGGGGGGGTTAGTGAAATGTAATTTTACCCCCGAGTGTTAGTTCATTTTTTCGTGTTCAGTAGTGGTTTAAATTTTTCAATGAAGAATTCTTCTTTATATCTGCGGAAATGTTCGTTATCCGACCATATCTTGAAGAAAGAGAAGATTGTGAATTTTCCCTTCCCGCATGATGCAAAGTGTGCGCTACATGTGGTATTTCTGACTGTGGGGTCTTTAATTTGTTGTTTATGTACCCGGACTCTATCATGTAATCCCGTTCCGGTTTCCCCAATGTAATACTCTTTACACTGTGGACATGTTGCGCAATATGTTAGGTTTTTCGTTTTGCAGTTCATGTTAGCATTGACCTTGAAATTATCATGGTTTTTGAAGGACAACTGTTTGCCCTCTTCGATGAGTTCACAGGTTCCACATCTAGGGTCCCCGCATTTCGTCACTTGCATTGATTCCATGTTGGTCGTAAATTTTGCCTTGGTAATTAGTTTTTTAAGGTTGGGTGCTTGGCGTCTGCTATAAATTATCTGTGTGTTTTTTAAGAGTGCATTCATTTTGGTAGATTGTATGTATGTATATGTATGTATATATGTATATATATATATATATATATATATATATATATATATATATATATATATATGTGTGTGTGTGTGTATATATATTTATATGTGTGTGTGTATATGTGTGTGTATGTGTATATGTATGTATATATATATATATATATATATATATATATATATATATATATATATATATATGTATGTATGTATATATGTATATATATATATACCCATGTGGAGGTATGAGTACATATTCGTGTGTGTACGTATGTGTATGTGTGTTTTTATATGTGTCTCTATATGTTTTTGTGTATGTATGTGGATGTATTTGTACATGGGTGTGTGATTGATGGTGTGTGCCTATATATTCCTACATATGCTTGCGTGTGTGTGTACGTGTATGCGCACATATATGTGTGTGTTGAACAAAGGACTAACTTTGGGATGGACGTAGAAAAATTCTTCGGGAAAAAAAGAAAAAAATAATTATTCACAAACTTGACAGGTGCGATTTGCCTGTGACCATTCTCAACACAAAAGCAATACTAAAAGCTTTTTCCCATGAATAAAGGAATTTTTCGAGAATGACCGGGGCAGGCCGCACTTGCTACATTTCTCCCCACCCAACCCTACTCACCGTCTCAACTCATTACTGCTATGAACACTTTTTCAACACACCTACACCCATGCACTTATTAAAGTGGGAGAAAAGAAACCCCCACCACACCACAGACATGTTAAATCCCTATATATAGAACAACACACCACATACACATCAGTTTGACAAGCGCACCTCAGCGTGAAAGGTCTTTCTAAAAACGAAACAATACCTCCTACGTTAATCAAGAACTCCTAAGACCTAACCAACAACCAACAACTTAATTTATAAAATAATTTTATTCAAGAAAAATTCTTTTGGGATTTTGTGAAGAAAATAAATTTGTTGAAAGCACAAGTGAAGCCATTTTTTCTTCCCCTCTGTCTTAATATATATATATATATATATATGTATATATATATAGCCCATTTGTATTGCCAGTGTCGGTAGAGGGTCGGATATCATTCTGAGTTCAAATCCCGCCGAGGTCAACTTTATTTTCATTTCTTTATTTTCATTTATTATCGTCAGACGCTTAAGATGGTGAGCCCTAGCTTCCGACGGCAAAATTACAGGCACAAACAACACCTTCAACCTGAAATCGAGAGCCTACCCATCTAAGGTCACCGAACTTGCTCCTTTCGAGACGGACCTTCTTGACTTAGTCGCTAACATTTCCTTTCGCAAACACACTAACACCTTTCAAACGAAATTCAGAAACGATATTAAGAAATTTAGGTCTTCTAATAACACCTTCGTCCTTTCCGACAGAACTAACAATATTTACGAAGTCGACAACACCACTTTCCGCCACCTGGACCATAACGCTATTACTTCTAAATATAAGAAAGCTAACCCACGACATTAATACAGAAGCCAAGGAACTCGCCACCGACCTTAAGGTAGATAAGAAGCTACAATATTTAACTAAGCGAGAGGCGTTCCTCACCCTGAAAGATCACAAGGTAGACTTTACTTCTAACCCCACATGCAGACTATTAAACCCGGCACGCACAGATATGGGACTACTCAGTAAGGCCATACTTAGAAACATAGTTAAGACCATTAGGACCAAGTTCAACCTGCCCCAGTGGCAGAACAGCGACTCCGCAAAAGCGAAGTTCACACAGTTTGACATTTTAGATTTTTACCCGTCGATCTCAGAGACCCTGTTAAACAAAGCGTTGGACTTCGCTACCACTTATACCACCGTCGATGGTTTAGACAGGGAAATCATCGCTCACTGCTGAAAAACCCTCCTCTCCAACGACGGAGTAGCCTGGGCAAAGAAGTCTACATCTTCAGACCTGTTCGACGTCTCCATGGGATCGTTTGACAGTGCTGACGTATGTGACTTGGTTGGCCTTTTTATCTTAGACATATTACGTGTTAGATTCCCGGACTTCCACACGGGAATATACCGTGACGATGGACTGACTTTATCGAGCCATAAAAGTGGTCACGACCTCGACCGATTTAAAAAAGACTTAGCTTCTACCTTCAATGAGTTAGGCCTTAGGATAACAGTAGCCACCAACCTCTCTAGCATAGATTTCTTAGACATTAATTTAGACCTTCGCACACACACCCACAGACCCTTCCATAAGCTAAACGAGAAACTTAATTACATTCACAAGGACTCATGCCACCCTCCCACTATTTTTAGAAACTTCGTTAAGAATATCAGTACTAGAATCTCAAACCTCTCCTCTAATAAGGCTATCTTTGACAGAGCGGCACCCTACTATAACACGGCGTTGGCTAACAGCGGCTTCTCACAACCTATCACTTACTCTCCCACTAGCAACAACACCATTAAAAAAAGTAAGCGCATCAATAGACAAACTATCTGGTTCTCTCCTCCCTTCTCACTCAACGTTAAAACCAATGTAGGATAAAAATGTCTAGCCCTCTTAGATAGACACTTCCCCATAGGTCATAAATACCGCTCCATCTTTAACTGACACAAAGTTAAACTAAGATACTCCTGCGCTAAGAATATGAAGGCCCACATCACCAGCAGCCCTAGGAGCAACACCCCACCAGGGTGCTCTTGCCGTAAGCCTGAAGCTTGCCCCCTTCAACAACAATGCAACACACCAGCTGTAATCTATGAAGCTGTGGTCACTTCCAACCGACCAAACGAACCACAGGAGGTCAAATCCTATGTGGGCATGGCGGAGGGCCGATTCAATGAGCGTTTCCTGAACCACCAGTCTACCTTCAGATACCCGGACAGACGTTCATCCACGAAGCTCGCAAGCCACGTATGGTCCCTCAAGGACTCAAGTATAGGGTACTCCATTCAATTGAAAGCCATCACTAAGTCCAAGCCATATGCAAGGGGAAATCCGACGTGTGGCTTATGTATTGACGAACGAATAACTATCCTAAAGAGATTACGCAATAGTGATTGCCTAAACACGAGAAGTGAATTTTTCACACGTTGTCCACACGTCACCAAACATCTATTGCATAACTACAAGGCTCCGGACTGATTCTTTGTAATTTTATTTTAAAATCTTTTTATTTTATTTTCAACCAAAAAACTTTCCGGACTTTCGCAGTTATCTCCCTTACACCCCTCGCACGCAGTCTACTATTGCCTGTGTGAAATGACCGAGTTCCTGCGCATGCGCGTTCGTACGGTTGTCCTTCCTGTTCCTATAACCATATACATCCCGAGCTGAAGATCCGCGAAGGTGAAACAATTGTTCTCGGTATGGTGAACTAACTGTTGTGTAACCACTTCTACCTAACTCGTCCCTTGGACTGAGTGCTCTACCACTACGGATATTACCTTCCAGTGTTCCACCACTATATATATAT
The DNA here is from genome assembly GCA_964016885.1 of Eledone cirrhosa. Classification (NCBI taxonomy): domain Eukaryota; kingdom Metazoa; phylum Mollusca; class Cephalopoda; order Octopoda; family Eledonidae; genus Eledone; species Eledone cirrhosa. Next base: position 356,020,275 of record OZ024741.1, read on the forward strand.
ATATATATATATATATATATATATATATATATATATACATATACATATATATATATATATATATATATACATATACATATATATATATATATATATATATATATATATATATATATATATATATATATATATATATATATATATATATATATATATATATATATATATATAAACTAAACGTTTGAATATGTATAATAAAGCCAAAACAATGCAGGTATGGACATGGAATAAAGAATGCAAAACTCTCGAGGCTAAAACATTCCGTATTTAACATCTTACGGAAACAGAAGAAGATAGCCCCAAACCTCTCCAGGACACAACAACTCGCCCTGAAGAACCTACGGAATAGGGAACTTATATACTTACCATCCGACAAAGGTAAAGAGTTTTGCGTCATCTCTCAAGCCACATACAACAACCTAGCCTTTGAACACCTAAGCGACAATGAATTATACACAGAGATCCCGGACATGACTGCAGCCCAGATCGAAAAACAGAGCAACTCCATCTGGTTCGATATCTGTAGGAGAAGACAACTCCCAAATAAAGTTAAGCTCAACTACACCACTAGAAATAGCAGACTGCCCACTTTCTACCACCTCATCAAGACCCACAAGAATAGTATTAAGACGCAAATAAGACCCATCGTCTCTAGCATAGAAGGACCCCTATACAAAATTTCCTGGCTCCTCTCCCAGGTCCTCAAGCCTCTACTCTCCACCTTTCCCGGGCATGTCAGTAGCTCCGACGAAGTTATACGTAGACTACACCAACTCCAGACAGAACAACTTAAACTAAATAAATACGCCTTTAGTCTCGACGTTGTCTCCCTCTACACTACAGTCCCCGCTCATCCAGCTGTTGATTTATTGACGGACTGCGTGGTCGCAGAGGACATCCACTGCTACGGCCTCCACCCGACGGACATATACCAGCTCTTGTCCTTCACAGTAGACAACACGTACTTCACCTTCCACCACCACACATACAGACAGACAACAGGATTACCCATGGGATCCAGCCTATCGGGCCTGCTGGCCATCACCTACATGAACCAGCTAGAATGCCGAGCCCTCAACACCTGCCATTCCCATACCTTCTTCACCCGATATGTAGATGACATACTCATCCTTACATCATCCCGTGAGGAGGCAGATAAAATATACACAACATTCTCCAGCATGGACGCCAGTATAAAGTTCAGCATGGAACACCCCGATGACCGCGGATCCCTATCCCTACTGGACTTCCAACTCAGGGTAACAGAGGAAGGCAACATCCACACCTGCTTCTATAAAAAAAGCCGCCAGCCGGGACCTGTTCGTACATTTCAGATCGGCCCTCCCACTCGGTGCCAAGTTCGGATACATAAGGAACGAACTGACACGTATCCGGAACAAATGCACCGACGCTAGAGACCGAGACACACACACCACACATTTCCTGGAAGTACTCAAACTGAACGGATACACGACATCCACCACAAACCGTGCCAGAAAGAACAGAGGACACCACACCCGAGGCACTAACACTTGCTTCCTGAAGCTCCCACACTTCAGTGAAGAAACAACAACAGCCATCCGCAGAGCTATCAGACGAGAGGGACTAGATATCCAACTGGCCCACTCAGGTCCTTCTCTACGCGGACAGCTAACCAAAAGACACTCCACCAGACATGACAACTGCTGCAGACTAGCCAACTGCCCCATCAACAACACAGACCTATGCCACCAGGCTTACGTCGTATACAGACTAGAGTGTGGCAAATGCAACAACTTCTACGTAGGTAGCACCACTAGACCACTCCACATAAGAATAAAAGAACACCTCAATACTAACGCTTCCTCATTTAAGAAACACCTAGTTTAATGCAAAAACACCGACAAAACCATAACAGTTAGGATAGAAACTAAGGAAAGAAACCTCGGCAATCTTAGAATTAAGGAAGCACTAATTATAGATAAAACACAACCACCAATCAATAATAGACTAGAAATCAACACCCAATTTATAACCTGATAGAGCTTCTAGCCCCATATTTACACACACCCCACATACACACACGCACGCACGCACACACACACACACACACTCTTACACCTCCACTTATTCTCTCTCACACATACACACACAAAACCAGTTCTAACACCAGATAACACCTATCCCACACATTTACGAATAGACTTATCTTCTCACACTCACACACACACTAACATACTTACACCTTCATGCATTCTCCCACACACTTAAACAGACATGTATATATTTAAAAAAAAAACAAAAAACAAAAACAAACCCCTTTTAAAGGGAGACTACTCTTTATCCACCTAATTTTAACTCTTTGACATTAGAGATAGAACAGATACTCTATACCATTTCCTGTCAGCATGACTTGGCAAGCTATTTAGAACGCTGGTTTGAGACCTTTATTTCCCTCTGAAGAAGAGATATTATCTCGAAAATTAAGGACATTTAAATAAATCTAAGGTAAAAGACTAATTGTCAACAATATATTTTGCATTTGCATTCTTTATTCTATGTCCATACCTGCATTGTTTTGGCTTTATTATACATATTCAAACGTTTATACCTCATTACACAATGCTTCAAGTGAACTATAACCTCCTCCTATATATATATATACTTGTGTATAATGGTAGGTATGGTGCTTCCATAGGCGGTATGCCAAAATGATGTGCAGGTGTCTGCATGTGGCAGTCCGTGTGCGTATGTATATGTAGATGTATATATGTCTGCATGTATATATGTATGTATGTGTGTGGGTGTGCGTATGCATGTAGGGTTTTTTGTATATATATATATATATATATATGTGTGTGTATGTATGTGTGTATGTAATTTAGTGTACGTATGTGTATTTTGTATGTATGTGTGTGCATGTGTGTGTATATATATATATATATATATATATATATATATGTGTGTGTGTGTGTGTGTGTGTGTGTATGTATATATGTGTGTGTATGAGTGTATATATATAAATGTATATAACGTTGTGCGTAGGTCTGTGTGCGCGCGTGTATGTGTGTGTATATGTGTATGTTTGCGTGGGCCGTGCTTGTCGGACCGGATATATGGCGCGACTTAAGCAGCCGTTAAAAGGCTTGTGGCGGTATGTATCTAGAAGTGGGTGTGCCTGGGTCCGTGGAAGTGAGGGAGAGCGTATGTGTGTATATATACATATATGTATATGTGTGGGCGTGTGTGCGTCTACGCATGTATGCGTATGTGTGTGTATGCACACAGGTGTCTGTGTCTGCCTGTTTGTGTATATGTGTGTGTGTATTCGTATGTGTGGGTGCTTGCTCTGGTGTGTGAACATGCGAGTGAGATACTGAACCCAGCATGACTCCATTGAAGTGTGTCGGACGGAAAATGGCTGATACCCGTGTAGCAGTAAATACTGACCAGAACTTAAGATGACGTGGAGTAACAACAGCCAATGGTATGACAAGAGTGGAACAGGTTTTTTGAGGGTGTTTTCTTATGATAACACCCCAGTGATAAAATTTGCTCCGAACGAACTACGCGTGTCTGAATCAGCCAGAGAATCAGCCAGATCCATACAGGGACCATGTCGAGCTACCTGCCGGCGAAACAATTGTAACACGCAATAAATTGAGTCCAGATGCATCACTGATTTTCGTTTTCTTTATACTATATATATATATATATATATATATATATATATATATATATATATATATATATATATACACACATATATATATATATGTGTGTGTGTGTGTGTGTGTGTGTGTGTGTGTGTGTGTGTGTGTGTGTGTGTGTGTGTGTGTGTGTGTGTGTGTGTGAGGGAGGTAACACTTGTAAATGTTTGATTGTTTGTTGCAGTTTTAGTTTGGTCCGATTTTATACATATATATATATATGAGAGTATTGAAGTTTGCTTGAAGCATTGTGGAATAATAGGTAAATATCTTTAAGTCGTTTGGAAGCCTCGACAATGCAAATGGGTAAATCTCCAGGTAACAAGATCCGGTGGTGGAAAGAGAGATGTAAGTGGGTGTACGTTGAGATGCGTGGTGTGTATAAAACGTGTAGAAGAATGAAGGAAAGAGTATAAAGGATAAAATAAAAATAAGAACACGAGAGAGAGTTACCTTGGGAGAGATTTAATTGTCCCTATATATTTCGGATTCACATCCATCAACTGGGGGTTTTTTCCGGGGTGGGGGAAAGGTTGTCTGTCGGAAAGGTGCGAAACGCGTCCTCCGCTGTTTGTTGTTATGAATATCTGAGATATTCAGCAGAGCGCGCGTGCGCGTGAAATGGGGTCGGTCGGGCAGAGGTCAGCGGCCGAATGTGGGAGTGGGGTGGTGCTAGCTGTCAGTCCATTCTCTGCCTGTTTGTTAAATGTTACTGTGTGTGTCTGTGTGCGTGTGTTGTTGTCTCGCTTGAGTGTGTGTGTGTGTGTTGTTGCCTTGTTCCTCTGTATTGGCAGTGTAGTATGTTCGTATGGTGGAATGCTACTGTGTGTGTGTGTGCGTGTGCGTGGTAGTTGGCTCGTTTGTGTGTGTGAGTGTTGCTGCTTCGTTTGTTAACTTAAACCAACCACCTCATTTCGCTTCTCTCGGATCGATTGTTTATTTGCGGTGCAAGGCGTTTGATAAAAAACGCTTCCTTGATACGTAACGTGCCGACGTTTCTTTCAGTCGCTAGAATTGTGACAATGGGCCTTCCGTCTTTGTTTCCGCATTTGTCTATGTGTTTCCGGAAAGACGAGGCCTTGGTTTTAGTGTGTTCCTTGATCCGGATGTGCAAAGGTCGGATTGTGCTACCTATATAGTATTGGTTGCACCTGTCACATTCTATCTTATACACGACGTATGTGCGTAGGCAACAGTTCGCATTGCGTATCGGGCAGGCTCTGAGGGAGCACGCGTCAGTAGATTTCCCGGGTTTCCTGGAGAGGCATCTTCGCAGGGAGGGGCCCGAGTGGGCCAGTTGGATGTTGAGGCCCTCCCTCCGTATAGCCTTGCGGATAGCGTTGGTTGTATTCTCGCCCAGGTGTGGCATTTTAAGGAAGCACTTGCCTTGGGTGCCTCTCTGTCTCTTGTGTTTGGTGTCTACTACTCTGTCTGTGAGCGAGGTAGGGTACCCGTTCGTCTCCAGCACCTCGAGGAATCGCTTGGCACGAGTGACACCACTCGCGGGATCGTTGCATCTGTTTTTTATTCGCGCGATCTCGTTCGTGATGTATCCTCTTTTGGCACTGTTAGGGAGGGCGGACTTGTAGTGAATGAACAGGTCCCTGCAGGCTGCCTTTCGGTAGAAGTTGCAGTGGATCCTTCCCTGTTCCGTGATGTTGATTCGGAAGTCGAGGAGGGCAAGTGACCCGTCTTCGTTGGGGTGTTCAACACTGAAGTCAATGTTCTCGTCCGTCTTGTTGAACGTCTCATAGATTCTGTTCGCCGTGTCTTGGGAATATGTGAGAATGAGGATATCGTCCACGTACCTTGAGAAAAAGGCGACGGCGTTGGGGTGGCAGGCGTTGAGTGCCTTGCGCTCGAGGTTGTCCATGTAAGAGATCGCTAGCACACCCAACAGGCTTGATCCCATGGGCAATCCCGAGGTTTGTTGGTATGTTTGGTCAAGGAATGCGAAGTAGGTATTGTCGACGACGATGGATAGGAGTTGGTGGATGTCAGTGGTGGTGAGCTCGAAGCAGTGTAGGTCGGTGGATTGGACGCGTTCCATCAGTATATTGACGGCCGGGAGTGCCGGGACCGAGGTGTAGAGAGCGACTACATCAAGGCTGAAGGCATATCTGTTATTCCTTCTGGTGTCGGAATCCATTTGATGCAGGCGCTTCAACACCTCCTCGGAGCTGTTAACGTGTCCCGGCAAGGTGTCTAAGATGGGTTTGAGTATTCTGGCTAGGAGCCATGAAATTTTGTAGAGTGGTCCCTCCACGCTCGATACAATGGACCTGATCTTCAGGTTGGGTCCCTGTTTATGTGTTTTCACGAGGTGGTAGAAGGCATGTAGTCTGCTGTTCCTCGTGAGGAGGTTGTATCTCATCTTCTTCGGGAGCTTCCGCCGGTCGCAGATGTTGGTCCAGGCGGCGTTGATGTGCTCTTCTATCTGCGCGGGAGTGATTCCCGTGACCTTGGAGTAGAGGTTGTCATCGTCAAGGTGTTGGAGGGCCAGGGTGTTGTAGGCCTCTCTGCTGATGACGCAGAATTCTTTTCCCTTGTCGGAGGGGAGATAGATGAGGTTCTTCGATTTTAGGTTGGAGAGAGTGGTGAGTTGAGATTTGGTGAGGTTATGTGTTGTGCGTGTGTGTGTGTGTTTGTGAAGTATATCCGAGATGGAGTGTTTTAGACTGATGAGTTTAGTGTCGAGTTCGTGGTTGGTGGGTGGGGGTGGAGTGGGTTATCGGGGTGGTAAGTGGGGAACTTGGGGTGGGTTGCGTGGGCGCTGTTATTATCTGTGGCGCTGTTGATGGCGGTCACCGATTTAAGTTGGTAAGCGGCTCGACAAAAGTTGGCCTCGATGTTGAGTTTGAGTCTGTCGTCGAGACGTTGTGAGACGATGAACTTGGGTCCGAGGTGTAGGAGTTTCAGCTCGTCGCTCGTGAGAGTGCCGGTTAGGTCGGTGACCAGGTGCGTCGCATCGTTGAGGTGTGGATCGGTGTTGGTGAATGCGGCGGTGACGGTTAAGTTGTTGTTTTCCACGTGGTTCTGGTCTGTCTGTTCGTTAGTGTCAACAAGATCCACTCATATTTTCGCTTGAGCCGTTTTTTCTCGTATTGGACTCTGGAGTGGTAGCACTGGTCGATTGCTTTAGTGATTTTCAGGAGAAAATCCCCGGGTGCTATTGGCAGTCGATGTGTCCGCTCTGAGAGTGTCCGCTTATGGACGTGTAATTGGCGGTTGAGATGACTCAGGATCTGTTTAATACACGTGCGATGTATGCGGTTAGTGGTGTTTTGGAAAGCTGGTGTACGTAGGCTTACTGGTAAGCGGATGTTCCTGATGGTGTTGGGGATGACATCGTTTTTTAGACAGCGTTTCAGGAAAATAATTTGACAGCCAGCATTGGCCCATTTCTCCGACAGTCTAAACAGTTCCCTTGCGGATGCAAACAATTCCTGGCTCAGGTGTAAGGATAAGAGAGTATTGAAGTTTGCTTGAAGCATTGTGGAATAATAGGTAAATATCTTTAAGTCGTTTGGAAGCCTCGACAATGCAAATGGGTAAATCTCCTGGTAACAAGATCCGGTGGTGGAGAGAGAGATGTAAGTGGGTGTACGTTGAGATGCGTGGTGTGTATAAGACGTGTAGAGGATGAAGGAAAGAGTATAAAGGATAAAATAAAAATACTAATTAAAATAATACGGTTTGCCTGTCTCGATTTAAAATAATAAATCAATAAAAACAAACCTATATTGAAAACTATTTGAGTTTATAACTCCATATATGAGTAAAAGACTATTTGAGTTTATATATATATATATATATATATATATATATATATATATATATATATATATATATATATATATATATATATATTAAAATAAATTTGTTTGACATTTTAAGGTGCCTCCATTATTTTGTCCAACCCCTGTATATATATAAATATATATCTTTTCCTGAGTCCTGTATTTTCGTTGCTCTGGTGATGCGGCTGGACTGCCGATCGCTATATTTGATTTGCTAAGCTGTCTAAACGTATTGTTATTACTCTGGGGTACTTTTCCCCATCCGAGTGCTAAAGCTACATACCGAATTTGCATTCGTTAGCTTGGCCACGAACTAAAGCTTCGTTAATGCTGTACTAAAATTTATATATATATATATATATATATATATATATATATATATATATATATATATATATATATATATATATATACAGTATTTTCCGTTGTGTTGTAATATAAATATTACACACAGTAGATTATCAGCTCACGTAGAGTTTGCTCGACGGTTCCAGTTGTAGTTCCAAAAGTAATCCGGAGAAAAATAGAAAGATTTGAATGGATACAGTTTAGTTGAAAGGAATTTATTGACACGTGTTTCTATAACAGTTACATAACCTAAAACAGCTGCTATCTACAAACTTTTAGTTATGCAGACATATGCATTGAAATATTGAATGTCTGCATAACTAAAAGTTTGTAGATAGCAGCTGTTTTAGGTTATGTAACTGTTATAGAAACACGTGTCAATAAATTCCTTTCAACTAAACTGTATCCATTCAAATCTTTCTATATATATATATATATATATATATATATATATATATATATATACACACACAGTATATATATGTATAAAGTTCGATGTTTTTCTACTACCAGCAAAGAGTTTAATCCGTACGGTGTTAGCAATTAAATTTTGATCAGGAAATAGAAGATATACTCGCCCACAAAACTTTGCTTTTTACCAATGAGTTTAAAAACCTGATCTAGAAGATTATTTAATGTCTCAATTGGCTCGCACGTCAGTACTGTGTACGACCTGGTTGGATTATATGTTTCACTAAATCAAGAACACAATCTCTAGCCACGCAGTTGCTTTATACCGAGACGATGACCTAATTTGTTCGCACAAATGGCCATACCTTGAATCAATTTCCAAAAGATTTAGTAGATACTTTTCGTAACCTATGATTAAAGAACGGTGTAGATACTAACCTCTGTAAAACCAATTTCCTAGATGTAAACTTAGACTTGACTTCAGGTATTTATAGATCGTTGCAGAAGATTAGTACAAACTTAACTATGTTTTTTGAAATATTTATAATTTTGAATAATCAATAATCTTTGTTACATGATATCACCACTAAACATTATTGTATATATTTTCATTAAATATTTAGACCTCCGAAGGTACAACTTTTCTTTTGGGTTTGCTGAATCCTAGGTCATTGTATTTAAAGTGCTTCTGAAGATGTACAATATATTTAATAATGCTTTGTTATACTCAATATTCTTTACCTCCTAAACTAAATTGAAATAACATAAGCATTAGTTAAATGATATCTACTGAAACATTTTTAAAGCTATTAAATGGTTTAAGAAATCTACTCTGTCATCTCATTTTGTTATATGTGCTCTATGTTATTATATGTCTTCTATTCTTAAAACAGTGTTTCCTCTATAATGCAGGGGCGGTGGAACAGTCAGGGGGCATTTCCCCACCCCCAATAATTATATTTTCTCCTTAAACTACCAAAACACATTTCTATTTATATATGCGCTACAATTTATGTACATGTTATGTTTATCGCATATCAAAGTCTTTTTATACCTTGGTTGAAATTTGTTAATAACAGCTAAACTAATCACTACATCTAAATTGATCAAATTTGCCTCCCTCCAATTCAGAAATGTATCCACCGCCTGTGTAATGATATTAACACATTCAGCTTTAAAATATTATTACTTTACTTGGATTAACTACACATATATATGCGCGCACATACACACACATACACACACACATATATATATATATATATATAACGAAGGAAATGTGGTAAGGAACCAGGTGGACCATAACGCACCAAAGTACTCAATACTTGAGGTAGTAGAGTGGGTAATAGGAACCAGTAAGACCCCGACAGCTGAGCTCAAGCCGTTTCGACGGCTAATTCTGGACTATTTAAATAGCCGATCTTCTCAAGGGGTAATTCCATATGGTAGAGAAGTCAATGTTGTGTTTTCGCATGGTGCGGGTGAAATGAATTGAGCTTAGCGGAAAAGTCTGGATACGGCGTGGTAGGGTCGGAAAGTGCTCTACTACGGGAGTAGGAGCTAGATAACGAAGGAAATGTGGTAAGGAACCAGGTGGACCATAACGCACCAAAGTACTCAATACTTGAGGTAGTAGAGTGGGTAATAGGAACCAGTAAGACCCCGACAGCTGAGCTCAAGCCGTTTCGACGGCTAATTCTGGACTATTTAAATAGCCGATCTTCTCAAGGGGTAATTCCATATGGTAGAGAAGTCAATGTTGTGTTTTCGCATGGTGCGGGTGAAATGAATTGAGCTTAGCGGAAAAGTCTGGATACGGCGTGGTAGGGTCGGAAAGTGCTCTACTACGGGAGTAGGAGCTAGATAACGAAGGAAATGTGGTAAGGAACCAGGTGGACCATAACGCACCAAAGTACTCAATACTTGAGGTAGTAGAGTGGGTAATAGGAACCAGTAAGACCCCGACAGCTGAGCTCAAGCCGTTTCGACGGCTAATTCTGGACTATTTAAATAGCCGATCTTCTCAAGGGGTAATTCCATATGGTAGAGAAGTCAATGTTGTGTTTTCGCATGGTGCGGGTGAAATGAATTGAGCTTAGCGGAAAAGTCTGGATACGGCGTGGTAGGGTCGGAAAGTGCTCTACTACGGGAGTAGGAGCTAGATAACGAAGGAAATGTGGTAAGGAACCAGGTGGACCATAACGCACCAAAGTACTCAATACTTGAGGTAGTAGAGTGGGTAATAGGAACCAGTAAGACCCCGACAGCTGAGCTCAAGCCGTTTCGACGGCTAATTCTGGACTATTTAAATAGCCGATCTTCTCAAGGGGTAATTCCATATGGTAGAGAAGTCAATGTTGTGTTTTCGCATGGTGCGGGTGAAATGAATTGAGCTTAGCGGAAAAGTCTGGATACGGCGTGGTAGGGTCGGAAAGTGCTCTACTACGGGAGTAGGAGCTAGATAACGAAGGAAATGTGGTAAGGAACCAGGTGGACCATAACGCACCAAAGTACTCAATACTTGAGGTAGTAGAGTGGGTAATAGGAACCAGTAAGACCCCGACAGCTGAGCTAAAGCCGTTTCGACGGCTAATTCTGGACTATTTAAATAGCCGATCTTCTCAAGGGGTAATTCCATATGGTAGAGAAGTCAATGTTGTGTTTTCGCATGGTGCGGGTGAAATGAATTGAGCTTAGCGGAAAAGTCTGGATACGGCGTGGTAGGGTCGGAAAGTGCTCTACTACGGGAGTAGGAGCTAGATAACGAAGGAAATGTGGTAAGGAACCAGGTGGACCATAACGCACCAAAGTACTCAATACTTGAGGTAGTAGAGTGGGTAATAGGAACCAGTAAGACCCCGACAGCTGAGCTAAAGCCGTTTCGACGGCTAATTCTGGACTATTTAAATAGCCGATCTTCTCAAGGGGTAATTCCATATGGTAGAGAAGTCAATGTTGTGTTTTCGCATGGTGCGGGTGAAATGAATTGAGCTTAGCGGAAAAGTCTGGATACGGCGTGGTAGGGTCGGAAAGTGCTCTACTACGGGAGTAGGAGCTAGATAACGAAGGAAATGTGGTAAGGAACCAGGTGGACCATAACGCACCAAAGTACTCAATACTTGAGGTAGTAGAGTGGGTAATAGGAACCAGTAAGACCCCGACAGCTGAGCTCAAGCCGTTTCGACGGCTAATTCTGGACTATTTAAATAGCCGATCTTCTCAAGGGGTAATTCCATATGGTAGAGAAGTCAATGTTGTGTTTTCGCATGGTGCGGGTGAAATGAATTGAGCTTAGCGGAAAAGTCTGGATACGGCGTGGTAGGGTCGGAAAGTGCTCTACTACGGGAGTAGGAGCTAGATAACGAAGGAAATGTGGTAAGGAACCAGGTGGACCATAACGCACCAAAGTACTCAATACTTGAGGTAGTAGAGTGGGTAATAGGAACCAGTAAGACCCCGACAGCTGAGCTCAAGCCGTTTCGACGGCTAATTCTGGACTATTTAGGGTATGACAGATATATATATATATATATATATATATATATATATATATATATATATATATATATATATTAGAATTGGTGCTCTGAAATAGCGATATATATATGAATGTATATATAGTGTATTTTGCAATACACTGTATACTTAATTAAAAGCATTTCGAAGACCTTTTCAGAGCACCAATTCTAATTTTCAATTTCACCTTGACAGGCTCTGTATAATCAGTTCCTGATTATTACTAGAATACTAGAATTCTATAAGAATCAAACACTCACGATTTTCAGCAAACAGGTGGAGTAGTTAGCTTTGATAAGTACCAAAAAGTACGAAACAGAGCTCTGTCAGCTTTATCTACCCTGTTTGCTGAAAATGTAAAGTAAGTGAGACTGTCACTACTCTAAAACAATAGCGTAAGGTCTTCGAAGTGCTTTTAATTAAGCATACAGTATATTGCAAAATACACTATATATACATTCATATATATATCGCTATTTCAGAGCACCAATTCTAATTTTCAATTTCTGCTTGACCGGCAACCGCTCTGTATAATCAGTTCCTGATTATTACTGGAATTCTATAAGAATAAAACATTCATGATTTTCAGCAAACAGGTGGAGTAGTTAGCTTTGATAAGTACCAAAAAGTACGAAACAGAGCTCTCTCAGCTTTATCTCCCCTGTTTACTGAAAATTTAAAGTAAGTGAGACTGTCACTACTCTAAAAAAATAGCGTAAGGTCTTCGAAATGCTTTTAATTAAGCATACAGTGTATTGCAATATACACTATATATATATATATATATATATATATATATATATATATATATATATATATATATATATATATATATATATATATATATTATATATATATATATATATATATATATATATATATATATATATATATATATATATATATATATATATATATATATACACAGTTCAAGAGCAACCAATCTTAAAGAGAGAGATGGAGATAGTAGAGGAGATATGAGAGGAGAGATTGGTGAGTTAGTTAGAAGCCAAAGCGTAAAGGTATGTGCTCAATGTGCAATATGAGTAGAAAGCAGCTAGGTGGCTGGGTTCATGCAGAAGTTAGGTGCGCAGAGCTGCAAATATTCATTAGTTAAGCAAACATTCATGATTTTCAGCAAACAGGTGGAGTAGTTAGCTTTGATAAGTACCAAAAAGTACGAAACAGAGCTCTCTCAGCTTTATCTCCCCTGTTTACTGAAAATTTAAATAAGTGAGACTGTCACTACTCTAAAACAATAGCGTAAGGTCTTCCAAATGCTTTTAATTAAGCATACAGTGTATTGCAATATACACTATATATATATATATATATATATATATATATATATATAAAAAGAGATGAAATCGAAAATGCAACTGGAGTCTTATTTTTTTTTTAAATATATATATTTATTTGGTTCCTTTACCGGTTTCGCAGTTCTTCTGCTTTTCAAAAGGTGAGTTGAGATGGAGGGTCTGTGGTTTTTCTCACATCGTCCTCAGCTAACACAGGTCTGAAAGGTCGTAAAAGTGACCCGTATGTACGCTGGTGTGAAGGTGAAACTGTACAAAGTGAAACTGTACAGTAAGGGCCATTTGAATAGGTAAATATTTATATTATATTTTTTAATTTTGATTAATTTTAATTTTAAATTAATTTTGATTTATTTTGAAAAATTGGTTGAATTTTACTTGTTCTGTTTATCTTGATATTAAGTTCTGGTATATCAAATTATTACCATATAACCACCTTGAATCATAGACAACCTATGTATTTCTGGGGGTACCTTGTACCCTTAGACATATTAACTTTATTCATTATTCTCCGTTATGTAGAGAACAAATCTGTCGTTCTATCTAGCTGCTATTTTTTTAGTGGCGACTATAGACAACAAGTCTGTGATTTCCCGCCTTCACTTCACACCAGCGTACTTACGGGTCACTTTTACGACCTTTCAGACCTGTGTTAGCTGAGAACGAGGTCATATATTTTATCGTTCCTGAGGTTTTTAACCCTAGGAAAGGAAAATGCTTCTCTGATGATCTTTGTTTTTCCATTAATATCCATGTGATATCTAATGTTTTGCAAAGTGAAACTGTACAGTAAGGGCCATTTGAATAGGTAAATATTTATATTATATTTTTTAATTTTGATTAATTTTAATTTTAAATTAATTTTGATTTATTTTGAAAAATTGTTTGAATTTTACTTGTTCTGCTTATCTTGATATATATATATATATATATATATATATATATATATATATATATATATATATATATACACAGTTCAAGAGCAACCAATCTTAAAGAGAGAGATGGAGATAGTAGAGGAGATATGAGAGGAGAGATTGGTGAGTTAGTTAGAAGCCAAAGCGTAAAGGCATGTGCTCAATGTGCAATATGAGTAGAAAGCAGCTAGGTGGCTGGGTTCATGCAGAAGTTAGGTGCGCAGAGCTGCAAATATTCATTAGTTAAGCAAAATGATCCCACAAACTTCACAATAATATTAATAATAATAATAATTATTATTATTAATATTATTATTATTATTCTCTACATTCCTTACATAAAACTAAAATATGTTGACAATCTTTTAATAATGTCTTCCTTGTGAAGTTTGTGGTCTTGTTTTGCTTAACTAATGAATATATATATATATATATATATATATATATATATATATATATATATATATATATATATATATATATATATATATATATATATATATATATATATATATATATATATACACACAGGGTCTGCCAAAAATATATACACACGTCAACAGTAAAAACAAAATACATTAAAATAAATTCTGTTTTATATGCATTATGTAAATTAGGTGGTGGATTGGCAGTATCGGTAGAGGGTCGGACGCCATGCTTTCCAGCATAGTTACGTCCCTTTACGATCTGAGTTCAAATCCCGCCGAGGTTGACTTTGCCTTTCATCCTTACGGGGTCGATAAAATAAAGTACCAGTAATGCACTGGGTAATTGCTGGCCGTGTGCCTAAAGTAGAAACAATTATTTAAATTAGGTGGATTGGCAGTATCGGTAGGGGGTCAGACGCCATGCTTTGCAGCATAGTTACGTCCCTTTACGAACTGAGTTCAAATCCCGCCGAGGTTAACTTTGCCTTTCATCCTTACGGGGTTGATAAAATAAAGTACCAGTAATGTACTGGGTAATTGTTGGCCTTGTGCCAAAAGTAGAAACAATTATTTAACTTAGGGCGGTGAATTGGCAGTATCGGTAGAGGGTCGGACATGCTTTCCAGCATAGTTACGTCCCTTTACGATCTGAGTTCAAATCCAACCGAGGTTAACCTTGCCTTTCATCCTTACGGGGTCGATAAAATAAAGTACCAGTAATGTACTGGCTAATTGCTGGCCCTGTGCCAAAATGTAGAAACAATTATTTAAATTATGTAAACATTTTGGGGTGTTTACATACAATTGAATTAATTCTGTAAATCATTATATTTTGGGGAAAGGCTGTGCATTCGAATACATATTGCCTGTACAGGTAATCAAAATGTGTATACAATTCTTGTGGACACCCTGTATATATATCTATCTGTCTCTCTCTCTGTCTCTCTCTCTCTCTCTCTCTCTCTCTATATATATATATATATATATATATATATATATATATATATATATATAATAAAATGACAGGAGGCTGGACTTGTGTAAATCCTTGAAAGGTTTATTATACTATGATCATTTCAATGACCGGGTTCCGTATGAATCCGGTGATATTATCAGGTATTCGAAATACAATAAATGAATGTAATAGGTAAAATCCATGGGGCTGGAACAGGAGGACGACCGACCATCTAGCATCTTCCACTTTAGCCGGTCGCCCTCAAGTGCTGGCTATCCGGCCTCCTGGCGCATAGGCCTACCTTGAGTGCTTGGAAAGGTATATTTTTTCTTCTTTCGGTAAATGAAACTACTCGGAGTGGCTTGAATTGCCCCAGGGGCCCGGCGCGCAGCCGGTTTTTTTGACCGCCATATAGTACCTTTAAATTGGAGACCTAATCATAACTATTAGATGTATCACGCCTCCCTCTACTTTAACAAATCCCCCTCCTGGGTAGATTAATAGTACTGGTTTGGTACAAGGATGGCCTAACGATGAGGGCTGACTTCCCACTGGCGCACCTGAAGCCTGTTATACATTCCTAGAGTGCTTGGAAAAATTGATTTCCGTATCTTTCGCTAGGCGATATCACCCGGAAGGGCTGACACGCGGTAAGGTTGGGTCAACGGAGCCTGCAGTCGCCGCATGCTATTTGACTGCTAAACAAAGACATAATCTTTACTCTATAATACAATTTAAGTTTCTTCATAAAAGACTCTTTCTTTACTTAAACCTCGCAACCAAAACCTTAAAAATTTTAAACTGTTTAATTTTCAATTTTCTAATTTCTTTAATTTTATAATGTTAATATTAAATATTGAATGTTATTAACTTCATCCTATAGATCTAAACAAAAATTTAACGTTCAATCTTCTGCTCACACATTATAACATGCAGACCCCACCTCGGTTATAATATATACCTCTGTTAAGATACGGGTCCTTTAGAATACATTTTTTCGCGACATTCCTGGCCTGACTAGCTTGACATTAGTACGGACTTTTCTTCCTCTTCCTTTCTGTCTTTTTTCGTGTAGCATGATATTAACGCTGACTTATCTTCCTCTCCCTTTCTACCATATGGCCTCAAGTAGACCGAATAGCCAGCACTTGAGGGCGACCGGCTAAAGTGGAAGATGCTAGATGGTCGGTCGTCCTCCTGTCTTTGATTTTCAGCCCCATGGATTTTACCTATTACATCCATTTATTGTATTTCGAATACCTGATGATATCACCGGATTCATACGGAACCCGGTCATTAAAATGATCATAGTATAATAAGCCTTTCAAGGATTTACACAAGTCCAGCCTCCTGTCATTTTATTATAATATTTAACTCCGTACTAGCACCACCAACTACAAAAACGAAGACGGTTGAACTGCTTTACGTTGAGTACTCTCCATATTATTACATTAAGATGGACCATACGGAATTGACCAGCTCTATCCAGTGGTGAACCTTCAAACCCGAATATATATATATATATATATATATATATATATATATATATATATATATATATATATATATACACACACACACACACACACACATATATATTGTTTAATCGGTCCTCTCTGACAGGTTTTACCTTACAAACCATAGTAACATCTGATCCTGTAAATACAATGTCGATCATATCACACCATCGCCACCACCACCACACATCGTCATATGTCTACCATCCACACCTGCAACCCTATTCCCCCATGTTCCCTCTGTCTACCCTAACATACAACCCCACGCTAAATTCGACCCTGTAAATGTACTGTCGCACACACGACCACCGCCACCACTAAATACATCCACATACTTCAACAATCATTAACATCATTAAAATCATCAACACATATTATCCCTCACTCCCAGATCGACTGTGTTATATCCGCCCCCCGTCCGCCTTACCCTGTAACACACCATAACTTCTGATCATGTAATCATTTTGTCGAACATATCACCCCAGCACCACCACCATGACCACAACACACATCGCTATACGTCCATAAACTCTTTTCCCCCGCAATCCCTATGTCACCTTTTAACCTGTAACCCATCGCACTATTCGATCCTATATATTTTTGTTGCTCACAACTCCACCACCACCACCACAAGACACAACTCCATACTTCATCAACACCGCCAACACATACCTCCCCTCTCGAATAAACGCAAGTGTGTGTCTGTGTAAGTATGTTTTACATATACGGGCGTGTAGATATGCGTGCGTGTATGCATATATGTGTGTGTATATATATATATTTATGTAGAAGTTCTATTTAAATTGTTGGGATACAACAAGCAAATATTTTTATAACTGATATAAAGCACTCAACAAATTATTGGAGTAAAAATACGATATATTAACAAATGGAAACTATGTTTATAAAACCATATTTATTTCATTATACATATTTCTAGGACACCAAGTTAAATTATGGTGTGCTTTCATCAGATAAAATATAATATAGATCAGTTTCATAAATAAATATTGACATACCCTTAAAGAATGCGACCATTTCTGAGCTTCCAACAGAAATGGTCGCATTCTTTAAGGGTATGTCAATATTTATTTATAAAACTGATCTATATTATATTTTATCTGATGAAAGCACACCATAATTTAACTTGGTGTCCTTGAAATATGTATAATGAAATAAATATGGTTTATAAATATAGTTTCCATTTGTTAATATATCGTATTATATATATATTTATATATTTGTATATATATATATGTGTGTGTATGTGTATATGTATATGTATATATATGTGTGTGTGTATATGTGTGCGTATATGTGCGTGTATGTGTGTGTGTGTGTATACGCGTGTGTGTGTGTGTATGTGTATGTTTATGTATACGTGTGTGTGCGTGTATGTGCGCATATCCGTACGTGTGTATGAGTGTATATATGTGTATGTCTATATGTATAACACCATCTCCATTGGCTCTCACATTCCCTCCATCTTTGTCCTACGCCACCCCCTCAGATACTCCCCCATCCCCCATATGTGTCCGCACGCGCGCATGTACATACATGTGTGTATATATGCATATGGGTGTGTATGTGTGTGTGTACATATGTGTGGGCGCGGGGGTGTGTGTGTATGTGGGTGTGTTCGTGTGTATATATGTCAATATATATGCGCATGTATACATATATGTGTGCATATATATATATATGTATACAACGTATTTGTCAGACGAAGAGCGTCTAGCTATGTATCTCCCCAAGGACTCGACACCACCAACACATCCACCACACCACCACAAACCGCACTACCGTATACACCAACACCACAACCACACCCCACACACGCCAACCCGTCTACCGACAACCCACTAACCTCACACCACAGCCCATCCCAGTAAGCGACCATAACCACCATCTTATCATCACATCCACCCCCACATACACTACAGGCCAAGGCCAGCCCGCCACCACCACACCACAACCCATCACAGCCAGCAACCGTCACGAACATCTCATCATCACATCCACCCCCACATACACTACAGGCCAAGGCCAGCCCGCCACCACCACAACCCATCACAGCCAGCAACCGTCACGAACATCTCATCATCACATCCACCCCCATATACACTACAGGCCAGTACATCCCTTTGACCCTTCCCACCAATCAAAACAACTCATTTTGTCAAACCCTTGAAATTCTGACTTTACCACATAGCATGTATTTCATTTTCTTATAACATTTTAAAAGGGTCCGTCGAGCGGCTGATTATTGAGTCGGGTAGGATCGATACAGATCGAACCTTAAGCTGATCAGTGGCGAAACGCGCGTCACCTATCAATAAATGCAATGAAGGAGTAACCAATCGTCCTTGTTATCCTTTCAATATATTACATTCTGTATAGCTCTACACCTCATCACAGAAGTGAACCTAAACATCGAGTGCTCTCCCGGGTGAACCTGCAGTAACTCCAAGTTACATTCCTTGGATATATATATATATATATATATATATATATATATATATATATATATATATATATATATATATATATATATATATATATATATATATATATATATATATATATCACAACTAATTTTTTTTTTATTAGGTTTGGTCACAGACGAACTTTGATATTTACAAAGTCAGCTTCTTCTATATGTATTTTTACTGCATCCCTGATGAAAATGTTTGCAGGTAACATTCATTTTGATTACCCTGTATGTTTTATCTAATTTCATTGGTTCCGCAATGTGTTTGTTATCTGAGTTGTTGTAGTAGTTTATGTAGTGAGTAGTTGGTAAACTGTGATGCAGACTTATATGAAATTAGTAATAGCATTTATGTTAAATGTTATTATTTTTATTAGATTTTTTATTGTATAAGGCATGTATTGCATGTTGAGATTACTCTATTTGAGTTGTGTCATTGAATCGATAATGTCTTCTGCGGAAGGTTGGCTGTGCCTAGTAGAGCTAGGTGTGTAGTGTTGTGAGCCTTGGTACGGTTTCTATGTTTTGCCCATATATATATATATGTGTGTGTGTGTGTATATATATATATATATATATATATATATATATATATACAAAACTTGTTATATATAAATACAGGGTGGGGCATAGGTTTGGAAGCAAATAAAAATGCTTTTAATAACAAAACTATTATTGACCAACACCATATATGTAATTATATATAAATATCTTTAGAATATAGGGTATAGAGCTTCCGTCGGATATCTTTCACCGAAGCACGCAACATTTCTTGGGGAATTTCTTTCCAACTACTCAGTAAAGATGCCTTTAAATCATTGATTGTCTTGTGGATTTTTGAACAGGTTTTTCCTTCAAGGATGGACCATACTGAAAAGTCCATATGGTTCAAATCAGGCAAACAGGGAGGACTTTGACCAGAACCTCGGAATATGGTCTCTGTGACATTTGCTGTATGGGAGGTGGTACCATCCTGTTGGAAGGTCCACAGATAAACATTGCCAAGATGATTAGTTGCAGAAGCAAGCATAGGCTCCAGAATACTGTTTATGCAAGATTGGGAATTGATTTTTGTCCTTTCTTCCACAAAAATGAGAGGTGAGTTTCAAGATGATGAAACAGTCCTCCAGACCATAACAGATGCTGGTTTCATTATATGGAATACAGATTTTTTTGGTTATCACTGATTGCTGATGCTTTTTTCCAATGACTCGATCATTTCTTTGGTTGTGTGTCTGCTCAAGAGTGAAATTCTTTTCATCTGACCAGACAATTTCCCCCACCATGCCACGTTTCATTTCTTTAAGCAAATTCTTGCTTCTTTCTAGCCTTTTTTGTCTTGTCCTTTCAGAAAGGGTTTGTCTCTTCTGAGGCATTCCTAACTCATCATTGATGATCCTTCTCATTGCCCTAGGGCTTACCCGGATCTCTTTTGCCATTTTTCTCATGGACCTTTTCGGATTTCTCCTTTCTCAAACGGCTTTAATGAGAGTAGGAGAACGTTTAGTTCGCGGTCTTCCACTTTTGTGTCAATCCAATAAATCTCATTGCACTTTAAAACACTTCACAGCTTTCCAAACAGTAGATCTTGCAACCAAAAGTAACTTAGCAATATCCGAATCTGACCTCCCTGCGCGATGAAGTTTGAGTATCCTTTCTCTATTGGATCACATTTTCAAATTCTTTAAGAAATTCAAACAAACTCCAATATGTTTACATAGACTATGTTTTAACCAGAAAATAAAAGAGAATTAATGATATACTTACATCATTTTTAGAAATCCTTCCAAATCTGCACATATATTCAAAGTTGGGCATGGGTGGGACCCTGATCAACTTAGATCAATCGAAAGCTTTCGATAGGATCGACCATCAGTACTTAGCGGATGTCCTCGTGGTTTCGGTCCTGTTTTCAAGGAATGAATCGCTCCAATGTACAGTGACATCTGCTCTGTGGTCAGAGTAAATGACCACTTATTGGAACCCTTCAGCATCATGCACTTGATCCGTCCAGGTTGCCCCCTTTCGTCTCTTCTATATGTACTGATTCTAGAGCTACTACTACAGAAACTAGAGACGTTGAGGAGCATTCAACACAAACTAGGATGTAGAAGAGCCGTGTTTGCATAAGCGCTGATGGGCACCATTCTAAATGTGTATGAGGTGGTGGCAGGAGCGAAAATCCACCAGAAAAGTCGGTAGTCCTGCAGTTCGGCCTCTGGAAAGATGGGTTCATGCCACCCACATAGTCGAGAGGTTCTGGACTGACGGTTCAGTTGAATTGCTAGAGGTGTCCAGATCTCTAGATGGACAAGAACTGGGATGCTGTAACTAGTAACCAGTCTCTTCAAGAAATGTCGGGTAGAGGTGGAAAATGCTTACGCTACCTCCGTCATCTACATTTGACCGTCGTGCCTTGGTCGAGTTCAGGTCTGACGGGAATACTGCGTCTACTTTTCGTTTTTGAGGAAAGGGTGCGTTCTGCAGGCCAGGCGAACCATTTGTTGTCAACACCCACTGCACGGAGGACTAAGCACGTCATGGCTGATTATGTGCAGGGATACGACATCTCCGGCGTTTCCTTATTGGTAAATAGACAGGCTTGACCGATACAGGTGGTGGGAGACGAAACTGTTCTGAACGCATTCTTTCATCGTCCGGACATTACTGACCTGTGGAGTTGTGTTCCATGTACGACAGATCTGGTTATCGGCCATGTCCATTGTGAAGATCGCTCCACTGCCCTCCTTTAACGAGGAAGGGCAGGAAGCTTTTCTCTTGTGGCCATAGCAAAAGAAGTCGTGAACTGGACAAGATTGAGAGGACTGGAGATCATCACTTTTATGAAGCTCTCATCAACCTTTTCAAACACGTCTCTCAATTTTATGAAAAAAAACAACAAAATAACATGACGCACGAAAAAGATTCGTCCACCGGAGAGAACATCCAGCTATTCACAAAATGGATAGCCAAAGTTCAACAAGTTTTGAAGACATCAGCAGCGGCAACAACAACAAATACAAAGCATGAGAAACAAGTGAAAATTATAATGATTTCTGTTCTAGGCACAATGCCAGCAATTTTGGGAGAGGGGAAAGTCGATACTGGTGCTTTATTTCATCGACCCCGTAAGGATGAAAGGCAAAGCTAGCCTCGGTGGGATTTGAACTCAGAACGTAAAGGACCATGCCTCTCTGCCACGAAGCAGGGTGTCCGACTCTCTACCGATACTGCCAATCCACCGCCCTTTGTGAAAATTATAATATTGATTTCTTACCGCCGCTACTACCACCACCAAAACAACAACAAACAAAAAATACAACCAAAAACAACAACAATATTAGTACCAACAGCGCTACCACCTCCAGCACTACTAGTACAAGAAATATAACAGAAACAAACTACAAAAATAGCATTGATAAGTACAATAACGACAACACAAACGGCAACAACAACATGAACAACAACAGCAAAATATTTGCAGTAATGGCTGCAAAAGCGGCAAAACTCTGCAACTTCGACATAGTAGGAAAAGTGTTTTGTTTGACACAAGCGACCAAGCAAATCAAATTAGGGAAAACCTAGTCCGACGTAGCCGTTGACAACTGCCAAAAAGACTCATATACAGATGTGCCTCTAAAGGCGAGATGAACTGTGGCAGCACCACAAGTAGAAGAAAGAGCAGTGAAGTAGATAATGCCGGACATCCGGCATATCGCAAGAGTCAGGCAATTTGGAGGCATTTCATTGCTCTTTAAAAGTGAATCCCTAGCTGTTAAGCACATTGAGGTTCCTAGTCGAAGTAGTCAATACCGTCTTAATCTTTTGAATTTAGGGGAAATAATGGTGAAGTAAAGGGATTTCTGGAACCCCACCTACGTTGGACATCAGTGGATCCTAACCTTTGTGTTCCTAGAGGGTAGTGACATTCACCTCGAAGGGAAGCGAACCCGGCGCGAAAACTCGTCTAGAATAAGCGTGGAAGTGCTCCTCGACACCAAATAGGATCGACAAGATCCCAAACCTCTTTCGTTTACCGGGTGGAATAGAACTCAATGCCGTAGTTGAGGAGAAAACGCCTTGCTGCTACTGTGAAGTGAAACAAACAGTTTTCAGTCTTTGAGACCCACAGAAACCGCTTGTTGCCACCACCGGGGCCCCAAGTTGCAACCCAACAACCAACTACGGGAGCAGCAACAGTATTAATAGCAGTCAGAATAAAATCAACATCTACAGCAACAGCACCAATAACACCAACAGCAGAAGCACCAGAACCACCACAACCAACGACGTTGACAGAGAAAAATCAATGAAGAAGTCCCCTCAGGTTTTCTCCCAATCCAGCTATCCTTCTCTCTCTCTCCTCCAAAGAAACACATACACATAAACACCCATACGAACACGCTCCCAACCTCGTCGGATTTCTCAGGTACGAATACCTCCTCATCTCGCAGTGGAGAGGAGGGGAAACACAAAATGCCCCCAAAAACAAAAAACTAAAAATGTTCTAAATGCACCAAATACAGACAAAACTACAAAAGTACCCATCACCCACCCTTTCATACACACACTACTACCGCCACTATCACCAAACCCTCAAGAAAATGACCGCTACCACCACCAATAGCAACACTACCACAACTATCCACAAAAATATACACACGAAAGATTCACATGTACAGGCACAGAAACAATCAACCACACATACTCAGACCGAACTTTGTGTCGAGAGGAGAGCAAACGAACAACTGATGACCCAAGTAGCACCAAGCAAAAACATAGAAACAGAGACGGAGATTTTTGGCACTAACAGCTTCAAGGTACCATAAAAACTAAAAATTGTACTCTGATCAATTTAGATCAATAGAAAGCTTTCGATAGTGTCAACCATCGATACCTGTAGGTTATCCTCAAGGCAGCTGGCTTCGGTCTCGTCTTCAGAGACTGCATCGCTGCAATGCATAATGGCATCTGCTCGGTGGTCAAAGTTAATAGCCACCTTTCGGAACCTTTTCAGACTTCCTGATCGGTCCACAAGGGTGCCCTCTCTCGCCCCTTCTGTACATGTTGACACTCGAACTGTTGCTGCGGAAGCTGGAGCTGTTGCAGGGCATCCTGCTTGAACTGGGATGCTGAAAGGCTGTGTCGGCATATCCGGATATCACCGTAATGGTGTCGGACACCTCAGAAATCAAGGTGGTCGGCACTTTACTGGAGGAATATGAAAGGTTGACGGGAGCAAAACTAAATCCGAAAAAGTCGGTGGGCTTGCAGCTCGGCACTTGGAGAGGCAAGTCCATGCCGTCCAACAGCGTCATAGGGCGCTGGACGGGTGAACTGGTAAAGTTGCTTGGGGTTAGGTTAGGACCAGACCTCCAGGTGGATAAGATTTGGGACGAGATTACGATCAGAGTAGCCACTCTCATCTAGAAATGGGCCGAGAGGAAGCTGTCCCTCAAAGGTCGAGCGAAGGTCGCGAACGCGAACATCGCGTCTGTCATCTACTAGCGCCTGACCCTTGTTCTTTGTCCCTAAGACTCACCTGACTGTACTGAAACGTTTGTTCTTTCGATTTTTGTGGAAGGCACGCACCCCAATGGTCATGGGTACATCTGCTGTCAGAGGGCTGGGGAAAGCTGTGGCTGATGATGTGCAGACATGCGCTCAGCTACGGCATCTTCACCTCTTCCTCGACGGTGAACAGGTGTGGTCACCGTTTGGTTGGTGCGTTTTTCTCCTTGGGGAGACTCTGGGGGTCGACTAAAATCAACTAGCCAATCTCTTCGGGAGAACTTTCGAGCTAGGGACCATGGACAATTTCCAGAAATCCCTGGCCTGGCAGTGCTACCGAGGAGCTTTGCCAGTTCAGGATAAACTCTACAGGCATGGAAATGCTGCCAGCCGGGCCTGTCCGAGATGCGCGCAGGGCGACGAAACCGTCCTGAACGCACTCGTCCAATGTCTGAGCATTGCTGACTTGTGGGTTTATGTCGAACACCTGCTGTCGCGTGTAGGGCGGATCCGGCTATCAGTTGAGTCCATCGTGAGGATTGCCCCGCCGTCTTCCTTTAGCCAGGAAAGGCAGGAAGCTTTTATCTGCCTGGTGGCCATGGCGAAGAAGATCGTGTGGTGGACGCGTTTGAAAGGGGTGAAGACGATCACTTACCTCTTCGGTGATGCCCAGATTAACTTTTTCAAATTTCATTTGGAAAGGAAAATCAGGGTGGAGAGGGAAGTGCTCTCTTCCCAGCAATTTGTTGAAAGATGGGTGAGAGAGGAAAGCATGGCCCGAGTGAATGGGCCTACTCTGAGTATGTGCCTATAAATTGAAGATGGAAAACTGGGAGAGGGCACTTGCCCTGGTGATCAGGGTCACCGTGGCTTTTTTAATGGGCTTTCTCCACGAGTATCCCTTGGAAGTCTCCCCCTTTATTAGGGAATTTTTCTTTGTATTTTTTTCTTTTTACACGCATTTGTACCGTCCTGTGCCGTCCTGTGATGTCGTTAATGTTATAACTTATGTCAACCCTCGTGGTTAATAAAGAAAATATTATTATTATTATTATTATTATTATTATTAGACTAGTTATCACACACATAGTTAATAATTGTTTCTACTTTATACACAAGGCCAACAATTAACCAGTACATTACTGGTACTTTATTTTATCGACCCCGTAAGGATGAAAGGCAAAGTTAACCTCGGCGGGATTTGAACTCAGACTGTAAAGGGACGTAACTATGCTAGAAAGCATGGTGTCCGACCCTCTACCGATACTGCCAATACACCGCCCCATAGTTAATAATAGTTGATAACTCTCATCTGATAACTCTCTTTCATACTGTGGCACTAAGAAAGTAGTAGTAGTAGTAGTAGTAGTAGTAGTAGTAGTAGTAGTAGTAGTAGTAGTAGTAGTAGTAGTAGTGGTGGTGGTAGTAGTAGTAGTTTTATAGAGTTAGGACTTTATCTGTGGAATGCTCCTAGTTTGGGGGTTGAGTGTGAGATTCGGTAGTGATAATGAGAAGAGAAGAAATGGTTGTTGTTTAGCCCAGGTTAGCACTGATCAAGTAGATCTGTTATTAAAAGGAATTGCAGATGTGACCATCCCATCTTTTGAGCTTTTGTGGTTTTTTTCCAATTCATTGTATCTACGACATCATCACCCAATGCACCCTCCTTTTTAAAAATAAAGACAGTAGAGCATATTATTAGAGAGATTTGGCTGTTATTTCTAACAGGTGGAGCAGTCATGTAGAGATGTCTTTGTTGGAGAAGTGGATGAAACAAATGCACAATTGCAAAGGTGATATGCAACTTTCTAGTTAAGAGGAGAATAACATGAATCCCCTAATAACTATATTTTTTTCCCCAAACTACCAAAACTCACATCTATTTGTATATGCGCTACAATTTATGTACATGCTATGTTTATCCCATATCTAAGTTTTTTATATCTTGGTTGATATTTCATAACAAGCTAAACTAATTACTACAACTAAATTGACCAAATTCCGCCCCCGCTCCCCATCCAATTCAGAAATGCTTCCATCACTCCTTGATTCATGCATATTATCCAGCATGTTTAATTCATTTCTCTCAACCATTTGCACATCCTCTTCTCTCCATTCAATGCTTATGTTTATAATTAGTCACACAAAGACCCTTCTCATATATTTTTGGCAGTCAGCACTGATTATTTCTTCAAACATGTTCATCAATTAGGTTACTGGTATGCATCAATGATCAGCATTCATATATATTAGTATGCCTGTTATATTTTATAGCTTCCGGAGTTATCAATATAATAGAGACAATGTGGTTGGCTAATGAGACAGATGAATGATGTCTTCTTAACTGGCTAACTAGAACTATAACAATAGAAATGAAATACTCGGAATAGTAGCCATCATATCAATTGTCAATACCACCACCACCATTTTCACTTTTAGCTTCCTCCTATCATCATAATTCTCATATACATTATTGTCACCTGGATTGGCAGAGCGTCAGATACCATGCTTTGCAGCATAGAGTTATGGCCCTTTCCGTTCTGAGTTCAAATCCCGCCGGGGTAAGCTTTGCCCTTCATCCTTATGGGGTCGATAAAATAAAGTACCAGTAATGCACTTGGGTTGATTTAATCGACTTTCC
>OZ024741.1:356052814-356087814 GCA_964016885.1 Eledone cirrhosa
TGGCTAATGGGGAACAGAAAAACTCAAATTTGAAATTAGAAATACTAGAAAAGTAAATTTATATTCAAATCGATAAGTAAATTTCTACTTTACAGTGGACTCGTATGTTACGCGGTCAATTAGTTTCCCTCAAATCCCTGCGTTATTCAAATTCCGCGTATGTTCAAGACCTTTATGTAAGTGTCTTTGTGCGTTGCTGTTTGGGAGAAGATATAATGTTAGCTCACTCTGGAAGTTGGGACTCTTCGAAGTAAACAGTCACCATTAATAATAATTATATTGACCCTATTTATTGTATTTGAATCTAATTCAGTGTATGTTTAGAGTACTTATCTCAAAAATCCAAACAACAAGCATATATACCTCTGTGTATGGAGCCGAAAGCCTTCGAAAAATCAACAAATACGAGAACTGCTTTGAGATTTTTTGATCGAACTCCTTTTAGGATTCACCGAACTATCAAAACTTGTGAGCACGTAGATATATTCTTGCGCAAGCCATTTTGGTTCTTCCTGAACATCTTATCGATCCCAGAGCGAATGTGACTGAGTAGCATTGCATTATAAATCTTAGCGGCTATATCTGTAAGGGTAATTTCTCTACAATCCTTTGAGACACCCAGGTCACCTTTCTTTGGGAAGGGAAGGATACATCCTTTCGTCTATTTCTCAATGCGGCCTTGGTGCTAAACGGTGTTGCAGAGTCGCAGGAGGATGTCATCAAACTTTCCCGTCTTCCATTCTTTGGGAGGGGTTTCGTCCACTCCAGCGGCCTTTCCATTCTTCACTGACTTCATAAGCGTCTCTAGTTCGTCTTAGAGTATGCTCCAAGCTGAATGTCCAGTTAATGGTGACTAATTAGTAATAATCTCTAGTAGCTTTCCAAGAAGATTTTTTAATTAGGCTCTTCACAATTTTAGTTTTCCCTCCTTACTTGCAGCTTTTAACTTGGATTTCGGGGAGCCTTTTTTGTTGCTAACTTCGTTTACAGTCTCCCATGCTATGGAGGATTATTTGCTTTCAACAGAACACTTGATTTTTTATATTTGCCTCTGTATATAGTCCTCTTGCTATTTTGGTAAATAGCGGTAAGTTCTTTCTGAGACTTGGTGAACTTGCTGATGTTAGCCATAGTTGGGCCACTGCTCTTCAGTTTAAATGTGAGAATGAGAAAATAAATCTGTTTGTATTTTGTTCAAATAAATTTCTCGATGGGAGGTGGCCGAGATTATGTTTTGAATGACATGTGGGGAGTAACCGCGCTGAAGAGTATTCTTTGATGAGAGCATTCACTGGAAAAAAGGTAGGGACTTGATCAAAGGTCACAAACGAAGATGGAACGAGGGGGAAATGGAGAGGAATTAGTCAGTGTTGTAGATATAATTAATGTGTATAAGGAGCGGTGTCTGATGTTGTCTATTTCCATCTCCTGTAACCTAGGTAATTAACAATGTTTTGTGGCTCGGGCAGTGTGTTGATGTAGAATTGTCTCCCGTCTCCAACTATTGAGTCTATTTCAAGTGTTTTTAAATGGGATCCACTGTTGCTTACTATGGGACGAAATTGAATAAATGATTCTGCTTGTATAACTCGGTAAAATATGTCCTCCATTTTAAATGTTTCAGTCATATAACAGAAATTATTTCATTGCAGAAGTGCTGGGGCTGGTTTTGCCACGATTTTCATGCGGATTGTGTGCATGACGACACCTTTCTTCAAACTATTGGTAAGGGCCATCTATCAATTTCTTATCTTTGCTGACTGCCAGACCACCCATCTAACTTTCACACAGAATTGCTTTCAATTGCGCATTGATGCATACATCTGGCGCTACGCGGCAATGTATGCTGTAGTCTTTCATTTAATGAAATCTTTTGATTCTGACCACTGGCATATATCAGTCTAAAGTCTGTCTCAAGACAATAGGCTTGTCAGGATGGTGCTTATCCCGGTTTCGTGGCGGGAAGAAACTGAGAGCACAAGACCCCCACCCCTGGATAGGACGCCAATCCATCGCAGGGCTAAACCCCCCTGCTATTTCTAGTACTCATTTTCAGTTGAGTATACTGGAGTCACGTGAAATGAAGTGTTTTGCTCAAAAACACAATACATAACCCCACCCAGGAATCGAAGCCACGAAATTATGATCGTCAGTCCAACACGTCTCCTCATATATCGCAAATGTTTATCCAGGGAATGTTACTGCTCGGTTCAAATAAGATGAACGGAATGTAGTTTATATTATTCTGTTGACTCATAAATATCTACAACAGATTCACATATTTGTAGTGCTCTCCCTCAATCTGCAGAAGAATTCACCTCATGCAGCAACCTTCGTTCTTTACAGGTCTTTCCCAATACATGGGAGGCGACCTAGAAGTGAAGAGTTTTTATTCATGGCCGTGTGGTCATTATTGGGAGCATCAGGATAGCAGGTAATTCATTGGGTGTACTATATGAATCCATATATTCGTTATTAGAAGCATCATGCTAGGAAGCAATTTAATATGTGTATTAGCTCAGTTAACTGAACTAATACGCCTATTGAGAGCATCGTACTGGGGCGCTATTTATTGTGTGTATTGCATTATTGTATTGTATTGTATTGTATTGTGTTGTAGACCTGGCGGAATCTATCTTCTCTCAGGTCTTTATACAGCAGATTTATCTCGGGGGGGGGGGGGGGGGATAGGGAGTCGAGGAATGGAAATGACAAATAGATATAGAGGAAGAATCGACACTAGTACTATATTAGTACTTTTTTTATCGACCTCGAAAGGATGAACGGCAAAGTTGACTCCGGCAGGATCTGAACTCCGAGAAGCGGGCCGGAACGAATAACGCAAAGCATTCTATCCGATGTTCTAACGACTCTGCCGATTCACTGCCTGTTGTGTGTATTATCTGATTCCATATATCATTTCGTTATTGAAAGCATCATGCTCGGAAGCAATTTATCGTGTGTATTAGCTGAGTTAATATTACATCATTAATGAGAGCATCATGCTCGGAGACAATATATTGTGCATTAGCACAATCCGCTTCACATTTCGTTATTAAGAATATCACGCTGAGAAGCAATTTGTTGCGTCGGATCGCGCAATCTATTTCATATTTCGTTACTGAGAGCATTATGCAGAGAAAATTACTGTAAGCATCATATTATGTGTATTAACTCAATTGTGGATTGGCAGTATCGGTAGAGGGTCGGAGGCCATGCTTTGACGCATAGAGTTACGGCCCTTGCCATTCTGAGTTCAAATCCCGCCATGGTTAACTTTGCCTTTTATCCTTACGGGGTCGATAAAATAAAGTACCAGTAATGCATTGGGTAATTGCTGGCCTTGTGCCAAAAGTAGAAACAATTATGTGTATTATCTCAGTGCACTTCACATATCGTAATTGAAAACCTTATGCTGGGAGACAATTTATTGTGCATTAACTCAGTGTACTTCACATATTATTGATAACATCATACGAGGTGGTAATGTATTGTGTTTTAGCATTGTTTTTCACATTTCGTTATTGAAGGCAATTTATTTTGGGAAACAATTTATTTTGCATATTAGTTCAATCCATTTCCGTATCGTGCTTGACCAGGTGACGTGTTATTTCATACTGCTTCAGTCTACTCGGCTGAAAATATATTACTAGAAGTAGCTGGGAGTTACCTCTGCGACGAATTGACATCCCGTCCAACCGGAAGTGTTATACACTCAGTCGCTTAACACCAATGAAACAGGCATATCTTGTCTGATATGCCTATGGTCTTGGGACAGACTTTAACTAGCTAACTTTCGTCAATATCAGAGCTAAAGTCGTCTTTTCTTTCTACAACCTACAAATACCCCCCCCCCCCCCCCCCAGCATCCGCCCTTCTCTCTCACTCCTACCCCACGATCTCCCCCCCTCTCTCTCTCTCTTTCTTTCGCTGTCTTTGATTCTTTGTATCTCTACATCAGGTCTAGTCAACATGTCCGGCCAGACTTTCCATTCACCTGCACGTTTAGATCATTTTGGTGAAAGAGAGCCAACTTAATTAGCAAGTTCATTCTCCATTAAACCTGTTACTCCTCGTTGAGGCAGATCAGGACATATTATTATGGAAGTATCAGGGCGGTGGATTGACAGTATCGGTAGAACGTCAGACACCATGCAATAGAGTTATGGCCCTTTACGTTCTGAGTTCAAATCACGCCGAGGTTAACTTTGCCTTTCATCCTTGCGGGGTCGATAAAATAAAGCACCAGTAATGCACTGGGGTA
Source organism: Eledone cirrhosa (assembly GCA_964016885.1). Taxonomy (NCBI): domain Eukaryota; kingdom Metazoa; phylum Mollusca; class Cephalopoda; order Octopoda; family Eledonidae; genus Eledone; species Eledone cirrhosa. The sequence goes on from OZ024741.1 coordinate 356,057,079, forward strand.
AGTGCTGGCCTTGTACCAAAAATAGAAACAATTATTATGCCAGTTTCGGCATAGAGTTACGGCCATTGACGTTCTGAGTTAAAATCCCACCGAGGTTAGCTTTGCCTTTCATATTTACAGGGTCGATAAATAAAGCACCATTAATGCATTGTTGGCCTAGTGCCTAAATCAGAAATCATCATTAGTCATTCTTGGATAACTCTTTATCAATCGATCATTCTGCTTTATACAAGTTCACTTATATCTTCAGTTTTCCGTCCACAGGAATTGGCTATTCCCTCGGCTCCTGGGGTTATTATAGGAACTGCAGGTGTATTGACATCCATTATGCTTAAAGTATGTTTACCAGAAACAGGAAACCGTGTTTTACCACAGAAAATTGAAGACATACTCTGATCTATAATTATTATATAAAATTAAACGTATGCAATAAATTTGTTCCTTTCCACGAAGATAATGTATATGAAGACAATGTATTTCTATCCATCTAATATATATATATATATATATATATATATATATATATATATATATATATATATATATATATATATATATATATATATATATATATATGAGAACAGGGAGAAAAAGACGATTATTGGGAAGAAAAATATTTTTTTTTCCTTTTTATTTTTCTCTCTCTTTTTTCTGGGTTAGAAAATGATTAAAACGAAATATTTTACTTTGTGTGAAGTGTTAAGGTATTAGTTCATTTATTTATTAATTGACAATGGCATTTATTTATTTATATATTTAATAATTGTCTATTACCGGTTTCAGCATTTTTATATATATACGAGGTGGGTCAGAAAAGTTCCAGGACTGATGTCACAAAAGATTTATTTCAAACCCAAACTTCACACTAGGAGTTTTCTCCTTCAAAGTAATCCCCCTGGAGTCTAATACACTTTATCCATCCTTTTCAGCCACGCTTGCATGTCCCTCCTGGAAGGATTCTTCCGGGATCCTCCGCAGTTCCGTCGTCACGGCCTTTTTGATGTCGTCCACGTCTTCAAAACGGGTCCCCTACGGGTCGTACTCGAAGATCCATGATTCATCACCGGTGATGACTGTCCTTAGCAAGTCTGGTTCGGTTTCAAGACGCTCGAGGATGTCCTGGCACACCTGCATGCGTCGACCCTTCTGGTCATCGTTTAGCAGTTTTGGCACCATCTTCGCGCAGACTTTCCGCATGTCCAAATCTTCAGTGAGAATCTTCCAGACACTGTCTCGATTCATGCCCAGGTCATTTGCCATCAGTCGAACAGTCAGCTGACGATCGCTACGCACATTCTGCCTGACACGCTCAACGTTGACCTCAGTCCTGGTTGTTGAGGGCCTTCCGCTCCTGGGGTCATCTTCCACGTCCTCGCGTCCTTCTTTAAACCTCTTGCACCACTCAAAAACACGTGAGCGTGACATCGTCTCATCTCCATACACTTGCTGCAGAAATCCCAGTGCTTCTGACGGAGTTTTCAAGTTTGTTCGTTGCTCTGTGCTCATTGCTTGACGACCTGAAACAGAGGACATGTATATAAAATTATGAGGAAAAAAGTTTGATCGCTGCAGAGAGCTAAGATTACAGTTACATACTCCAGGGGGATTACTTTGAAGGAGAAAACTCTTAGTGTGAAGTTTGGGTTTGAAATAAATCTTTTGTGACATCAGTCCTGGAACTTTTCTGACACACCTCGTATATGTATATATATATATATATATATATATATATATATATATATATATATATATATATTAGGAAAATCTGCTTCGTAGAATCAAGACGTATCTGAGGACCTTGCGATTATCAGAGTCAGGTTCAATCATCAAATAGATCGTGCCACGAGCTAGTCGCCATAGAATCGATTGTAGTATGTCCAATAAATTCCATTCGTCGCAACACTGATTCTCTTTTTTTCTGTTATATATATATATATATATATATATGAAAAGTATAGAAATTGTTGTAGCGAGAAGCTAACAGTATTCCATAACATATATGCGACTATAGCGTCAAAATGGGAAAATAGTTAACATAAGATATGGGAAAATAATTCAGACTAAATTCAAAAGGAATCAGGATATAGACTTATCCAACAGAATTTAGAGAAATCCAAGGAAGAATCAATAGAGCCTTAACTCATGATAAAACAAAGTCTAAAGTACTCAACCTTCAATTTGGTACAACTTCAAATGCTCTGTATAGTCTTGAAAAGACTATTTCACGAAAACTTTCAGTGGAGATGGTCACGGTTGGATTTCGTTCCTCAGCAGAGCCCAACATGGTAACCAAGGTCTCACTGGTAATATGCCAAAAATGGAATTTAAAAGCAGGCTAGTTTAACATCATGCGTGGTTATTAAAATAAACGCACATGTGTAAAAACAGGGCTGGTGACGTCATATATATATATATATATATATATATATATATATATATATATATATATATATATATATATATATATATATATATATATATATGTATGTATATAGGTATGTATATATGTATGTATGCATGTACGTACGTACGTATGTATGTATGTATGTATGTATGTATGTATGTATGTATGTATGTATGTATGTATGTATGTATGTATGTACATATATGCGTACACATTTTCTGTAGAGCATAATTGTATTTTTATCTGATACGAAAACAAATTTTCCATGATTGAATTTGTAATTTATAATTTCAATATAACTATTTCCAAGCATGAGGATGTTTTAGAGACTGGGCCGAATTATCCCTATGTATTTCGGGCTCTCTGACGCTTCATTATATCACCCCACTACCTTAACAAAAAATATGATTATAATAATAATAAATAAACGATGGGCCTTACTCTCCAGCCTTATAATTAATGACAAGAGACTTAATAAATTTTATAATAATATTCGTACAGAGCATTTGTTATTCTTGAATATATATATATATATATATATATATATATATATATATATATATATATATATATATATATATATATATATATGGAGGAGGTTATAGTTCACTTGAAGCATTGTGTAATGAGGTATAAACGTTTGAATATGTGTAATAAAGCCAAAACAATGCAGATATGGACATAGAAAAAAAAAGAGAATGAAATTGTAAAAGATGTTGTTGATAATTCGTCCTTTACCTTGAATTTATTAAAATGTCCTTAATTTTCGAGATAATATCTCTTCTTCGGAGGGAAATAAAGGTCTCAAACCAGCACTTTAAATATCTAGCCAAGCCATGCTGACAGGAAATAGTATAGAGTATCTGTTCTATCTCTAATATCAAAGAATTAAAATTAGGTGGATAAAGAGTAGTCTCCCTTTAAAAGGGGTTTGTTTAGGGGTTTTTTTATTTTTATTTTATATACATGCCTGTATAAGTGTGTGGGAGAATGCATGAAGGTGTATGTATGTGGGTGTGTGTGTGTGAGTGTGGGAAGATAGGTCTATTCGTAAATGTGGGGGGTAGATGTTATCTGGTGTTAGAACTGGTTTTGTGTGTGTATGTGTGAAAGAATAAGTGGAGGTGTCAGCGTGTGTGTGTGCGCGCGTGTGTGTGGGGGGTGGTGTAAATAAGGGGCTAGAGGCCCTATCAGGTTATAAATTGGGTGTTGAGTTCTAGTCTATTATTGATTGGTGGTTGTGTTTTATCTATAATTAGTGCTTCCTTAATTCTAAGATTGCCGAGGTTTCTTTCCTTAGTTTCTATCCTAACTGTTATGGTTTTATCGGTGTTTTTGCATTTAACTAGGTGTTTCTTAAATGAGGAAGCGTTAGTATTGAGGTGTTCTTTTATTCTTATGGGGAGTGGTCTGGTGGTGCTACCTACGTAGAAGGTGTTGCATTTGTCACACTCTAGTCTGTATACTACGTAAGCCTAGTACATTACTCAAGAATGTGATAAGCACTTTAACAAGAAACTAAAGTGGCTTAAGCAGATAAAGCTAAATCAGGATACTATAGAGAATACCAATAGATATCCCGACAAAATTGACGGTATAAATATGGCCGACACCTCATTAACAGAAGAGTTCAACAACAACAACAACAACAACACAAATATATATGGTAACGCAAGAATAGATAACGATGAGATGTCTGTATTATGTTTACCCCCGAAATTTGCGACATTCAAGAAGGTAAATATGATTAGTTGTCTGTCAGAAATAGAAAAATCATTTACAAAACTACGCTGGAGCCTTAAAAACAAAAATAAAAACAAAAGCAACAATATGCGCACACACATATACAACACACATCCCAACAACAACAGACACACAGACACAAACAACAATAACAACAACACACACATCAACAACAACAACAACAATAACAACATACCCAGAAACAACAACAACAGACACGCAGACACAAACAACAATAACAACACACACAACAACAATAACACACACGGAGACAACAACAACACACATCAACAACGGCACACATCAACAAAAACAACACACACGCATTCAATGCCTCTCACCACCACCGCAATCTTAACAAACACACAGGCACAGAAAACAAGTAATGACAGTAGCACAGAAATCACAGAAATAAGGGAAAGTAATAGGATTAAAAGGAGAAGGGAGACTAAGGACAAAGAGAATAACCAAGACGAACACACAGACACACAAAATAGGGTAGATAACAACAATGAGCCAGTGGAAAGAGACAGGAGTAATTATGAGAGACATAGAAACAACCATGAGGCTGTTGGTGGAAATAGAAATAGAAACAACACAACTAACAATAACAATAGCACTAGTACACATAAAGCAGCAGCCTGGAACTCTACGTTTTATAATCCCTCCGATAAATCATTCGACCTGCGACGAGTCCACGCCACGACTTTACCATTTAACAAACGCACGCAATTGCCGTCGCAGGTCGATGAACAAACAGAAGCACAATTTAGTATAGCTAGATCCGAACTTAGAAATATTATAGAACAGTATAGCAAGAAGCATAATAGAATGGAGGCCCAGCAACTAGGAGAAAAATCTGCAAATGGCTTGCGTAAGCTCATGCAGCGCTCGCGTAATGGAGAGATAGCATGCTTTCCAACAGACAAGTCTGGCAGAATGTCGGTTGACAGCCTGCCAAACTACATCCAGGCAATGCAACCCCACATCACTAACACAAGAGAGGTAACACCACAGGTGTATGAGGATAGAGAAAAAGCCCTCAATGCCCATATGGTGATGTGGACGAATATAATGCAACCCAACAAAAGGACTCCCAACAACTTCCAGGCCTGGAACAATGACGTGCCGGCGTTGTATGGGATTCGAAAAGACCATAAAACGGGCTGTGACCCTGTCGCGGGACCACCAACACGGCCAGTCTGTGGAGCTAACATTGCTAGTAACTACAAACTGTCCTACTTCCTCTCCCTGATCATACGCCCCATCATTGAAATGTCCCCAGATGTATGTGACAGCACGGAGGACCTCCTCAGCAGAATCGGCGTGAGTAACCGATCTGGGGACCTAACAAACTGCATAATAGGCAGTATGGATGTTGTGTCCCTGTATCCCTCTATTGACGTGGATTTTGCTGTGGAGAAATGCGTAGAAATGATCAGTTAGAGCAAGGTTGAGTTCCGTGGGATTGATACCAGTGAGCTGGGACTCCTACTTAAGCTTACCTATATTAATTGTTACCTAGACACATATGACCTTAGCAACCTGTGCCCTACAAGACCAGCAAGAGGCAGACCACCTACCATTACCTCAATGGCCAAGAAAACCCACACAGATAGATGGAACGGGTGGACCAGAGCCATACGGACACCCGAAAACCACGATGAACTGAAGAAAATGATTGCACATGCGGTAGGGGCCAGCATAAAACTAACCCTTAAGGAACATATGTTCAAATTTAATGGAAAAACATATGCCCAAGAGGGAGGAGCAGCCATTGGTGTTAGCATTGCAGGCGACATAGCTAACTTATTCATGGTATGGTGGGACAGTAGACTTAAACTTAAACTTAAACTTAAAGAACAATTAGAAGACCCCTTAACCCTGATAATGTACTCCCGCTACGTAGATGATATAAACATCGTAGTTAAGACACCCCCACTAGAGAACAGTCAGGAACTAGAGAAAAACACAATGGAAAGCATCCAGCAAATAGCAAACTCCATCCACCAGAGCATTAGAGTTACTATAGACTACCCAAGTAAACACCCCAACCATCGATTACCTGTACTAGACACAGAGCTCTGGTTAGATACCATTAACAACCAAAAACAAATCCTCCATTCCCATTATGCCAAACCCATGACTTCCAAACATCTGATCCACCGAAACTCGGCCATTTCGGACCATACCAAAATCAACATACTGATTGCAGATTTGGTACGGGTGATGAGAAATGTGTCCTGCATGTGCAACCCCAAAGAACTAGAGAGACACATACAACACTTCATCCACCGTATGCAGTTCTCTGGCTACAATCAGAGAGATAAAATCAGAGTGTATAGAGGAGCCAGAACCAAATGGGAAAAAATGGTAAATAATGACATAAATGGGACCTGTCCCTTGTATAGGAGCAAATTTTGGAATAGAATAGAAAGAACTAGGAACAAGGCGAATAGAATAAACTCATGGTATAATAGCAATAAATACCAGAGTGTAATGTTCATCAATACAACCCCTAGAGGTGAATTAGCTTACAAATTTAGAAGGGCCCTAAATAAACATAAACTCAATATTAAGATAGTAGAAAGACCAGGTACCTCCGTAAAAACACTTATTAGCAAGACATACCCTTTTCAAAGATCCTCATGTATAGATAAGAAATGTATAACCTGTAAAATAAGCCCCCATATTAACTGTAAAACTAGAAATGTACTGAAGGACAATGTAGAGACAAAAATATAGTGTACATAGGTGAGACAGCTCGTAGTGTAGGGGAATGGATAAATGAACACTGGCGAGACCTTCAAGATAATAAAGAATCATCTGTACTCTACCAACATGCTAAGATAGAACACAAGGGTAAATTAGAGAACATAGAAATAAAAATAGAGTCTACACACAGAAAAGACGCAATGTTTAGACAAATTACAGAGGCAATAAGCATAAAAGAATTACAACCAAAATTAAATAGAAAATATGAGTGGAACAGCAACATCACAACTTACAATTAAGGACAAAATGAAAACACACACATAGAACAAACAACCAACCAGTAACATGTAAATAAACAAATAAATAAATGAACATAAACACACACAGACACCTGGATGTGGCGCATGCGCAGACTGAGCACACAACACACACACAGAAACAAAATGGCGTAGGACAGAACAAAGGAGAGGCACAGAAACAAAGAAAGGAATCCCCAGTCACTGAAGAGGTCACAGAGTGTGTGACGAAAGAACTATGACTATATATAAACAACTATCTGGTTGTGGAACCAACCAACCAACCAGAAATTTATAAATTTATAAATTTATAAATATATAATAAATTGAAGTGAAAGCAACTGGTGCGTGTGTTTCTTATTGGCAACATGACCCTCCCAAAGTATAACAATATCGGTTTCAACACACGATTTAAGATAAAGAATCTTGCTAAACAAATTCAGAAACGAAATAAAATATATATATATATGTGTGTGTGTGTGTGTGTGTGTGTGTGTGTGTGTGTGTGTGTGTGTGTGTGTGTGTGTGTGTGTGTGTGTGTGTGTGTGTGTGTGTGTGTGTGTGTGTGTGTGTGTGTGTGTGTGTGTGTGTGTGTGTGTGTGTGTGTGTGTGTGTGTGTGTGTGTGTATCCCGGGTCCAATCGGGGGTAAGTAAGGTACTCAATACATATATATACCATTTATGTTAAGCTGTTTACCAATGGGTAGAACTGATGGTTCTGGTAGGTAAATGATGCAATAAATTAATTAAAGCATTCAACGTATGAAAATATTCCATCGTAGATTGGTATCCCGGGGCTGATGCAGGAACGAAGTTAAATATTCATTAAAAACAACAACCGAAGGCCAGACTAGAAATTTACTTTAGAATTTTAATTCCCCGAAAGTGTTATACATATGTGGATGGCCCAGCCTTATCATGCGATCATTATGTAAATCTTAAACGATATCATCAGGTGTTAATTGCAGAATTAGTTCCATGAGACAACAAGATTACGTCGAACACCTCTGTTTGTGTTGGAACAGGCTGGGATCGAAAAGTTGGAAATTGAAGCATCCTCCCCGTCTAACAGTTCAGCAGGTTACCAGAACTGGGAAATTCCCAACAAATAGAACAAACACTAAAAAACAACAATCGAAATAAGAAAACAAACCAAAGATGGACTAGGTAAATATAAACAGGTTATGGCAGCGTTCTATACGGCATTAAACAACCTCCAAATAGATATTACAAAACTGAATGGAGGAAACTGATCGGCGAAAATATCCACCCATGCATAGATGTCAGTAAACTAGGAAACACACGCAGATACATTGTAAAAGAAAACAAATTGGCACTGATTGAACTAGAACAGATAATAAGACAATGTAATAGCAGAGAACTAGAAATACTAATACAGCCTAACAACATCCGACCACCGTCATTTAAACAAAAGTTCATAGATTTATGACACGGGAACATAGGGTCACAAAAAAGTCATAACCCTAATATAATACATATTGATTATACCCTGAAGAATATACCGACCCCGTCGCGCAGGATTTACTCTAAACTTCTCCTCCATAAAGTTGAAGATATGGTCAAGCGATTGAGATGGAGAGTATTGGCCTTTGGTGGAATGCTGTCAAGTTCTGCCAATATATTCAACCTCAAGTCTAGAAAGTACCCACCTAAGGTAAATGAACTCGCTAGCTTTGAGGCTGATCTTCTTAATCTCATTGCTAACATTTATTTCCACAAGCACCCCAATTCTTTTCAAAACAAAATAGGTAGAGACATTAAAAACTTCAGAGCCTCTGATAGAGCTTTCGTCCTAACTGATAAAACCAACAACCTGTATGAATTAGATCAGTCCACCTATAACCAACTGCTTAGCAAAACTATACAGGCAAAATACAAAAAAAGCTGACCCTGCTACCTATTATGCTATTAATATTGAGGCGAAGGATATAGCCGCCACCCGTAGAGTAGGTAACACATTAGCGTGCTTGGCTAGGAGAGAGGCTTATATCACCCTTAAGGACCATAAAGATGACTTTGCAATAAAACAACTTGCAGACTTATAAACCTTGCTAAAACAGAACTAGGTCTTGTTAGTAAGGACATACACAGGAAAATTAATATAGCCATTAGGAAGCAGTTCAACCTTAATCAGTGGGATAATAGTCAAACCGTTATAGATTGGTTTAATATCCTCAAACACACTAAGGAAGCTAGGTTTACACAATTTGACATTATTGGCTTTTACCCCTCGGTAACCAGGACCTTACTTGATAAGGTCCTTGATTTTGCTACTAAATTTACTGACATAAACCATCCAGCCATAAAAGTGGCCATGACCTGGACACCTTTAGGAAAAACTTAATCGCTACCTTCAACAGCCTAGGCTTAAAAATTACGATAGTCACCAATCTCACCAATGTCAACTTCCTAGACGTTAACTTAGACCTACAGACACGCACGTATAGACCATTCCACAAACCCAGAGAAATTTCGGTACATCCATAAGGACTCTAGCCACCCCCTATAGTTTTTAAAAACCTCGTTAACAACATTGGTAAGGCAGTTTCCAACCTCTCCTCCTGCAACGCCATCTTTGATAGGCCAGCACCCTACTATAATTCAGCACTGAGTAACAGCGGCTTCTCCGAAAAATTGCGTACTCTCTAGATCACCACCCTACAACTTATAAGAAAAAAACCTAGACATAAAGATGTCATATAGTTCGGACCACCTTTCTCACTTAATGTGAAGACAAATGTAGGCAAACAATTCCTAGGCTTCATAGATCTTCATTTCCCTGTTGGCCATAAATATTTAATCACCATTCAGTAAAAACAGGATACTCTTGCACCAACAATGTTAAATCCTACATCACCGACAAACACAAAAGCCCTCCACCGTATGTAGAAGACCTGAAACATGTCCACTAGACTAACAGTGCAACACTCCAGCGGTGATATACCAAGCAGAGGTTACCTCCACCAACCAGAACCATCAAACTGGAGCCTGGACCTATGTTGGTATGTCTGAGAGCCGGTTTAACAACTGGTACCTGAATCACGAAATAACATTCAGATATCCCGACAAAAAACATGTCACCCAGCTCGCAAAACATGTATGGAGCCTTAAGAACAACGGCACGCATTTTCCCATCAAATAAAGGATTTTAGAAAGATCTACCGCCTAGGTGAATGGGTCGAAATTTTGTCGACTTTGTAATTCTGAAAAAAAATGGTATATACTGTCACAATTATATTCAGATAAGCACTGCCTCAACTTACAGCTTGATTGCTTTGGCAGTTGTCCTCACGAGCAGAAGTATATTTTCAGTAAATGGCTTAGGCCTGACTAACAGGCCTAGAAGTATACTTTAATTTACTGACTATTTTGAATATCATGGAAATTGGAATTTTTGAGTCAGAAAAAAATTATTTTTCTTCTATTTTTATTTATTCTTGACTGTGGTCTCTCAATAGTTACATTCCTTGATCTTACCTTCTAATTATAGAAAAATAACTTTTTTTAAATAATTTCTAAATTACCTGCCCTTGTTTATACTCTTATGATATATTCCTAAAAGGGAAACACAATCAACCATAGGCGGTCATCTTTGTTTTTATTTTTCTCATGGCAGGCTGAATGATTTGGGATTCAGAACCCATCGAAACTTGAGTACCTGTTTATGTCACGGTTGGAGTTATATATATATATATATATATATATATATTGTTATATTTGGGAAGGGTCATTTTGTTATAATATTGCCAGAAATCTCTATATATAAAGCTGTGGTTGTCTGTCTGTCTATCGATTTTTGGCACACATCTCCTCTTAGAATCTCTGACGGAATTGCACCGAAATTGCTATACTTGTACATTGAGCCCTAGCGAAGACATCGGAAAAAAAATATTTCAAATTGACCCACCCTATGTGATGAAATCGAATCTAATGTATCGATTTTTGAGCGTAAGTGACGAGTTATTTCCCTTTGTTCTGTTTACATTGAGCGTCTTACGTTCTGTTTACATTTTCTGCGTGCAAAAATTAAAAAAATTACGCTGGCTTTCTCAGCGTTTAAAATGACATTAACACAATACACGAACAGTTGTCGAGCCAGCAAAATTTTGACCTGCAAAATTCATCAGTTCGAACACTAAGCTTCCGTTTTGCTTCATTTCCATTTAAAAGCCTTTTAAAACAATATTTTTACATGAAAACAAGTCTATTTAAAGACTACGCAAAACAAGCAAATATTTCGTAAAAAAAAGCAAAAAATTATATAAGTTTATTTAAAATATATGTATCTGTAAATTTCGTTAGGCGTGCAGACAGACAGTCGTGCAGACAGACAGTCGTGCAGAGAGGTGATATACGCGTGCAGACAGTCGTGCAGAGAGGTGATATAGGCGTGCAGACAGACATAACTGATAATTTGGTTACGCTAATGTTTTTCTCTGCGTTGCAGTGTTTACATTTTCGATCTTTGTTAATAAATAACCAGTGCAGTTTTTATCCCCAGCATCCTCTTTTGTTATAACATTCGGGTTATCGTTATGTTTTCTTAACTTCATAAGGCATATTGTTGGTTGAGGGAATATTAATCAAAAACACCACATGCAAGTCTGCACAGTAGACACTACAGTTTTTAAGCCAAAAAAGAAACTTAACATTGTAACTTTAACACAGCTACTGAGCGACCCCGAGCAACGCCGGGCTTTACTGCTAGTATATAATAAAACATACTCACTCTTTCGTTTGGGTTGGTTTTCGCTTCAGTATATTTTATATTTCTATAGTTAATCCAGCTGGCAATCATTGTTTTATGTATGTATGTATGTATGTATGTATGTATGTATGTATGTATGTATGTATGTATGTATGTATGTATGTATGTATGTGTGTGTGTGTGTGTGTGTGTGTGTGTGTGTGTGTGTGTGTGTGTGTGTGTGTGTGTGTGTGTGTGTGTGTGTGTGTGTGTGTGTGTGTGTGTGTGTGTGTGTGTGTGTAAAAGGTAAACGGAAATAACAACAGAATGGGTTCAGTATATGGAAGGAATATATTAGGTTAACGCTTGAAATAGCAGGAAGAGGGTCTTAACGTTTCGGATGCTAGACCTTCATCAGAAGAAAGAATGAGAAATTAGAAAGATTGAAGGGACGGGTGGGGCGGAATATGAAAAAGTTATTTATATAAAAATAACAGGTGCATATATATTGCCATCTCTTGGAAAACTGTTGGCGCTGGCGTTTTGTGTATGATATACTTTTTTAGAAAAAAAATAAAATAAATAAATAAAATATATATATATATATATATATATATATATATATATATATAATAAAATAACAGGAGGCTGGACTGGTGTAATTCCTTAAAAGGTTTATTATACTATGATAATTTCAGTGACCGGGTTCAGTATGAATCCGGTGACATCATCAGGTATTCGAAATTTAACAAAGGAATATAATAGACAAAATCCATGGGGCTGAAAAGCAGAGACAGGAGGGCGGCCGAACATTTAACACCTTCTAGCCCGGTCAGCCGCCCTCAAGTGATGATTATTAAGTCTTCTTATGTCCTTCTGGTGAAGGGGCGTAGGTTTATAGTGTACTACTACCATTCCGTCATAGACAGAGGCCAGTGTTGAGATTAGGTTATATTCAAACTAGTCAGAAGTGCTAGAAAGTGCTACGAAATATATTTTTACAAAAAACATATATCTTTAACAAAGCTATATATACTGCACAGTATAATGTAGGGTCATAAATTACGATTAACAATTAGAAATGTAAAATTTATGTTTAGAGTTAAAAGATGCCAGTTAAGTTGAAATTAGAAAAGTAAGATTTAGGTTTAAAGTTGGGAGATTCAGTCAAAGAATTTACAGAAGGAGGTGTTTATGAAAAAGTTTAAGTGTATTATAGATAGTCACGATAAAGTTTCAGGGTAGAATATAGAGTAAAGATTAAGCCCATCCTTAGCGGTCATTAACCAGCGACGCTGCGGAATCCCGGCCAGCCCGGGGCCCAGTGGCGTGTCAACCGTTCCGAGTATTTTCGTCTAGCGAATGAAAGGAAAATTTATTTTTCCGAGCACTTCAGGAATGTTAACTGTCCCAAGCGTTAGGGGTGCTAGCGGGAAGTCCGCCACCGCCGGCTGATTATCGTATATACCAAACGATTAATTAGTTACTCACACTGGTGGGGGATTTAGTTAAAGGGCATTTAGAAGGAGGCATGATAAAATTTAAAGTTATGATTAAGCTTAGAATTTAAAAGTACTGTTTGGCGGTCAATAACCAGTGACACGGCGGATTCCAGGCCTGACAAGGGCCCTAGGGCGAAACAGCCGTCCGAGTATTTTCGTTTACCGAAGAAAGGGAAATTTATTTTTCCAAGCACTCTACGAAGGCTGATCCACCCGAGCGCCTGGCGTGCAATCGGGAAAGCCGCCACATCCGTCGGATCATCGCATGTACCAAACGATTATTAGTTATTCACACCCGTGATGTGAAGTTTAAAAGTGACAAAATCCGATGAAATGTGTAAATAGACTATATTTAGTCCCCAGTTAGTCCGGGTTATATGTAGTGTGATTCTTGAGTGGGTAGGGGGAGTGATTAATGATAAACAGATATAAAGGGTACAGAGAGTAATATTCTAGGGTCATGTGCTAATTTTAGGTAACTGATGAGTACAAGGATGATTATATAAGGAGAGTAAAGTGAATAAATACATACATAAATAAAACCATAAATAAAATGCAGTCATACCTAGGGTTGTAATTGAGGGAGTAAAATGGAAGTATATAAAAACATATCGAAGAAATCAAAATACAGAAGAAATAAAATACAGATCAAGGTACAGTAAAAGAACAATAGATAGCACGGTTGGAGAATACAAGGTTATACATATAGTTATAGAGGATGAAAGAGTTGGAGTGGTATCAGGTGATACTTAGTGTAGGTTCGAGTCTTAATTTTCAATGTGAATCCCAAAAACCTTGAAACATAGGATAGAGGATTCAGCCAGTATAATACAGGGTATAGTAGAATACGTTGATTTTTTTAAAGAATCTATGTGGTCTGACGGAGTTAGAGTGTTCCCGAGAGGGAAGCAGCAATCATGTTCCGGGGGGGGGGGGGGTAGATATAGCTTAATGCAGCCAAAATCCGAATGGTGTGTAGTTAGTCCCATGCTGGCGATAGCTGTACACTGGAGCCAGGACCCCTGTTCCTTATTACATCAGAAAGCGCTCGACATTTCCTGGAGCTTTATTTATTTAGGTTTGTTGGCTAGAACTGGTCATTCCGTATGGTCAACGTCGATATTACATCGAGGTTGACCATACGGAATGACCAGTTCTATCCAGTGGTGAACCAAAAAACCTAAATATATATATATATATATATATATATATATATATATATATATATATATATATATATATATATAAAATATATATATATATATATAAAATATATATATATATATATAAAATATATATATATAATATATATGGAAAGTTATATTTAAATTGTTGGGTTACAACTAGTAAATATTTATAACTGATATAAAAGCACTCGACAAGTATTTGGAGTATATTTACAATATTAAATAAATGGAAACTATATTTATAAAACCATATTTATTTCATTATATATATTTCAGGGATATCATATTAACAATATGCTATGCCTTCCTCAGACAAAATACAATATAAACAGTTTTATAGATAAATAGATTCGACATACCGTAACAACATCGACTTGTATTTGAAAAGGTTGATTTGGCAGTGAAAAAATTGTACACAGAGAGAAAGAAAGAGAGAAAAAAAGAGAAAAAAAAAAAAGAAAAAAAAAAAGAAAGACAGAAAACGAAGAAAAAGAAGAAAAAGAAGAAATGCATGGAACAAAATAGAGAGATGGAAAGATAGATAAAGAGAAGAACTTCATGTAAAGAAACAGAGAGATATATATATATAGAGAGAGAGAGGAAATAGAGATAGATACATATATATAGAAAACTAGGTAGTGGGACGTCTGTTGGGTAAACGTATCAATGATACATTTATTTATTTATTTATTTATTTAGCTCTAGTATTAATGTAAGGGAGATATATGGAGAGAAACCAGCTGTTATATATAGAGAGAAAAAAATATATAGAGAGAAAAAATATAGAGAGAGAAAAAATTTAAAAATAACCAGACATAGGCGAGGCGTAGAAAACCCTATGTTTTAATGTAGAGGTATTAGTATTTATAAAAACCAGCCACTATATTGTAAATATCAGTATTCCTGAATGAGACATGTATCCATAATGTGTGAAAATTAATGATCTTATGTTTAGTTTTTTAAAAAATTCATATGTTTATGTGATAACTACAAACATCTATGTGAATTTACATGATCAACTCTGCAAACCCTAAGTTCACGGAAAACATTCTCATTGTGGTATAAAAATTTAAGTATACATATATGTGTATATATATACACACAAATATATATAGAGTCAATATTACTATTCCTGTCTTTACTCTACAAGATT
Organism: Eledone cirrhosa; assembly: GCA_964016885.1. Taxonomy (NCBI): domain Eukaryota; kingdom Metazoa; phylum Mollusca; class Cephalopoda; order Octopoda; family Eledonidae; genus Eledone; species Eledone cirrhosa. The sequence goes on from OZ024741.1 coordinate 356,072,787, forward strand.
ATCTATCAAGCAGAAATAGAGAGCAGATTTCAATATACTAATAAAAATATATATCAGAAACAAAACTAAAAAATAACAATAATAATAATAAGTAATAATAAAATAGAAAACTAAAAAATATTACGAAAGAATATTACATATTAAAAATATTACATATTAAAAAATTTACATATTAAAAATATTAAAAATAAAAATTATTATTAGAAATTATTATTAGAAAATACTACAATAATAATAATAAAAATAAACCACAAAGATCAACCCTTCAAAATTAATTGACAATATATTGCCAAGTTCATTATAAGCATCAGAGTCGAAAAACAGATAAAGCCAAAAATTATCTATCAAATCGCATCTAGCAAAGATCATTTCAAAAAGTTTAGGATGCCCAATTTGGTCTACATGTGTTCTTATATTTAATATAGAAGTTTATCTAGTGTAACGTTTATTCGAAATATTTGGAGCATCAACTTTTAGGGTAGCTTAATTTTTCATGAAGAATGTTTAAATAAAAATTAAATAAAAATAAAAAGAATAAAAAGAAGGAATCAAAGATTTATCAAAGATTTATCGGCTAGTTTCCCATATAATTATAAATCAAACTAAATATACTACATTTTAAATTTAAATTTATATTTAAACGTTGAATTTAATCTATGTTTGCAGCAACTGAATAAATTTGTCCGTAGATTATTTTTATTTTTATTATTGTAGTATTTTCTAATATTTTTATTTTTAATATTTTTAATATGTAAATTTTTTAATATGTAATATTTTTAATATGTAATATTCTTTCGTAATATTTTTTAGTTTTCTATTTTATTATTACTTATTATTATTATTGTTATTTTTTAGTTTTGTTTCTGATATATATTTTTATTAGTATATTGAAATCTGCTCTCTATTTCTGCTTGATAGATAATCTTGTAGAGTAAAGACAGGAATAGTAATATTGACTCTATATATATTTGTGTGTATATATATACACATATATGTATACTTAAATTTTTATACCACAATGAGAATGTTTTCCGTGAACTTAGGGTTTGCAGAGTTGATCATGTAAATTCACATAGATGTTTGTAGTTATCACATAAACATATGAATTTTTTAAAAAACTAAACATAAGATCATTAATTTTCACACATTATGGATACATGTCTCATTCAGGAATACTGATATTTACAATATAGTGGCTGGTTTTTATAAATACTAATACCTCTACATTAAAACATAGGGTTTTCTACGCCTCGCCTATGTCTGGTTATTTTTTTATTTTTTCTCTCTCTATATTTTTTCTCTCTCTATATTTTTTTCTCTCTATATATAACAGCTGGTTTCTCTCCATATATCTCCCTTACATTAATACTAGAGCTAAATAAATAAATAAATAAATGTATCATTGATACGTTTACCCAACAGACGTCCCACTACCTAGTTTTCTATATATATGTATCTATTTCCTCTCTCTCTATATATATATATATATATCTCTGTTTCTTTACATGAAGTTCTTCTCTTTATCTATCTTTCCATCTCTCTATTTTGTTCCATGCATTTCTTCTTTTTCTTCTTTTTCTTCGTTTTCTGTCTTTCTTTTCTTTTTTTTCTCTTTTTTTCTCTCTTTCTTTCTCTCTGTGTACAATTTTTTCACTGCCAAATCAACCTTTTCAAATACAAGTCGATGTTGTTACGGTATGTCGAATCTATTTATCTATAAAACTGTTTATATTGTATTTTGTCTGAGGAAGGCATAGTATATATAATATATATAATATATATATATATATATATATATATATATATATAGTATAAAATAAAGTTAAATAAAAAGTCAAATGTTTAAAATTTAGCTTCGTTTATTACTGCTATATATATTTCAGTGACAGCCATCTTTGGCTGTGACCTCTTCAGGCAGTCCGAATTAGTGTGGTATAGACAAGTACATATGTTGTTGAGGTGTATAATTTTGTCAATACTCTGATATGTCCAGTTCCTGGTTAGGTTGTTATTTCTCTGAGGAACTGGAATCATATGATTCCAGTTCCTCGGAGAAATAACATCAAAAGGTATGCAAACTTGTGTATATTTGTGTTGCACCATAGAACATGTGTCTTTACGTATGTCATTGTGTTTATATGTGGATAGAAATGTATGTAGGATGTATGCTGATGTAGGTATGTATGTTGACGTGTGTATGTTGTGGGTTTTGGCACAGACAAAAACACAAGCCAAACCTCAACAAGAAAGAATGGGAAGAATTAAATAGATTAAAAACCGACAGAACTATTACAATTAAAGAGGCTGATAAAGGGAGTACAGTAGTCCTAATGGAGACAGAATTCTATATTAACTTAGCGCTCTCCACTTTGGAAAACGAAACATACTACGAAAAGGCTGAACACTACAATCAACAGAAAATTATGAGAAACCTAAAACCTCTGATCAACCAATACAAAGAAGGACTCACTCACAAGGAATTCAGCTTCATCACAGACTTCACAAGTAAATCCACCCTTTTCTACGGTATCCCTAAAGTACATAAAAGCGAATTAATAAGTAAGGCATGCAAGGAAGCCACAGACATAGTCATCAATGTCCCCTCACCCAATGATCTCAAATTAAGACCTATAATAGCAGGCCCCGCTTGCGAAACCCACCGCCTTAGCAACTTCATTGATACCCTTCTCAAGCCTTTTCTCAAACACATCAAAATTTATATAAGGGACGACCTAGATATGCTCAATCACCTCCCTAATATGCCCCTTTCTGAACAAGCCCTACTAGTGACGTTCGATGTAGTCAACATATACTTCAACATCCCCCACAACCTAGGAATAGAAGCTATCCAATTCTGACTGGATAATTACCACAATGAACTCCCACAACGCATCAAAAAAGAATTCGTGATAGAGGGACCCAAATTTATCTATAAATAGGCTCAACACGAATATTAACTTTACGATGGAATACAGCCATCAACAACTCCCCTTCCTCGACATCCTCATTAAGATTCATAACAAAAAATTAGAAACAGACATATACTACAAGCCCACAGACTCGAAGCAATATCTTCCTTTCAACTCTTGCCACCCTAGACACGTTAAAATTAATATTCCCTACAACTTAGCCAAGAGAATCTGTACTATAGTCTCCAATAAAAAACATCTGTTACTTACGTCTACAAGAACTAAAGGACACACTCATAGACAGGGACTACCCTGCATCACTAATTGACAATGGAATCCAACGTGCCCTAAAACTTAGTACCCAGGACCTTAGACACCCTAAAGTAAATCAACCGAAACTAAAAGCTCTTCCATACATCTCCACACACAACCCCCTCAACAATGAGGCCTTTGACACCATCCTCCAGAACACCCCCATGTTAAAAAAGACCATAGAATGAACCAAATCCTTCGAACACACGATATCATAAAGAGCAAAAGACAATCTAAGTCAATGAAAAACATCCTAACACATGCCAAAGTACTGCCAACCACAACAACGAAACCCACAGTAAAAAAAATGCGATAGACCAAACTGTGGCATATGCATCAACTTAATAGAGGGTTCGGAATTCTATTTCAAAGAAGGACAACGTTTTATAGTAAAACACAATTTCACATGCGCATCAGAAAATCTAATATATGTATTAACTTGCTCAGGTTGTCGAGAACAATACATAGGCCAGACTAAAAACAGCCTCCGCCAACGCATGACTGTCCATAGATCCCAAATTAAAATACGGAAATACAGAAAAATACCACTGAGTGAACACATTGATACATGTGCCGCCCAAAATCATCCCAACTTTAGAATCTTTCCCCTCTACAAATTTAAAGATAATGCCACCCGCATCAGCAAGGAATCTCACTTTATTAACAAATACGGACCCCGTCTAAACACTTCTCCCTAAGACGAACCCACAACATACACACGTCAACATATATACCTACATCAGCATACATCCTACATACATTTCTATACACATATAAACACAATGACATACGTAAACACACATGTTCTATGGTGCAACACAAATATACACAAATTTGCATACCTTTTGATGTCTATAGATATAAACGTGCCGACACACACACATACATATACGCACACATGCATTGCACACTGATGGGCACATACATATTTGTACACAAGTATTCCCATACGGCAGGGCCTAATGGATTCCCCTTGCAGTACGTACAATCTGGACACTCACACACACCTTGGTCTTATGACAATACTATACATCATTTCACCCCTTTTATTATTAATGTATTTTATGTTCTTTTGAGATAATCATTTTTGCAAATTACTGAAAATATCGAATAATGTACACCATTTTTACCAGTATCACAAAAATACTGGTCCATCCACACACACACATACACACATATACACACGCGTACACTAACATACAAACAGACATATAAACACACACACACACACACACACACACACACACACACACACACACACACACACACACACACACACACACACACTTCTCCGTATAAGACAAGAGCTGAAAAATATCTTTCAACATGTTAAAATATCCCCCACACATGTACAGACACATTCCTACTGACCGAATCCCTCTACCACGAACCACTCTACTACACACACACACACACACACACACACACACACACACACACACACACACACACTTCTCCGTATAAGACAAGAGCTGAAAAATATCTTTCAACATGTTAAAATATCCCCCACACATGTACAGACACATTCCTACTGACCGAATCCCTCTACCACGAACCACTCTACTACACACACACACACACACACACACACACACACACACACACACACACACACACACACACACACACACACACACACACACACACACACACATATTTGTCTTAAAATACTTATTTTTCAGTGACTTCTCAATCAGGCGAAACCTACATTTGGCGCAAAATCAATTGTTAACATTCACGTGACCTCTACCGACCAATCAAAATTGTTTTGACTACAAGAATTTTTGCAACACGAATTGGCGCGAAATTTATAGTACTCATTCACGTGAACAACCAACCAAATCTTAATACCTCTGGAGCCACCTTTTTCACATAAAACAGGAAGAATTTCTAAAACTGATCAGATTAGAGCAAACATCACGGGCGCTCTATCTCAAAATTATTTTTGAAAAGCATTAGAAATGCACAACCGGTAAAAACTTAAAACTAAAACTGAATACTAACCAATACTTATTACTAATTTATATTTATTCCTAATTAAACTATTTTTCACTGGGAAAAATTTGTCAGCATTTTCTTTTCCTTTTACTAATATATATATATATATATATATATATATATATATATATATATATATATATATATATATATATATAAAATCAATTATGCTTGGCGTGAATGCGCAAACAAAATAAATATGGAAGACTGTTTACCAAATATTTTTTTCTCAACGTGTTCCTTGGGGTGTGTAGCATAGGTATCAAGTTGAAAAGGTTATGGTACAATTTCCAAGGAGAAAATCACGGAGTATTTATAAGTTTAAATATCGTATCAGGAAAAAAACCAGGAAAAACTAGGCAAGAAGATGTGGACAGGAGAAATATATTGTGTATTCATTGATTACTCAATGAATATAGTTTTACAATAGATTAAAAGCACTCTACAAAGAAGTTTTCTGGAGTTATTAATATTATTCAGAATATTAATGAATGAAGACATTCACATAATCAAATTATATGTTTTATTATATATATTTCGAATGTACTGTGCTGTTTTTTCAGTACGTCCTCGTCAGATAAAATACATGAATTGATGTATGACATACCTCAACGGTCTTGATGGTTCAATTCCAGTATTGGCAGTGATCTATTACAACAAATCTCAACATTTATACACCACAAATAATAACATGATAAACTTAAATTTAATGAAGATGAGGATGTGGAGCGAGAAATGGGTATAAGGAGGGGGTTAGTATGAGGAAATGCAAGAAGAAAATAAATAAATATATACATACATAAATATTTAAATGCGTAAATATACGTATTAGGGAAGAAAAAGGGAGAGAGAGAGATAGAAGAGAGAAGAAGAAAGAAAAAAGAAAAAAGAAAGACAGAACGGCAAAAAAGAAAGAAAGAGAAATGATGTGTGACCGTTGCTTTCAAATATTAAGTCAAATAGAAGCGACCAATTAAATACCATGAAATTTTTTAATATCTTTTCTATTTGGTTATGTTTAAGCTAATTATACTAATATATTACATCAAAATTAAACAATATAAACATATTTTCTATAGCAATCAGAATCATAGTTTAATTAAGTAATATATTTACTAAATATTTTGTTACAATATTCAAAAACATGTTTTTCTTTAAAGCAAACTGAAATACCTATTAAATATGTATAAGGATATTTACTAAAACCCATGCATATATCACCATCAGTATATATATTTTATATTATGTTAAGAATTATTATCTGAATTATTCTATTTTCATTTTAAAATCATTTCAATTCATTGGTTGTCATTTCATTACAGGATTAATTAGTAGTTATATTTACTCTTAAAAGTATTATTATTTCGATTTTACTTCCGTAATTACATCTTATTATATATAGTTTCCCTTTAAGGATTTTTCGTATATTATTAAACTGTATAAATCATGTTAAATATACATTAGCAGGCAATTTGGACAGAACAAAGTTATTTTCGAAGAATGTAAACAAAGGAAGATAACTCGTTCATCATATGTGAACATTTAAGATATTTAAGTATTTTGAAAGCCAAAAGATATTTAAGTTTATCATGTTATTATTTGTGGTATATAAATGTTGAGATTTGTTGTAATAAATCACTGCCAATACTGGAATTGAACCATCAAGATAGTTGAGGTATGTCATACAACAATTCATGTATTTTATCTGACGAGGACGTACTGAAAAAACAGCACAGTACCTTCGAAATATATATAATAAAACATATATTTTGATTATGTGAATGTCTTCATTTATTAATATTCTGAATAATATATATATATATATATAAACAATGAGTTATATGGTCTGTTTATTATTATTCAACAAAGTTATTTTTATAACAAATTTCTGGAGTATTATTAATATTAACTATATTAATAAATGTAAAATATCATTTATAATACCACATTTACAAAGTTTTTGTATGCTTTCATCAGATAAAATATAATATAATATTTGGTGTTAAGATATTGACATACCTTAGCATAATCTTAATTGTATAAGCTCGCTAACGGTAGTGAGGAGAAATTCAAATCGCAAGTGATACAAGTTAACAGGGATACATTAAAACAGAAAAGGACCGTTATTATAGACGATAGAAAATTTTTGAAAAATAAGGTATTGGTCGTGTGGCGGTCGTTAAAGGGTGAAATAGTATTCTAGAATTATGCATATATATATATATATATATATATATATATATATATATATATATATATATATATATGTAAATATGATAATAATGGAGCTGCGGCGTTGCAAATGGGTTACATATGAAAAAGTTTGTCCTTCATCAGTGGCCTTCCAACCGTCGTAGGCATTTCGTCGCTTTAAAGGCCATGTACCTCAGGTTGGTGCGAGCAACGGCTAAAAAAAGTCGTTGGGACACGTAAATAAAGGGGACGCTAGGGTAAACAAACAAAATGGTTTAAGCAACAGAAAGTGATGAAGAAGAAAGAAACAAGTCCCAGATTTCTATGAATATAAATTCGGTGGAATCGTGAACGAGAGAATAAAGACCATCAAACCTGGTTGAAATGTGAGCAAGGAAGGAATTTCGCACAGGTCTAACGGGAGGAAGAAGGGGTCTGGTCTGCGAATTCGGTAAACATAAGTTCTATATATATATATACACACACACATGCTCTTTAACCACTTAACTTTTTATATGACATTCTGGAATCTGATACAAGTTGTTTATTTACAATATAAATAGTATAATAATAATTATAAAACCTAATAGATCGAAGTATATCTTATTCAATGTTTATCGAAAACATACCTTGGATGCAATACTTGTAACCCTATATAACTTAGAGTTATTCCCCGTAGTTTTATTTACATATTTAACAAACACGGTTATATATTTATTTATTTACTCACATAATCATTATAATTCACCATATACATTTCTAGATTATAATTTACTACACTACAATACATTTTTATATAAACAATATAATTAGATTCACATTCTTAAAATATAAGAAAAATATATATATATATATAGTTACATGACTCTCCTACATTCACGTATATATGTGTGTGCGTTTGTGTGTGTGTGTGTGTGTGTGTGTGTGTGTGTGTGTGTGTGTGTGTGTGTGTGTGTGTGTGTGTGTGTGTGTGTGTGTGTGTGTGTGTGTGTGTGTGTGTGTGTGTGTGCGTGCGCGAGCGTGTGTGAGCGCGAGCGTGTGTGTGTGTGTGTATGCATAATTCTACAATAATATTTTACCTTTTAACGATCGCCACACGACCAATATAAATACGCTATTTTTCAAAATTTTTCTAGCGTCTATAATAACGGCCCTTTTCTGTTTTAATGTATCCCTGTTAACTTATATCACTTATGATTTGAATTTTTCCTCATTACCGTTAGCGAGCTTATACAATTAAGACTATGGTAAGGAATGTCAATATCTTAACACCAAATATATTATATTTTATCTGATGAAAGCACACAAAAACTTTGTGTCCTTGAAATACGTATAATAAAATAAATATGGTATGATAAATGATATTTTCCATTAATTAATATTGTTAATATATATATATATATATATATATATTTATATATAAATATATATGATGAAAAAACGGAGTTAACGATTTGCGTTAATCCTCTGTAATTTAATAGGTTTTTATAGTTATAGAGGTGGGTCTGTACATTTTGATTTAACCTTTGAATTATTATGTATTATCACTTTTCGTAGACTTTATGTTCTTCACTCTAGTGGATCTCTACCTCTCGTAATTGAAAACATACCATTTTATGTTTTCTTATATAATAATAATAATAATAATAATAATAATAATTATGTTTTCTTTATTAACCACAAGGGTTTACATAAAGTAGACATTAAGGACAGTACAGGACAATACAGGACGGTACAAATGGGCATTTCTGCGTGTAAAAAACAGAGGATGTAATATAATAACAAAGAAAAATTCCCCAATAGGGGGGAGACTTCCGAGGGACATTTGTGGAGTAAGCCCATTAAATGACCACAGTGACCCTGACCACCAGGGCAAGTGCCCTCTCCCAGTTTTCCACCTTTAATTTACAGACACATACTCAGAGAAGGCCCATTCATTCGGGCCATACTTGCTTCTCTCACCCATCTTTCAACAAAATGCTGGAAAGAGAGCACTTCCCTCTCTACCCTGATTTTCCTTTTCAAATGAAATTTGAAAAAGTTAATCAGGGCATCACCGAAGAGGTAAGTGCTCGTCTTCAGCCCTTTCAAACGTGTCCACCATACTATCTCTTTCGCCATGGCCACCAGACAGATAAAAACTGCGTGCCCTTCCCGGCTAAAGGATGAGGGCGGGGCAATCCTCACGATGGACTCAGCTGATAGCTGGATCCGTCCTACACGTGACAGCAGGTGTTCGACATAAACTCACAAGTCAGCAATGCTCGGACACTGGACGAGTGCATGCAGGACGGTTTCGTCGCCCTGTGCGCATCTCGGACATGCCCGGCTGACGGCACCTCCATGCCTGTAGAGTTTATCCCGAACTGGCAAAGCACCCCGGTAGCACTGCCAGGCCAGGGATTTCTGGAAGTTGTCCATAGGCCCCGGCCCGAAAGTCCTTCCGAAGAGATTGGCTAGTTGATTTTCGTCGACGCCTAGAGTTTCTCCAAGTACGTCGTCGCTCTTACCCTCCACTAATCCCCTATAGAACGCCAAGGTGGAGTTTCCACCGATCACATTGCCCGATTGGTCGAGGGCTGTGAGCGCCTGAAGACATTCCAGTCTCCAAGCGCTCCCTCTCGGTCTTCGCTTGACCCACGAGTGCCGCTCCGTCAAGGAGACGAGCTGGAGAAAGACGTGTCTAGCAAACGGCGACCACACCTGATCACCGTCGAGGAAGAGGTGGAGATGTCGTAGCCTGAGCGCGTGTCTGCGCATCATCAGCCACGGCATGCCCAGCCCTCCACGTAGCGGGTGTTGACAGCAGATGGACCTCCTGACCATCGGAGCGCGTCGCTTCCACAAGAAGCGAAAGAGCAAACACTCCAGCGCAGTCAGGCGGGGCTTAGGACAAGGTACGACGGTCAGGCGGTAGTAGATGACAGACGCGATGTACGCGTGAGCCACCTCCGCTCGACCTTTCAGGGATAGCTTCCTCTCCGCCCATTTCTGGGTGAGAGAAGCCACCCTGCTCGTCACCTCGTCCCAGTTTTTGTCCGTCTGGAGGTCTGGACCGAACCAGACCCCTAGCAATTTAACCGGTCCGTCCGTCCAGCGCCCGACGACGCTGTTGGACGGCATGGACCTGCCTCTCCAGGTGCCGAGCTGCAGGCCCACTGACTTTCCCTGGTTGATCATTGCTCCTGTCACCGCTTCGTATTCTCTTAGTGCAGTGCCGATCGCCTCGATGTGTTTGGCGTTCGACACCACTACGGTGACATCGTCGGCATATGCTGACACGGATCTTCCGCATCCTAGTTCGCGCGGGACCCCCTTCAACGTCTCCAGTTTGTGCAGTAATGGCTCGAGAGTCAATACGTACAAGAGGGACGAGAGGGGATATCCTTGGCGGACCGAGCGCATGATGTTGAACGGTTCCGAAAGGTGACCGTTCACTCTCACTACAGAGCAGATGTCGCTGTGCATGGCAGCGATCCAGCCTCTGAAGACGGGCCCAAAGCCAGCCGCCCTCAGGACTGCCGCTAGGTAACGATGGTCGACCCTATCGAAAGCTTTCGACTGATCTAAATTGATCAAAGACCCACCCGTGCCAGGTTCCCTAGCTACCCTCTCTACGATGTATCGCATGAGGTGGAGGTTGTCGTGGATGGATCTGTCGGGAATGGCGTATGTCTGCGCCTCTCCCACCAGACCACGAACGACAAGCCCTAACCTCTTTGCTAGCACCTTGGCCAAAATCTTGAACTCTGTGTTTAGCAGAGTTATGGGCCTGAAATTATCTATGTTATCCCCCTTGTTCGGATCGATCCTTTCTCAGCAGTGCCACCGCTCCTCGGCTCACAGAGCATGGAATTCTCCCGATCTGTTGCCAGTTGCAGTAGACGTCCGCCAAGAGGCCTCCGAACAAGTCTGGCATTTGTACGTAAAGTTCATAGGGCAGACCATCCAAACCAGGCGATTTACCCCTTGTGCAGCCAGTCATTGCCTCCCTTACTTCAGCGGCTGTTATCGGCTTTTCGCAACACTCCGCCTCAGTGGCCGAGAGCCGCGGCAGTCCGTCGAGATAGACACTAAAGTCCATCCTTCGACCCGGCCCACCGCTGCCCCCGAACAGCTGAGCGAAGTGTCGCTGAAAAGCTTCACACATTTGCCCGGGATCGAGTAGCATGCGCCCGTCGTGGTCCACCAAAGACCGGATCGTTGCTTTGTTGCCACGACGCGCCTCCGCCACTCGGGCCCATTGAACGGCTTTCGTCCCCTCGTGTCTGAGAGCACGCACCCTAGCTCTGACAACGCAGCCTTCGTGCTTTGCATTGAAGAATTGGTCAAGGGCCAATTTCCCCGCAAGCACGTCGGTCGCAATGCCTTTGCTAAGCGCCTCGTCTAATTTTCTAACTAGTTCTCCCTCTGCTCTATTTTTCTCTATTGCTAAAGCCTTGCTAAACCTAATCGATTCTATTCTAATCGCTCTTTTCAGAGCAAACCACCACTTGTTGTTGACGATGGCCCCCGTCAACGCCCGCTTAACTAGTTCGCTAATCCGGTCTCTGTAGGCCTTGCGCGCTGGTAAGAACGTGTTTAGCTTCCAGTAGCCGAGTCCTCGTCTATGAAGCCTATCTAAGTCAAGCACACAGATCATGAATTTGTGGTCCGTGTAGCTGACTATCTTGAATTGTGGACACCCTATGCTAGACCTATCTATTTCCCTACAAAATACTCTATCTAGATATGATCTGGATGACCCTAAGCGATTTGTCCAAGTCCACATTGGCACATTCGGGAAATCCAATCGGTACCTGTCAGACAGTTCAAAACGCCTGAGCAGGTTGGTGAGGCTCTTGCACCCTCCACCCCTATCCGCTAATCCCACACAGTCCCAGCGTGCATCTAAGATCCCGTTCCAGTCGCCCACTAACACTAAAGAGCGGGACGTTCCAAGAAAGGTCTCCAGACGCCGGAAGAAATCAAGCCGCCCTGCTCCTGTCGGGGCATAGACGGCCACTAGCCTGAAAGCTTGCCCGTCTCCGCTGGTCACGTCCAGCACCACCAACTTACTTTCTGGGTCCAGGAAGATTGCCCGTATGGCGAGATCCAAACCTCTCCGAAAAAGCACAGCAACTCCTCCCCCCGATCAAAGACGGCTGGGAGATGCGTACACATCGTAGCCGCCGAATATCGGTGCTAAGGCCCGTGCTTCGGAGATTCTGGTCTCGCTGATCGCCACTATATCTATGTTTAGTGACCTTAGGTCGTTGAGCAGGTGGCCCTGCTTCCATGACGACCCCAAGCCACGCGCATTTATTCTGCCTTTTCTGAGTGAGGTCATGTTGAAATGGAGTGGAAAAGATGGGAAAGACCACTTACCTTACTTCTCGTAGAGGAGGGATGGTTTCTCCATCCGTTTCACTGCTTGTGACCTCCTCAGGAAGGATGACCTTATAAATCCTCCTGGAGAGTGCTTGTCGGAAGTCTCCGATGTCTTTGGGGAATTTTTGTTTCAGTGTCGTGTACGTTTTCTGTGTGATGCGAGTGATTTGTATGTGTGGAGAAGGTGTGAACTTTTGGGGTGTTGTGTAGTCTTTTTCTGTGATGCTGGTGTTGTGTTGAATGTAGTGTAATAATTGGTTGTTGTTCAAATTTAATGCTGTGTAGTGTGTATCATTTTGGTTGTTTTGTTTTGTTTGCGTTTGTTGTGGGTTTGTTTCTGTTTCGCTTTTTGGTGACTTTGTGTCACAATCTGTCTCCAGTTGCGATAGGTCGGGGAGTGGAAAATCCTCCACAGGCATTGGTTTTGGTTGTGACGTGGTGGATAGTGGAGGCGCTGGTGCTAGTTCTGGCGCGGTGGGTGGTGGTGGTGTTGGTTTTGCCACTGTTGCTGGGGTTGTTGTTGCTACAGTTGCTTCTGTTGTTGCTGCAATTTCTGCTGCAGGTGGTGTTGATGGTTGAGTCACTGGGTAAGAGAGGTGGCTTCAACTTTTTAGGACAGAAAGCCTTTAGGTGGGTTCCTTCACCACAAACGACACACCTAGGCTTTCTACCCTCAATGATTACGGTGAGGTGGCTGCTGTCAGTGAGGTCTATCACCTCTGGAATTTCCTCAATGCTTTTTTGGTCCGCTTAGATCAGGAGCTCCATCCCAGATCCGGACCAGTTCTCCTGCTTTTCTTTTGTTATTTCAATTATTTTCGTATTGGCCTCGATGCCGGCGAGGACGGCAGCCATTAGCCAGGGAATTTCGATGGCCGGTGGAACGTGGGTCACCCTGATGTTCACGAGTCTCTGGCCACAATAGCCTGGGATGAGTGTGAAGTCTTCGCTTCTTAATGGGGCCATGGAGTGCTCTCTGGCTTCCTGTGGTGTTCCAAAGAACATGTCCTGGGTTCCATATTTCTGCCCACGTGTGACGTGGGTTTTTTTTGCCCACACATGTCCCAAAGCTTTTTGTATTTGGGATGCCCGTTCCACTCGGCGTGATTTTGTGTTTATCGCCCGGTAAGATACGGTGCATAGGCGCCGATGCTCCATTTTATTAGGTGGGGTGCGGTGGGGGGCTAACCCTGTACCCATCTTTTTTTACCATTCTCTTGGCTTCATTTAATTCATCCTGGCTTACCTCGATTGTTTCGCTATTTTTGGCTGCTTTGGCAAACGACACATTTTGTTTCGCGGTGGTGTTGATGTTGTTATTCTCAATGTTATTGTTGTTGCTGTTGTTGTTATTGTTAATTTTAGTTTCAGTTGTGGTGGAGGTGGTGGTGGTGCCAGTGGTGTTCGGCGTGGAAGAGTCGATTCTGGGTGAATCCATTTCGATGTCACGAAATAATAATTTTTTTTATGGGGTTTCTGTTGTCGCTGTGGTGGTGGTGGTATCAGTGGTGTTCGTAGATCGTTTTGACATTATGGTGGTGGGAGTAGCGGCTTTAACACCTGCAGTTATTGACAATGGCGGGAAATCCATGTCTTTATGCGGCAATTCTAAATAATTCAGACTGCCATTAATTATATTTTCAGTGTTGGGAACCGTACCAAGGCTTACAATGGTGTTGGGGGGGGGCGGTTTGTTAAAAACAGTAAATTTGTCGTCCATGTTTTTTTTTTCAAAGAAATATTTTGTTTGATAAATAAAAAGTTTAAGTTTTGGGCTCAAGGCCCCAATATTTTTTGTGTCCTTTTCAGAAAGCAATATATGTGAACTTATAAACACTTCACAACAAAAATTTTCCATAACTGGCAATTTGAAACAACTGAAAACAACAAACCTTTGCAGAGCTCACGATAATACGATTTCCTACGTAGGTTGCCAATAATAATAATAATAATAATATTAATAAGGAGCTTCCGATTCCAGAGTCAGGATCGATCATTAATCGATCGTTCCTCGAGCTGATCGACAGTGAAACATATGTAATATTTAATTAAATATGTATATGATGCAACACTGATTCTTTGTTCCCTTATATACCTATATATACATATATATATGTGTGCGTGTGTATGTGTGTGTGTGTATTATATATATACATACATATGTATATATATAAACACACACGCACGAACACACGCACGCACTCACACACATACACACAGATATATATATTAGAAAGTGAGGGTTT
>OZ024741.1:356092814-356172814 GCA_964016885.1 Eledone cirrhosa
TACACACAGAAATATATATACATTTCTGTGTGTGTAATATATATATACACAGAAATATATATACATTTCTGTGTGTGTAATATATACTAGCAGAAAACCGCCCACGGGTGGTTTTCTGCTAGTATATATTATAAAAGAGAAGCTGTTTCTCTGTCTGTCTGTCCATCACAATATATTTTGAAGGGGTAAAGGAGAAAAGGGTAGTTGTGAAAAAATCGTTGTTATTGAAAAACACAATGAGAGGGAGAGATTGTGTGCGTGTCTATGTGTGTGTGCGCGCGTTGTGTAATAGTTTAAAGTGTTATTCAACAATACGGTGACATCATAATAACAAATTGACATAGTATTTCAATATCTATCTATTTCTCTCTCTCTCTCTCTCTCTCTCTCTCTCTCTCTCTCTCTCTCTCTCTCTCTCTCTCTCTCATTCTTTCTCTCTCTCTCATTCTCTCTCCTGAAAAGAATTTTGACAAGGAATGTTGTTTATCATGAAGTTATTTTATGAGATATTTTTTATTCAATGAATATACTTAATCAGTAGAATGTGAAACAAAGTATTTTAAATGAATGTTATTGTTCAACAGTATTCAAACTGTTATTAATCAATCTTCATCGAGGAAGTCAATCTAAACATTATTTTAACAATTTATGAAGGTGCATACATGATTAACAAATATTTTTACCGGCAGCATAGCGACGAACTTTTACTGGTAATTTAATAATTCCGACAATCCAGCTCCTATATATACTAGCAAACAAAATAAAAGTAAGAATAGGATTAGAAAGATCATCTGGTTCACACCACCATAGTCCCTAGCTATGAAGATTAACGTAGGTAGTAAATTCTTACAATTAATAGATACCTGCTTCCCACATTAGAAGAGGTATAATAAAATATTTAGCAGACAGTCGAGAAAGTTAGCTACTCTTGCGGCTCATCGATGAAGTAAGAAATAACTGTAAAAAGAACATCAGAGGACAACCCAGGACGCTCATGTAGAAAAAGGAGGAATGCCCCCTATAACAAAAATGTAACACAAGATCAGTAGTCTATGAAGCCACGATTATACCAACTGTAAACGGTCAACCGGCCGCAAATGAACAATATGTGGGTATGACACAAACATGCTTCATTTAGACACATGGGAACATATGGGAAGAACAACGGCATTGGTCACCCGAGTATGGGAGCTTAAAGACAAAAATATACCATACAAAATAGAAGCCCTGCATTAAAGGAACCAAAACGTGTTCGCTTTGTATTAGTGAGAAATACAGAAATACAGAATACTGTAGACTTTGAGGTCCTCCAACAAACATCTGAACAATAAAACCGAGGTGTTTAGAAAATGGCCACACATGAACACACCTGCTTGCAGCATGGGCCAGTCCGTAACCCCCTCAAACACCAGGGGAAAACTGTATATATATATATATATATATATATATATATATATATATATATATATATATATACAGTTTTCCCCTGGTGTTTGAGGGGGTTACGTTCCTTAGAATACTCGCGAAGAGTGAAAAACCGCGAATATTGGATGTGGTCCAGAACGTCAAAACATAACGTAAAATATAGGCCGGCAAATACGGTATATAGTTATTAATGATTTGGCGTTAAAAAGAGAGAAAAAAAATATATTGCCACGAAAAAAGTCATTAAAAAATTGCGGAAGATATTTACAATTCCGCGAATATGCGGTGGTTTACACGAACAATTATTAGTTAGGTTCTAAGGAAAATTCTGCGAGTAACCGGGAACGTAAATGCCGGGGTACATTGTATATATAATTAAGGATGATTTTCCGAAGGGGTTCGGAAAGAAATCACAGTTAAATAAGGTATTCAGTAAGTTCGTAGAACGGGGGCATAATACGTGGTGGTTTCCTACGAATAAAATAGTTCTAGTCATGCAGAAGTCATGATAAATGAATGTATATATGCGCGTGTGTGTAATGAAATAAACACATGTTAAACTGATCTCGATCTCTCGCCTTATCGGTATATATATATATATATATATATATATATATATACCGATATATATGTGTGTGTGCGTGCGTGCGTGCGTGCGTGCGTGCGTGCGTGTGCGTGCGTGTGACTATGTTGTGTAAAAAAAACTGTTGTGTCAAAGATTACGAATATCAAGACAGGCTTAGGAATATGTATTGAATCTACTTACCAATAGTTTGAAGAAAGGTGATGTCATGCATACAATCCGCATGAAAGTCGTAGCAAAACCATTACCAACACTTCTGCAATGGCAAGATGTTTAAGATTAGCAATAATATTTATTATGGATGTTAAGGCAACCCCTCATCAGTCATGACCGATCATGGCTTCTGCACCGGGAAAGCCCTTCTCTTAAGTCCAAGCCTCGCTAGTTTTGTTGAATACCAGCAGTCGCCCATGCATACCAGTCTCCTCCACTCCACCCTACTAATGTTGTCCAAGAAAAAGCAACGGCCGATTCAGCTTGGCACCAGTGACATGGAAATTCAATTTCTCCAGCTGAGTAGATTGTAGCAAAGCGAAATAAAGTTTTGCTCAAGGACACAACACACCGCCCTCTCCAGGAATCAAACACGATTTTATGATCATGAGCTCCACACCCCTAACCACTAAGCTATGAACCTCTACGATGTGTGATTCCATAATTATCTCACATAATCGGAGACAGTAAAATGGCAGTAGAAAATTTGACTACATTCTTTACAAAAGAAATATTAGAAGTTGTAAAATGTTCATAAAAAATTAAAACCAGATTTGAAAAAAGAAAAGGTATCTATCGATTTCACCCTAAATTTTAGTTTCATTTACATAGATATATATTCAAGAAAGAAGGTTTACCTCGTGTCATATACATAGATATATATTGGGTAGTCAAGTATGAAATTTGTAGAAATTTGTTTGTTTTTTTAGAAATTTCTACAAATTTCATACTTGACGACCCAATATTTTCACAAATGACTTCGTACCGTATTTGTGTCGGATAGAGTTCTGCAGTGTAGATGTAATCACCGCCACACGCAGCATTCAGTGCAGCAACACACAGAGTATACAATGCCGGAAAGATGTGTTCTATAATTTTGCTATTTTCTGGAAAAAAAACAATATAAATACACTATAAACGTCTAAAAGCGAACCTTTTTTTCTACCTTATTTTCGTTACAATATTTCTAAAGAAATATATGTTTCAATTAATGAAGAATTTAGAGGGTTTTACTGAAATTAATTATTTCATTAAAATGGTATTTGTAACATAACACAAGAAAATATTAAAATATATATTGGTTACTTTAAACTTAAATAGGAATTCATTAAAACAGGCGATTTTGTTTCATAGAACCAAAAGTGGTTTGGGGCGTGCTGGTGTCAATAAGGGTTAATTTGGTGAACGTCCAAATATTCCAAAACATTTCGTTAGTGAGAAAAAATTCCAAACTGTATAAGGTTTCTGTTTTCCCAATGATTACGACTTTGCAATTCTCCTTTAGTCCTACTTTTAATAAATAGGTGGCTGGTCTGACTTTTATATTTCTTACCACAATTGCATATGGCTGAGATATGTAAATGACATCTTCATACTGTAGCTTCACCTGACAGAACTTCAAGTACTGTTGGACTATGTGAACTCAAGAAACATTTGCTACATTTCACTAGAGAAAAAGAAAACGACAATATATTGTCCATCATGAGTATGTTATTAACACAAAGAGAATATGGATTCATGACATCAGTTCAATGGACAATCTCTGAAACAATGACGGTCTTGCGAATCATTTAAACAGAGACAAGCAAATACGTAACCAAAACGCTTTGACTCACACATTATAACGTACAGAAAAACAAAACAAAACAAAATACTTCTTTATAAAGCAAGGCCATCATGTTGAGTAATTTCACAATGATTGTCCATTAAACCTGCTGTTTTCATTGGCTGAGACCATTTCATTTCCTTAAGGTTTTCAGAACAATGAAACTAACAGTACACAATAATCATTCAGTAGTATGACACGGCTCACACAAGGCATATTCTACACGATACTGACCACACAATAATGTAACGGAACCTACACAACATATAACTTACATGACACCCCCACGCAATAAAATAATAAATGAGGCCCATAACTTTACACATACCACTGCAAAAGTAACACCTCCACCATTGCCAAAACCAACACCAACTATTACTAATACTACTGCTGCTGATGCTACTACTACTAATACTAGTGCTGCTGCAGCTGCTGCCACGACTATTACTATTGCTGCTGCTGCTGCTGCTGATGATGATGATGATGATGCTACTACTACTACTACTACTACTACTACTATTACTGCTGCTGCTGTTGACGCTACTACTACTAATACTGCTGCTGATACTACTATTACTACTACTACTACTAATAGTAATAATAATAATAATAATACTGCTACTGATGCTACTGCTACTAATACTACTACTACTACTACGGCTACTACTGCTATTACTACCACCACTAGCAGTACAACAACTATCATAACCACCACCACTACCACCACCACCATCACTACTACAACCATTACCACCACCACCTCTAACACTACTTTTACCATACAGAAGCCGTAATAAAAGCACAACATCAATGAAAAAGAAAAAATATCAAAATATAAAGGAAAAAAGAACCAAAATAAACAGTGAAAATGTTAAAATGTTACCTGATAACAATGTAATTAGAGCTGCGGTAACAACACACGTGCCAGCGAATATTTTCAAACTTCCTAGCGTTAATTTATGTCCGAATCTAACAAAGAGAAACTGGAATACATATATATGTGTGTTTGTATGTGCGTGTGTGTGTTTGTATGTGTGTGCATGGAGGGATGTTTATACACACACACAAACACAGACACACACAGACACACACACGCATACACACATACGCACACGCACATGCACACACATACACAACCGATTATTGTGCGTTTAGAAAAGATGAACTCGTTGAGGTATTTATATATTGGTTAATTCCGATGAGTCCCAGGAAGATGAAACATGTAAATTAAATTATAATATAAATAAGTGTTTGGTAACATATTTTAATGTAAAGATTCGCTCTACGTGTGAATAGGCTCGCACATTAAGATTTCATATATATATATGTATTTTTAACTTGTATGTAGCCGTCATACAGTTTATTGTAATAAATGATCTTATTTTGAGCTGATATAACTTTTTCCCCTACATCTTTCCAGTTTTTATATTTGAAAACGAATTTCTTTATAGAAGTTTTCAAATTGGGAAACTCTGCTTCGTAGAATCGAGACGTATCTGAGGACCTTGCGATTTCAGAGTCAGGTTCTATCATTACATCGATCGTGCCTCGAGCTGGTTGCCAGAGAAACGATTTTAATATGTCTAATAAATGTTATTCGTCGCAACACTGATTCTCCGTTTCTTATGTGATATCATACTCTGCTCTGTAAGAGCATCGAGTGCTCAAACGGCCTACCGCTTACGGACGCTTTAAGCATCCCACACCTATAATATATATATATATATAATATTGTGTGTGTGTGTGCGCTCGTGTGTATGTGTATGTGTGTTTGTGTGTGTTGTAAACCTAACGGTCAAGCTTAAACCAATCATTGACTACTTAGGCGCCACTTAAATTCAAAATGTAGCAAAATGTATGTAAATGCTGCAAAATATTTTGTCCAGTTTGCTACTGCTTCTGATACTGTACTGCTCCCATTCACTCAAAAGAATATATCTAGCCCTTTCACTAAGAGAGCGAAGTAGCTAGTAATGATAATTTCTATCATACGCATGTAGAGAAAATACCTTACCTTCTGGCCAACATTGAATAAATACTTGCAGAAATGGCTGCACAGAAATACATTATAGCAAAGTTGAGATAGATACTTCCACCAACAACTTCCAGCATGAATAAAATGCTGTTCAAAGATGATGTATTTACAGCCCTATAAAACCAGAGAAACAAAAGTATATAAAAAAAAGTTATTAATGTCACAAGCTGCCATTCTCTTCATTCCCTTCATAAATATTGCCCACATGTGCGAATATGTATATATATAGAGAGAGAGAAGGAGGTGGGGGAATAGTTTACACATATCACTGAAGGGTCGATAAAACACGTGCAAATCCCATGGTCATTCGTCTTTATATATATACATATAAACGTAATGAAGGAGTAACCAATCGTCCTTGTTATTTTATTTCACTATAATACACTCTGTCTAGCTCTACACCTCGATACTGAATTGAACCTAGACATGGAGTGCTCACCCGGGTGAACCTACAGTAACTCCAAGTTACACTCCCTGGATATATATATATATATATATATATATATATATATATATATATATATAATAAACAATACGATATAATTACCTCATTACCAGAGGTTTCCCGAATAAGACGAATAAGAAAAACGTCCTCATTCGTTCATCGGACAAGGCAATTTCTTTATTATACATTAAATTTAGCTCTGGTACTTACATAGAGCATTCTTCACTCTTATGACTTTTTCAATTTTCAACGGAAACTTCAATACATATATATATGTATATATATTCAATATATATATATATATATATATATTAGAAAGTGAGGTTTTTTTTACAAAATGAAAAATAACCGAGGTGTCCTACACGAGTGAAAGTATAAAGAAAAAGAGATGAAATCGAAAATGCAACTGGAGTCTTATTTTTTTTTTTAAATATATATATTTATTTGGTTCCTTTACCGGTTTCGCAGTTCTTCTGCTTTGCAAAAGGTGAGTTGAGATGGAGGGTCTGTGTTTTTTCTCACATCTGATGTGAGAAAAACCACAGACCCTCCATCTCAACTCACCTTTTGAAAAGCAGAAGAACTGCGAAACCGGTAAAGGAACCAAATAAATATATATATTTTAAAAAAAAATAAGACTCCAGCTGCATTTTCGATTTCATCTCTTTTTCTTTATATATATATATATATATATATATATATATATATATATATGAATACACACAAGCTGAAACCGCATGGCTCCACGGTCGGGATTTTACGTCTCTCTATTTATATCTATCTATGTATCTATCTATCTACATATATATATATATGTAAAGCTACCACTATATATATATATATATAAAGCTACCACTATATATATATATATATATATATATATATATATATATATATATAACTCATTTGTTAGACGTCTGAGATGGCACGCTTTCCATGTTAATAAATTGTGTTTTGATGCATCACTGATTCCTCGTTATCTATAATAATAATTGCACAAGGCCAGCAATTATCTCAGTGTATTACTGGTACTTTATTTTATCGACCCCGTAAGGATGAAAGGCAAAGTGAACCTCGGAGCGATTTGAACTCAGTCCGTAAAGGGACGTAACTGTGCTGAAAAGCATAGCGTCCGACCCTCTACCGATACTGCCAATCCACCGCGCTATCTATAATAATAATATACTCTGTTCTGCGCGTGCATCGAGTGCTCAAACGGCATACCGCATACGGACACTTTTATTGCAACCATACAACAAATATATATATATATATGTTGAGAGCTTAATTCGTTTTGTGATATTTTGCAATTTTGCAATAACACACATACTGAATTCATCCGCCAAAACTAAGGGTTGCCCCCCTTGTCAAGCCCCACGTGGGTTTTGATAACGGTCAGTCTTGGCACTGAACTAAAAGCCTGTTGAGAAAGTGACTTCCTTGTTCGATCATCATACCAAAAGCTTAACATTATTTGTCTAAGCAGACAGTACTTGATTTAGGAGTTGCAGAAACCCAATGCTGGATATTACCAACCTTACAGGGGTCCGGGTATAATTTTCAATCATATTTTATTTGTTTGACCCGAATTACTTGGTCGTTTCTATGACTGCTGTGCGGATAATGGTTTAACCATCGTCTCAGTGTGTTTGGTCTTTTAACTGGAGTGTTTGCTCCAGTTCACTAGCTTCTATGGAGCGCTTGCCACACATCTCGGAAGTTGTTTTTCGCTAATTTCCAATAGCCGAAATACGATTCTCGCTAATTTATATTTATATATATATATATATATATATATATATATATATATATACATACATAGGAAAAGAGTCAAGACCCCGACGGCTGAGGTCCGGCCGTTTCGACAGCTAGATTCAAACTAAGCCACCAGAACACAATAGGTGGTTCTGATCACGAATGTTGAACAATTGGGTATTTATTGCACGAAAACATGTGGTAAATAAATATTCATATTTTACAAACACAGATTAACAACCAGAAATACAGACAGGCACCCACAAATCCATTATACATTTAGTGTCACGTGGAAAACCTTTGCAATCAAGTTCAGTCGAAACAAATTAAGGAAATATATCTCAATTTACCACACGACTATAAATTTATGGTAAAAGAATAAGATAAGATAAAGGATAAAGATCCCATAACTCCTTGTGGAGTCGTAAAGGCACCGTCATACGGTGTGTCTAGGGCACATTTAAACCCGGTGGAGCCCAACCCTCTCCAGGTCTGAACACAGCCGATTTTTCTATAGAAGAAGAATCGACCCAAGTACTGGACTGGTACTTTTTTTATTGACCCTGAAAGGAAGAAAGGCAAAGTTGACCACGGTGGGATTTGAACTCAAATCGCGTAATGGGGTGGGACGAATAGCGTAAAACATTCTATCCGACGTGATAACGACTCTGCCAATTCGCCGCCGATAAAAGAATATAATTGACTAAATTAATCTCAGATCGAATACTTATCACTGATGTTAATGCCTCCCTCTTCATAATAAAAAAAAGATCGATCCATCAGAAATGATGAAATTGAAATTGACCATTAAGAATTTGAAATTGGTGGAATTTGAGACTGGTGATGATGAAATTGATGTATTTGATGGGTGAAACACTACAATTTCGCCATTTAAGTAATTTCTTTCCACTAGCATCGGTAGAGGTTCTAAGGGAAACCTGACTCTTTCACAACACCACTACTTCCCATGTTTTAAAATATACGGTATTTATGTAATGAAATATTGAATCACAATCTAAGAAGGTCTAGTAATAATGATAGTCTTGATTATTCTTTTAAGAGATTTATATAAAGAATCAAAATAATATCAAAAGTAAGAAGATGAACCTTACCATTCTATAGCCATAACGATGGAAACTTTCCTCAGATAAGGTGATTTAAAGATAGAAAGTAATTTAACAAACGATGAGGCTTCTTTTTCAGTATATGACTGTATATTGTCGACAATTGTTGTGCCATCAAACTGGACTTTGGGCTCCTCATTTTGGCACTCAACACTGACATTGTTCACGTCACTAGCAACTTCTTGTGAGATTTCTTTTAAAGCTATACTCCAGACTTTATCGAAGTCAACTTTGTTTTGTTTAGCTGCCTTTCTGACAATTTTCTCAGCTGTTTTTATTTTTGAATTAGCAAAGAGCCATCGGATAGATTCTTTCAGGAACCTGAAATCAGAGAGAAACAAACGTGACATAAAATTTGATATATCACATATGTGTATCGTAGTATGAAAGCGGAGAAAATGAGAGAGTATATTATATATATGTGTGTATGTGTGTATGTGTGTGTGCGTGCGTGCGTCTGTGTGTGTGTGTGTGTGTGTGTGTGTGTAACTAAGACCATCAACCGCCTTATCTGCGTACACAATCAAATATGATAACAGTCTTTATGACAGAGGCCTGTTAACTAGAAACTCAGTCCACATAGTATTAAGGTATGATATACTTATACGTAAGACTGTCAATTTCCATAACTTGAACGTAAATACATCTAGAACAAACCAAATATGTTCACAAACTCAAGCACGCGTAATACATAAACCGACATCCAACCTCACTCACCAGACCCATGTCGCACAAAGTAAAGTAAAAAATCACACACCTTTTTCTAAACCATGTCCCCCCCCCCTCCCCACCGACAAAACAGCAACCAGCCGGCACTGATTACTGGTATGAAAGTATCGAACGTCATCAAGCTGTAGCCATCGTATTACGTAGTTTCGATAATAATCATCTATAAAAGGCATGTCAAACATTCGACCCGCGGGCTGCACAAAGGTTTTTACAGCGTGAGCATGTTTTATCTTCGTAATATAAAATTTAAAAAATTAGTTGTAATGTGCGCAATTAGTTGTCATGTGTGGCCCTCAGACAACACATATGTGACCCATGTGGCCCTCGAGGGACTCTCAGTTTGACATGCCTGATCTATAACACAAATACATACATACATACATACATACATACATACATACATACATACATACATACATACATACATATACATGCACCTTTGACGAGTTGTAGTGCACCTGAGCACTTTATACAATAATTTTTAATTTCATTATTATAACAACACCATATAGCTATAACACTGTAGATACAACACACATAGCAACACCATACAACTATAACAACAGTGTAGATACAACACACACAACAACATACTCTGCAGAATTAACACCGAAGATATCACCCATGTCATCAGCAGCTGTCCAAAGATGTCATCGCGGTACTATCTACCTATGAGGCATGATGTAGTGGCCAAAAGACTGTACAATTCAATCCGTAGAAAAGATAGCCCCGATAATAAACACATTAAAAGATACAGCAATGTGGAAGACATACATATACATAATATGAAAGAGTACTGGTGGAATGTATGTTCTTCTGGTTTTATAATTTCACAACTAGTAAAAACTCTAATAAAATGCAGGTATAACAGGCCAGATATAATTATATGGAACAAGGAAAAGAAGGTACGCACAGTAGTGGAAGTTAGCTGCCCAGCAGATGCTAATATAATATCAAAGATTAGCGAAAAGGAGAATATTTATGCAGAACTAATGAGAAATCTACAGATACTCCACTCTGACTATACCTTCAGATTTATACCTGTGATTATTAAGGCACTGGGATATGTTAGTAACTGCATCAATACAAATCTTGAGAAGCTAGACTTCACAGAAACAGAAAGAACACAACTAGTTAGCAAATTACAAGTACAATCCATTAATGGAACAATAAAAATATGTAAAACATTCCAAAAATGTTGCATCTAATAACTGCATATACGCTTGTACAGATATGAAGCATATGCACATGTACACATACAAGTCAAAACATCCACATCCACACATACAATAACATCCATACCTGCACACATGCATGCATGCAGATATGCATATATATCTACCTAGTTGATGTTGTGTAAATTCCAATGAGAGAGTCTTGTATCTATGTTAGTAACCGACTTTCTTTCTACTCGCAAAAGTTTGTGAAATTATAAAACCAGAAGAACATACATACATACATAATACAGACATACATACATACATTTGCATACAGTAATATAGATAAAGAAGTAATATCTTGGAGCAACAACCACTATATTGGCTCCCACTTTGAAGGATACGCTTTTGCAATCCAAGAACAGGAGATTAACACGAAATACCTAATTCACAAAAATAGATAGGGATGCAGGCAAAACACCTAGATGTGATAACAAGTGCAGACTCTGCAGAATTAATATCGATGTCACCCATATCATAAGCAGTTGTCCAAAGATGTCATCGCGGTACTATCTACCTATGGGGCATGATGTAGTGCCCAAAACACTGTACAATTCAATCCGTAGAAAAGATAGCTCCGATAATAAACACATTAAAAGCTACAGCAATGTGGAAGACTAACATATACATAATATGAAAGAGTACTGGTGGAATGTTTCAGTAAAAACCCGAATAAAATACAGGCATAACAGACCAGATATTATGATATGGGACGGGGAAAAGAAGTCATGCACAGTAGTGGAAGTTAGCTTCCCAGCCTATGCCAATATAATATCAAAGATTAGCGAAAAGGAGAATATTTATGCAAAACTAATGAGAAATCTGCAGATACTCCACCCTGATCATACCTTCAGCTTTATTCCTGTGATTATTGGAGCACTGGGATATGTTAGTAACTGCCTCAATCCTGAGAAGCTAGGCTTCACAGGAATAGAAAGAACACGACTAGTTAGGAAATTACAAGTACAATCCATTAATGGAAGAGTAAAAATATGTAAAACATTCCAAATCTTTTGCATCTAATAACTTCATATACACATGTACAGATACAAAACGTATACATCCATCCCTACACATGCATGCATGCAGACATACATACATATCTACCTAGTTGATGTTGTGTAAATTCCAATGAGAGAGTTTTGTATCTATGTTAGAAACCGGCTCTCTCTCTATTGGCAAAAATTTGTGAAATTATAAAACCAGAAGAACATACATACATATATAAATACATACATATGTACACACATACATACATACATGATGGCCTCCTCCTCGTTATCGAGTATGGCCATTGCACGATATACCATTATTAATAATTATTAATTAATTCTATCGTGCAATGCCTGTGCGTGAAGATATTTTTTAAAGTGAGGAAAGACTGTGCACTGAGCCAATCCCACTCTCTGAGCGACAATAGCTATAACCCGAAAAGAAGAAAAGATCAACATCATCGGTAACTACTGAGCCGCAGGTTTTATATCGGAGTTATCCCAGTTTCCTGAGTTGCCTTCTCCTAGAAGAATGCGCCGACAAAGGCTAGGGGTCCTTCACTCCCACTGGTTTAACCGCGCGATCGAGTGTCCAGCCCAACTATTTCTATGTCCCCATGCATATACATACACATGCACCCATGTATATACACATATACATATACATACACATACATATGTACATGTGTATATACATATTTACACACTTTTGGATGGCCGTTAACTCTTATGAGTTCTTCCGCCCTTTGTCAGGTTTTGGTTTTTGTTCTGCAGAGTGTCCAAAATCCCCCTCCTCACCAAATAAACTTGGTGGGGTTGCCGGTTTAGTCGCCGACGACCCGACCATGCGACAGGTTGTACTGGGTTACATGTTACAAGTAGCACTCAAGTGATCCGACATACATACATACATACATACATACATACATACATACATACATACATACATACATACATACATACATACATATTCTCTGGATAATATGGCGATTATGGATTAAAATAGCGAGGTGAAGAAGAAGAAGAAGAAGAAGAAGAAGAAGAAGAAGAAGAAGAAGAAGAATATATGTGTGTGTGTGTGAGTGTATATGCGTATATGTAATATCCATACACACTAAAGACTATAAGAGCAAGGTGATTGAATGTACTAATTGAAATAGTGTATATAAAAAGTATAAAAAAGGTTACTTGCAAGAAATCCACAATAAAATATCCAGATAGAACAGTATTAATAAAGAGGAACACATTCCAACTGTAATTTCTCAATGGATAGGCTACCAAACCGAGAGAAGCATAGTACATATTCCAGATAAACATAAATAAACTGGACATAATGATGCGTTTTTCCTTTGCGTATAATTCACAAACCAAAGTTACAGAGCAAATAATATAAGTCTGAAATATAGTAAAATATTGAGTCATAGACAAACGGTGTGATAGCAAATATGGTGTGAAAATGGGGTTTGGTGAACATTAGTGTTTGGTAAACGTGTAGAGCGTCTGACAACATGCTTTGTGGTATAGAATTGCGTCCCTTTACGTACTGAAATCAAATCCCGCTGAGGTTAGCTTTGCCTTTCATCCTTACGAGGTCGATAAAATAAAGTGCCGGTTATGCACTGGTCTCTATTTAATCGACTTTCCCATCCCCAAAATTGCTGGCCTTATGCCTATAGAAGTCATTATTCTATATAATGGGCGGTGGATTGGCAGTATCGGTAGAGGGGCTTTGCAGCATAGTTACATCCCTTTACGGACTGAGTTCAAATCCCGCCGAGGTTAACTTTGCCTTTCATCCTTACGGGGTCGATAAAATAAAGTACCAGTAACATAATGGGTAATTGCTGGCCTTGTGCCAAAAGTAGAAACAATTATTTTATATAATGTCAACTCCCCCTCCACAAAAGAGAAGTGACTGGCCTTGTGCCTAAAGTAGAAATCACTATTTGATATAAGCTTCCAGCTCTTTATATTTTGGGTTCAAATCCCTCCTAGGTCACCACATCTTCAAGTGCACTACTGCTAATTTCTATAGACCTGGTTACTATAAATAAAGCTACTGAAAGGTTTTTAATGACTAATCCGTGAAATCTTGACCAGAGGAGGTTGATATGTATAACCAAAACTTAACTCTCAAATAGACCAGCCTCTCTTTGTTTCAAATATATACTAAAGGGAATGTTGAAACAACTATTTTAAGCGCTGCTAGCACTCAACTATTTACAAAGTTGATTGCATACCGGAGCAAAAGTGAGATGTGTGACAGAATTATCTCCCTGAACCAATATAAGTCATACTACCGCAAGGAATGATTAGCGAAAACTACTCATGGATGCCCGTTGCTTCAAAACTTAAAAGCAAACTGGGTCCTAGCAAATTTTAATCAAATAGGAGTGCATCCTTAGTTTTGTGAACAATCATAATCTAAGTGATTAATTCTGGTCAAAAAAGCAAATAAAACAATCCCGAATTGTTCACTAAGTGTGATAGAACATGGAGGAGGTGGTTTTCCACTTCAGAAATTGGGATTTCAGTCTAAAGGATGAACCAAGAGAGAGTTGTTCAAATTAACTAGATTTATAGCAATCAGAAGTGGGTATTGCAGCAAATCTTATCGTTATGACTAGAGAGCTCAGCGATATGACTGTGCTACAGGAATTAAAAAGGCTTAGGAAAGTGTTAAGGTTGGAAAATAGATCTCACACGACGTATCTTTAGAGAATCACCAAACAACGGGTCGATAACTGTGAGACGGCTTACATGACAACTCGAAGACATAGTCGTTACTGGAGATGGAAATTGATTCTATATCACAATGTTAAGTGCCATCAACGCTGGCTTGGTTGTGGCGATAGACCTACCCAACGGCTGGGAGGAAGTCTACATTCAAGGAAGATCCTGTTAGGTGTGTGGTGGGGTATGCAAAGAATAGTTCAACATGAACTGTTCAACAATGATCAAACAATTACAGCTGAAATTTACTGCCAACAACTTCAGGCGGTTGAATCTCCAAGCGTAACCAGGCAATCTCGTGGATGTTATCCAACAATCTTGCTCGGCGTCTACCCTTGGGTCTCCTGCCGGTTGGTTCTGTCCATAAAATCTGTCCAGTGATTCTTTCCTGAGACACTCTAACCATATGCGCATAGTATCAGATCTGTGATCTCTCAATTCGGAGAAGTAGCGACTCTACCTGGAGTGACTCTCTGATCTCCAAACTACGCACTTTATCGAGTAACGTTATTCCAAAGACCCTTCGGAGAAACCACCATTTCGGCCGCTTGTATTCACGCTTGTATTCACGGTAAGGTTTGGCATGAATATCGAATTGAAGATGGCGATATTGGCTTTTACACCTACCTCCCTTCTTCTGATTACTGAATGCTGAAGAATTCAGCTGAGAAAAATTGCTTCACCCACCATATTTTCCCTATCTTGCTCATTATGTTTATCATTTAATTAGCAGTTGTTTACAATAGCATTTTGCTAGAATTAGACTAAGATCAAGAGAGGGGTTCAAAACAAGTTAGTCTCCTGTTTCACATAGAATCCTAAGGAATATTATAAAGATAACGTCTATAATTTTGTTGCCAGAAGGAATAAGGTTATCGAAAGCAATGGAGAATATATTCATGAATAAATATATTGACAAACAACAGTTACATTGATCTACAAAATATGTGTTAAAATCAGACAAAATTTTCGTTCCAGCCTGATAGTCGGCTAGTGTAAAAATGGTGAATGTCAAAATGAATATTTAACATAAATTAAACGTGAACATTAGGCGCCAATTGGCAGAGTCATTATAACGTCAAATAAAATATTTTGCGGTAAATGCTTTGCTGTATTCGATTCGGTTTTCTGTGCTCAGAATTCAAATCCCACCGAGGTCAATTTTGTCTTTCATCCTTTCGAGGTCGATAAAAAGTACCAATCCAGTAATGGGATTGATTTTTCCTCTATATCTCTTTTTCAATCTCTTTCTGTCTATCTTCTTTATCTTACATGTGCATGGGCCCATATTTGCTTATGAGAGATGGGGATGAGCGGGAGACAGGAAGGACGTGACTGTCGGATCTTTGTTCCATTGTGTTCGGACCTGATGTATATATATATATATTCATTTACTACACCACATAAACATACGGATGTAAGTTGTTTGCACAGGAGTCTAGTCACATTCAGTAGAATAAAACATTTCAAATATGCTTTTATAGCATATGCTGTTAAGTCGATAGCATATGGCGTAATTGTATGTATTACATATATTTATATTCATTTAATTACGTACAATTACTAAAGCTAATTAAACTAATTTGGGCTTTAATAGCTCCTCTCTTATGTCATCTCATTCATGATGGCGCTCCTGGGTGCAGTTCGACCCTAGTTAAGCTTAATTAGCTGGATTAGCTCAATAGCGAAACGCATATAGTAACTACTTGTAAACATCGGTATTCAATAACATACGCACAGACACATAAATGCACCTTCCCCCTCATATATGTGTATATATATGCACACGCACACACAAACACACACACACACACATATATATATGTATATATATATGTATATATATATATATATATATATATATATATATATATATATAAGCAAAGGCCTATCAAATTGGTATGTCCCACTGTTGTCTCTATAATATGGAACTTTTTCAAATTTTAAATTACAAGATTCTTCTTAACAGTAAAATTGAAAAAAACATTTTTTGTCGACATAAATCAGCAACTAAATTTGAGAACTTTAGACCAGCTTAATTCCATCTTATCTATTCCATAACCCAGATTGTACCATTTGGATCTATTATGATATCACATTATCAATATCATCACTATTATAATTATAACTATAATTGTCATCATCTATCAAAGAACAACATCAAAACCTCTTATATTTACATTCTTATTTTATATATATATATATATATTTTCACTCTTTATCTTAATATGTCTCTCCCTACATTTATCTCATATCTGTCATTCTATTTTATCATATAATATAACTTAAAACTAATTAATTTATTTATTTATTAAAATAACCAATACACACATAAATATATTTAACATTACCATATTTTTACCATTTTTTCATAAATTATTTTATACATATATTTTTATTTTTATTTACATTTATTTACGTATTAACGTGTATTCATCTATTTGTCCCTCTATCCTTCTTCTCTTCTCTCTATCGTACGTTTATTCTTATTTACGTTTGTCTCTCATCTATATACCATCATATTCTATATATCTTCCTCTCTTTATATTTCTATCTATAATAATTTCTCCTTTTTTTTCTTTTTCTTTTTCTTTTTCTTTTTCTTTTTCTTTTTCCTTTTTTTTCCTTCCCTCCCTTTTTTACTGTATCTATATCCCTTTCTTCCTCATTTTCTCTCTATTTCTTTATTATCAATATTATTATTGATGATGTAATTTGAATTTGTAAATTTGACGGTTACACATATATGTTTTGATCAGTTTCCGATGATCTAGTAGAGTTAACATCGTATTTAAAATTGAGTGGCAATGCTTTTAGTGTTCAGCAATTTTTAGACAACTTTATCAGTGAAACAATTGTTAGACTGCAAATAAATCCCCCTTTTTGTACTGTTGACCATGTTATTCTCCACTTTTTCAATTATATATATATATATATATATATATATATATATATATAATATATATATATATAAATATATATATATATATATATAATATATATATATACATATATATATACAGAGAGAGAGAGAAAGTGCGTGTATGTATACATGCATTTATAAATACATTCATATATATACATATATATATATACTTACATACATTTGTGTATGTGATTGCACGTCCAGGTATATGTGGGTATGGCTCCCTGCGTGGTACATATATATATATATGGGCAGGGGGGGGATGTGTTTGTGTGTGTGTGTGTGTGTGTGTGTGTGTGTGTGTGTGTGTGTGTGTGTGTGTGTGTGTGTGTGTGTGTGTGTGTGTGTGTGTGTGTGTGTGTGTGCATGTCTCTGTGTGTGTATGTATATATGTACGTATGTATGTGCATACACAACTGGGATATTATTAAAAATAGGCATTACCTCTCTTACCACTCCACTGAAAAACCTCATGGCTGCAAACAACGAATAAAACGGTGAAAATGCAGCGATTAAGTTGAACACCACCAACAAGATATTACTTGACACACGCATAGGTTTCCGTCCAAATCTTTCAATCAAATATGGTGACATCAGACCACTGGCTACCTGACCCATGACAAAAAACGTTTGAGTTGATTCAGCCAATCCTTCCTTGTTGCAGACCAGATCCCACTGGAAATGAAAACATAATCATAATGAAACAAAATCCCACGATTAATGTAAAAATAGAGGGCTCAATTTGTGTTCGTGTGTTGTCGTTTAGCACCCGTATCTACCTTCAATTCACCAGACCTCTCATGAAAGGCGTTCTAGATATGGTCATTTCTTTTTTCCTTTTTTTAAGTATAGTGTATTTGAGACTGTCCAGCGTTTCCTTCTGTTTAAAGACGGTAACGACTTTGGATGTTATTTCTTGTACATCTAGTGACCAAATAGATATTCTTTCGCTGTTCGTGGATA
Organism: Eledone cirrhosa; assembly: GCA_964016885.1. Taxonomy (NCBI): domain Eukaryota; kingdom Metazoa; phylum Mollusca; class Cephalopoda; order Octopoda; family Eledonidae; genus Eledone; species Eledone cirrhosa. The sequence goes on from OZ024741.1 coordinate 356,111,561, forward strand.
AAATTTCCAAAAGACGGAGCAGGATGTGATTTTATATTTCTAAAGAAGCAATTACTTTTTCATAATGGTAGAAGGTAAGAGAGTGGTGGATTGGCAATATTAGTAAGGCGTCGGACTACATGACTTGCATAATAAATTTACATCCCTTTACGTTTTGAGTTCAAATTTTGCCGAGGGTTAGCTTTGCCTTTCATTTTTACGGGGTCGATAAAATAAAACACTAGTAATGTACTGGGGTAGATTTAATCGACTTTATCTTCACAACAACATTTTTGGTCTGGTGCCTAAATCAGAAAAGGGCGGTGGATTGGCAGTATCGGTAGAGGGTCGGACACCATGCTTTGCAGCATAGAGTTATGGCCCATTATGATCTGAGTTCAAATCCCGCCGAGGTTAACTTTGCTTTTCATCCTTACGGGATCGATAAAATAAAGCACCAGTAACGTACTGGGGTCGATTTAATCGACTTCCCCCTCCCCCTAAATTACTGGCCTTGAGCCTATACTAGAAATCATTATGATAGAAGGTAAGCGTTAATTATTTAGTCCAAAATCCATCGAAGAATCATTGAAAAGTTAAATTTTATAACATCAAAATGCATGAAAAAACCGGCGCAGATATACATTTTTGAAATCATATATTTCTTCATTCACTTAATAAACATTTACCGAGTTAAATATTCATTCATTAATTCATTCCCATGCGAGGACGAAGTACTAAATATTCAAACCTTTATTACAGACAATTCAGAGATTATATCAAACTAAAACGAACACAGACAAATTCTAAAATGATAAAATAACCTGAAAATGTAAGAGTCCAAAACGCAGAAAATAACTTATAACAGTCGATCCTTATAGATATTAGTTGAGGAAATAGGATAAATTACTTTTAGAAGCTGAGAAAAGTGGAGAGATGCGCCTCCAGTTTTTTTTTGTTTGTCTTTTTTGTTTTAAAAGGTAATTCACCCAATTTTCTTAACTAATAATCATAGTGATCGACTGTTATAACTGATATTTTTTGCACTTCGGAATCTCGCATTTTCAAATTCAAAACACTCCAAGTACTTGGATAATTCATATGGTTTGATAAAATAACGGTTTACTATAGTGATACAAATGAACATACCTGTGAAACTATAGACCTATCAACTGGTGTAGTATAGTGATAACCATTCAGGCATTCCAGCGTTCGATTCTCGGTTGTAATCCCTTCATTGGTACTAACGATATCTATGGAACATTTATCATAGATCAAGTTAGCATCAGTGATCGATATGTTATATTGATTGAGTTGAAACTGTGTCAGATTGTTACATCGATGTTCAGGAGTGAGAGCTGGAAAGTAAGGTACATAAATGTGGAGTCAACATATAAAACAGTGGTAATATCACAGACCGAAGTAAGACCTTCAGTGATGACTGGAAAACAAGGTTCATAGATGTAGAGTCAACATATAAAACAGTGGTAAAATCACACAACGAGGCAAGACCATAAGTGATGGCAGGAAAGTAACGTTCATCGATGTGGTAAAATAACAAACTGAAACAAGGCCCAAGATCACGACGTTAATGTCTGTATGGGGACATCATGAGTGATGTAAAGCAAGGAGAACGACTTTAATGTAATTCTTGCTGGAGCTGGCGTAATAATTGTTTCTACTTTGGGCACAAGGCCAGCAATTATCCCAGTGCATTACTTTATTTTATCGATCCCCGTAAGGATGAAAGGCAAAGTTAACCTCAACGGGATTTGAACTCAGAACGTAAAGGTTCATAACTCTATGCGGCAAAGCATGCTGTCTGACGCTCTACCGATACTGCCAAATGCGTCGACTTCAACATCCGGTTATCAGACGAAGGGAGGGAGGTGTAAAAACCAAACTTGCTATCTTCAATTCAGTACACATACCTATCTTTAACAATGGTTATGAACCTTGAGTAAATACTGAAAGAATACGATCGCGAATACAAGCGGCTGAAATAGAGTACATCCCAAAGATCTCCAGAAAACGTGTCAGACGACTCTGCCCTATCGACCCTAAGAAGAAGAAGAAGAATATACATGTGTGTGTGTGTATGAGTGTGTGTATGCATGCGGAATATTTAATATACTTACCAAAGAATACATAGAACATGTTATTAGTACACGTTATGACAACAGAGGCACAGATCAAGATGCATTGCGTCGTGTGGAAGAATTTAGACTCTCCCAGACCACGGATGATTCCATCAACATCAATTTGGGAAGATTTCATTTTGTTTTCTTTCTTCGTTTAACTGTATTTTCAGTTTGTCTACAGGACTGTAGGTTTTTTTTTTGTATCCAAGCTGACGAAATGTTAGTCTTCTTATTCTCTCGCTGTATATATATATATATATCACAGCCAATTGTTACCAATAGATAAGACAATAACGTAATATCACTACATTTCAGTTCATGTGGTACAATAAAATATAAAATCTAGTAGTATGAATTGCACTCATTAATTAGCATAAAATATAATTATCAAGCAAGTATACATACCGATTATAATTACGTGTTTTACAAACTTGAACGTAATTATCTACTTATCAAGGGCGGTTAATAAAAATTAACTGATAATTTTCAGAAGCGTTTAGATGTAATAATGAAATATTTTTTATTATAGTTGTATAAATTTACAGAAGAATAACGTTGCAAATATATTTTAAATATATACATACATAATATAACAAATGCGTAAATAACACCAAAAATTGCTCGCAATTCGTTCAGAAGGACAAATATGTCAACACCGTGTATAATGACACAACAATATAAATTCATGAACAAAAATGATAAAGAAAAGAAAAAAAAAGAGGGGGGGGGGGGGAATTCACCACCAAGTGGGACAATCGGCAACACCTCATACCTTGGGGGTTAACTGTACAGATGTAATTTGTAATAGGCGATCTGAAGCAGCACTTTACAGTTATTTGTGGTATTTTCGTGATATTCTCAAGTTAATAGCATAGTTCTTTTGATTTTTATAAAGGAAAATGTTTTAAATGTGTACATATATATTATTTCTATGATCAAGTTTAAGAGCTCTTTATAGATCTTCCAGTCAAATTTTGGTTTGCATCGTGAAATATAAGTTTCACGGTAATATATGGAGTACACATCATGAAATATGTGTGTAAAGCACTCAAAGTCGTTATTTTAAACCGGACGATGAATTAAGTCTACTATCTATGTAGGCGACGTTGAAATTTAAACTCGGAACACGAAGAGCTGAAACAAATACTTTGGTTGTGGTGGTGGTGGTGGTGGAATCATATGTTGGTAATAGGAATGGAGACAATGGTGAGATACATTAGTCGGCATAGTTGGTAGTATTGGTGGATATGTACTAACATAATGAGAGGAAATCATTTACTGTCATCATTGATAATTGTTTCTACTTTTGGCACCAGGCCAGCAATTATCCCAGTGCATTACTGGTACTTTATTTTATCGACCCCGTAATGATGAAAGGCAAAGTTAATCTCGGCGAGATTTGAACTCAGATCATAAAGGGAGGTAACTCTATGCTTCAAAGCATGGCGCCCTACCCTCTACCGATACTGCCAATCCACATCACTGATAATGTCAAATAATATGTGTTATCAAAACTAATGGGCCCCAAACTAGTTTAAAAGAAAAAAACAGTATGCACTCAACAGAATCAAAGATCCAAATATTTATATATATATTTTCTATATATTCTTCACTTAATATTATAATAAATGTTATATTGAAAAGGATTAAAAAGCTTTGGCTTTGTCCCAGGGCGATCACAATAAGCTGATTCTATTATATATATATGTATGTGTGTGTGTGGGTGTCTGTGTGCGTGTGTGTGTGTGTATATATATATACATATATATTAGAAAATGAGGCTTTTTTTCCAAAATGAAAAAAAAAACGAGATGTCCTACACGAGTGAAAGTATAACGAAAAAGGATGAAATCGAAAATGCAATTGGAGTCTTTTTAAGAATATTTATTTGGTTCTTTTACCGGTTTCGTAGTTCTTATGCTTTTCAAAAGTAGAATAGATGGAGGGTTTGTGGTTTTTCTCGCATATCGTTGGTGTTCGAATGTTACTTCTGTTTTATGTGGAAAAAAGTGGTTCGAAATGCTAGGTTTTTTAGAAAAGTAATTTGGTTGGTTGATGACTGTCACGTGAATAAGTATAATAAATTTCGCGCCAGTTCGCGTTACAAAGTTCCTATTATATTTGCCTTTAAAAAAAAAAGGAGGGGGGGGGGCTCAGATTGTTTTTTCATATATGAGTGAAATTTGTTTGGTTGATGCAGTCATGTGAAAATATATATATATATATATATATATATATATGTAAAAGTTCTATTTAAATTGTTGGGATACAACAAGCAAATATTTTTATAACTGATATAAAACACTCAACAAGTATTTGGAGTAAACATACGATATTAACAAATGGAAACTATATTTACAAAACCATATCTATTTTATTATACATATTTCAAGGACACCGTGTTAAATTATGGTATGCTTTCATCAGACAAAATACAATATATATCGGTTTTATAAATAAATATTAACAAACCCTTACAAAATGCAACCATTACTGTTGGAAGGCTCCGGGATAGTGGAGTTGTTTACTTATATTAGTATTGGATATTTTTATTTTTTTTAAATAAGTCGTTGTGTTACAGAGAAGGAAAAAGACGGAGAGAGAGAAAAGGGAGAAAGAAAGAAAAAAACCAGAAAAAAGAAAAAAGAGAGAAAAACGAGAGAGAGATATCAAAACACCAGACAGAAAGAAAAAACGACTTATTTTTTAAAAATAAAAATATCCAATACTAATATAAGTAAACAACTCCATTATCCCGGAGCCTTCCAACAGTAATGGTTGCATTTTGTAAAGGTATGTCAATATTTATTTATAAAACCGATATATATTGTATTTTGTCTCATGAAAGCATACCATAATTTAACATGGTGTCCTTGAAATATGTATAATAAAATAGATATGGTTTTATAAATATAGTTTCCATTTGTTAATATCGTATATATATATATATATATATATATATATATATATATAAGGAGTGTAACGCGCAGTTACTGTGGCTCGGACGAGCTTTTGATTCCAGAGTCGGTCCAGATCGATATAGATCGAACCTTGAGCTAATCAATAGCGGAACGCGTGTCACTACTCAATAAACGTAATGAAGACATAACAAACCTCCTTTTATTATATATATATATATATATATATATATATATATATATATATATATATATATATATATATATATATATATATATATATATATATATATATATATAGTATTAAGTATTAAGTATACTATTTATGGTTATGCAAATACAAAAGCCTTTTGTAGTTATATATATGTTTACAAACCCTAAATAGTGATAGGCAGTAATATATTACTACCTTATTACCAGTAAGTTAAATAGCTCAATGTAATAACATCAGGTGATTTACAGAGCAGTTATATATATAAGTTATAAGAATCAAAGAATTGTTCAAAACATTTTTATGCTTACAACTGTTTCCTCCAAACCATGGTTTGGATTCTTCGGAGCAATTTATTAATGAATGAACACTTATATGACCTCCTTTTCAACCCAAGAGACATACAGATACACATGCAAATATTGTTGCTTGGTGGGTCAACATCCATTACAGCATTATAAACATACATCTCTTTACTTTCTTTATTCAATAGAAAATCTTAATTCTGACACCCCAGCGAACTAACCATATTCACTGAACCAGAACAATTCTCCCATCCCTTTCTCTTGACCATTATCTTTCACTTATCATAAAATTCTCTAAAAAGGCTACAGAATGGATTTCCAAATAAGGGCACGAAAATTTAATGAAAACTTGTTCACGTGACAGCCATAATTTCATTTATAACCAACCAAAAAAAAGCCTTCGTGAGCCCATTTTTTCAAGTAAAAAGAAATTCAAACACTCATATATGAAAAAACAACCTGTGACAACCCCCCCCCCTCTTATTTGAAGAACTATTGTAACGCGAACTGGCGCGAAATTTATTATAATTATTGACAAACCAATCAAATTACTTCTCGAAAAACCTGGCATTTCGAGCCACTTTTTCCATATAAAACAAGTAACATTCAGAGATCAACCAGATGTGAGAAAAACCACAGACCCTCCATCTCAACTCACCTTTTGAAAAGCAGAAGAACTGCGAAACCGGTAAAGGAACCAAATAAATATATATATTTTTTTTTAAAATAAGACTGCAGTTGCATTTTAGATTTCATCTCTTTTTCTTTATATATATATATATATATACAGGAAAATGTTCAAGACCCCTGAGGTCTTGAACATTTTCCTAATACCCACTCTACTACCCTAAGTATTGAGTACTCTGGTGCGTTATGGTCCACCTGATTCCTTACCACACTTCCTTCGTTATATATATATAGTATAAAAGAGAAAACACAGGTAAGCATTAAGAGAAGGATTTTATCCAGGTATTTACGACCGTTTCATTGGTAAGTGCAACCTTATATTGCTATACTGCAAATAGCAGCCACTCAATTATAATTGTTGTTCACAGTCCAAATTTTCAAAATAGTGAGTAAGTTACTCTTGAAATAATTCTTAATATATAGAGAAAAACATTTATTTTGAATTGTATTTACTAGTATAGAGAGAGAGGAATCAGAAGGTGAGGGGACAAACGGAATAGTATAGAGAGAGAGGAAGGGGAGAGTTAGGAAGTAGAGTGACAAACTGAGATGGAGGGAGGGGTAGAGGTGGAAGGATTCCTTGGTCAGTTTTGATATCAGACTTCATGTCGTGGAATGTAGTGAGTTAAAGAGAATTAAATTGATCATAGTGGGAGGGAGGGATAGAGAGGGAGAGAGAGAGAGGGGGGGAGATATAAAGAGATAAATATATATATATATATATATATATATATATAAAAATAAAGATAAAGATAATAATGACAAAAATAAAAGCAAAGAAGGGGGTGAGAAAGAAGAAAAGAAAAGATACTCATGAAGGAGAGGGAAGGAAGGAAGAAAACGAAGAAATAGAAGAGGAATGAGGGAGAAGAGGGTGGATATATGTATTGGTTTTGTGGGTAATTAAAAGGGTTTAGATATAATAAGAGGGTATAAAGTCTAAGTATATGCAGTTTGTCATTTGGTAGTAAGAGGTTAAGGGTTCGATTTGAGTCTATGGTTACAATAAATTGATCTTTCGATTTTATTGTTGAGTAACTTATTCTTCGAACTCAAGATGTGGAACAGCTCAAGGTCGCATAATCGACAGCTTCTCATACCACTCCGATATGGGGGCGCGTTCGATAATTTTTTCCACTTCAGGGTGTATTGATGGTTACTTTCCCTCAGTTGCCAGGTCTTGTTTGCAAGGGTAGTTACATAACGATGCTGGGAATGTTTCATTGCGTAACGGTGTGTATACCAACGGGCTTTAAATGTATTCCCAGTCGCTCCGATATAATACCATTTCTGGTTGTCTGATCCCACTGTGCATTGGTAAACCAGGTTAGACTGCATACATTCATTATGTAATGGACAGGTTTTAGGTAGGTGGCAGTTACTATTCTTGTCATGGGCAACTTTGGCATTATTGGTGGGCTGCGATGCCTGTACAAGTGTGTTACGTTTTGTTTGCCTATTAGCGGGTGGTTGTGTATTAGATATTCTGTTGTGTTCGGTGGTGATTGTATTGTTATTGTTGTAAATTTGTGTTTTGGTATTGTTATGTATCTTTTTAGCGTTAAGCATCTTAATGTGTGCCTCTATATTTGGTGCCGTGGAGTAAGATAGTCAAATATCAAATATATATATATATATATGAATATATATATATATATATATATATATATATATATATATATATATATATATATATATATATATATATATATATATATATATGTATATATGTATATATGTATATATATATATATATATATATATATATATATATATATATATATATATATATATATATATATGTATATATGTATATATGTATATATGTATATATATATATATATATATATATATATATATATATATATATATATATATATATATATGTATATATGTATATATATACATATATATATATATATATATATATATATATATATATATATATATATATATAATGAAAAATTAGAAATTAGAAGTTAGGATTATCCGTCATTATATACAGTGGATTGGCAGTATCGGTAGAGAGTCTGACACCATGCTTTGAAGCATAGAGCTACGTCCCTTTCCCTCTATGATCTGAGTTCAAATCCCGCCGAGGTTAACGTTGCCTTTCATCCTTACGGGGTCGATAAAATAAAGTACCAGTACTTTACTAATAATGTACTGGGTAATTGCTGGCCTTGTGCCAAAAGTAGAAACAATTATATATAATTAGAAGCTATATACCTGCTATGGTTATATAGGGCGACACAACGCAGGCTTTGTTTAGAAATGACTAGCGAATTTGAAAATTAGGTAGTAACATGCTTAATACCCGCGAAGAGTGAAAAACCGCGAATATTGGATGGTGGTCTATAAAAATGCCTATAAACGTCAAAATATAACGTAAAATATAATAAAAAAAGAGGGCGCGGATAAAAAAAGAGGGCGCGAATGGGAGTCTAATAGACCGGAAAATGCGGTTACGACCCTTGCCATTCTAAGTTCAAATCCCACCGAGGTTAACTTTGGCTTTCATTCTTACGGGGTCGATAAAATAAAGTACCAGTAATACACTGGGGTAATAGCTGGCCTTGTGCCAAAAGTAGAAACAATTAATAATTTAGCGTTCAAAAAATATATATTGCCACGAAAAAAACATAAAAAGATCGCGGAACATAAGATATTTACGATTCCGCGAACATGCTATATATATATACAGTGTATCCCTGGTATTCGCAGTCCCAGTTATTATATACTGTATATATATATATATATTACCCGTCGAAATGAGATTCTCGCTAAATTTATATATATATATATATATATATATATATATATATAAATTTAGCGAGAATCGCATTTCGGCGGGTAGAAATTAGCGAAACTCAACTTCCATATTGTGCAGACAAGCGCTCCATGGATATGAAGAGGATAGCAGAGCTATAAACATAAGTTAAAATGGTCATATACGCTGAGACGATGGTTAAGAAGCGATAGCCACCATTGCCAAAACAGCGAACAAGCTAAACGGGTCAAACAAAATGAGATATGATTGAAATAGTTACCCGGACCCTCGGGGAAGATGGAATACTCCGAAATTGGGTTTCTGCAACACCTAAATCAATAATACTGTCTGCTTATAAAAATAAGCTTTTGGTATAATGATCGAACAAGGCATCGCTTTCTCAACAGATTTTTGTTCTTCTTGCGCCGGAATCTCGCAGGTTGTGAAAGCACATGTGAGATTCTAAGGGGAGAAAACCCCTATTTTGGCCAGTGAATTCAGCATGTGTAGTTATTGCAAAAATTTGCAAAAACCGCACAAAACGAATAAGCTCTCTACCAAGTTGTTTTTAAAAGAAACTTAAGCGATTAATCGGTCAATAGAATTAACTAAAAAGCCCCAAAAAATTAACTGGTTAAACGCTTGACTTGGGAGATTAATACAAATATAAATTTAGCGAGAATCGCATTTCGGCGGGTAGAAATTAGCGAAACGCAACTTCAATAATGTGCAGACAAGCGCTCCATGCATATGAAGAGGATAGCAGAGCTATAAACATAAGGTAAAATGGTCATACACGCTGAGACGATGGTTAAGAAGCCATAGCCAAAATAGCGAACAAGCTATATATATATATATATATATATATATATATATATATATATATATATATATATATATATATATATATTTATATAATAACTAGAAATTGATTAACATATAAATAAACATGAATAATCAAAGGAGATAATTTTTACAAGTGTGTAACCACACATAGCTAGGTAGGTAACTAAATAAAGTTGACCAGAACTTCAAAAATAGATACCTTATAATATGATTAATCTTCCCTGTATATATTCCATTAAAGAAATATATTTCACCAATTAATCGGATGGTAAAGCACGGAAGTGGAGACTTGGATTTTCAACAAGGAAGAAGTTCCAGCGATCCGTGTTTACACTTCAAGTTCAAATCAGCGACTGGCCAGCACCACGTGTTATATCTACTAGAAATACACACATCATACTAGCTTCGTCCCAGTGGCGTGAATAGGGTTATCGACAACTAGAAACAGCAGTCGAGTCCTTTCATAAGAATTAGCTCTACAATTAAGGAGCCGTATTTATATATCTATATCCAAAATTAAGATAAATCAAATTAATTTAATCTAAATCAAATTTAGATTAAATTCATTTGATTTATCTTAATTTTGGATATAGATATATATTTATATATATATATTAGAATTGGTGCTCTGAAATAGCGATATATATATGAATGTATATATAGTGCATTTTGCAATACACTGTATACTTAATTAAAAGCATTTCGAAGACCTTACGCTATTGTTTTAGAGTAGTGACAGTCTCACTTACTTTAATTTTCAGCAAACAGAGGAGATAAAGCGAACAGACCTCTGTTTCGCACTTTTTCGTGCTTATCAAAGCTAACTACTCCTCCTGTTATATACTCGCTTTACGCGTTTCAATTGTCCTAATAACTTATTTTGGTTATTATTGCACCGACGTGAGGTATATGATTTTTAATGCAATGAAATATCTATGATCGTCGGCAAATCACTGATGAGGGACTCATTTTATTACATGATATCCATGTGCTACCTGCAGTATTTTTCTCTATATTTTATTACATATATTTACCACTGCGATTCTGTGTTTTTTTTCTCTCTCTCTCTTACTGTTCCCCCATTCTCTCTGTTTCTCCCCCTCTGTCATGTCAGTTAACTCTTCCTCACACTTTCACTCACTCACTGTTTCTCTTCTCTTCATTTCATCCTGTACACCACGAGGGCTATTTTTCTCTCTTCTCACATAGCCATCGCTCGTGTCGGGTCTGTTCTAAAAGCGCTCATATATTCACCTAGCTTATGCTAAACAGAATAATTTTTGAAGCTTGTTTCTTTCCCCTACGGTTAGCTATACTCTTTGTTGTTCTCCTGTCTCACTCGCTTTACGCGTTTCAATTGTCCTAATAACTTATTTTGGTTATTATTGCACCGACGTGAGGTATATGATTTTTAATGCAATGAAATATCTATGATCGTCGGCAAATCACTGATGAGGGACTCATTTTATTACATGTTATCCATGTGCTACCTGCAGTATTTTTCTCTATATTTTATTACATATATTTACCACTGCGATTCTGTGTTTTTTCTCTCTCTCTCTCTCTTACTGTTCCCCCATTCTCTCTGTTTCTCCCCCTCTGTCATGTCAGTTAACTCTTCCTCACACTTTCACTCACTCACTGTTTCTCTTCTCTTCATTTCATCCTGTACACCACGAAGGCTATTTTTCTCTCTTCTCACATAGCCATCGCTCGTGTCGGGTCTGTTCTAAAAGCGCTCATATATTCACCTAGCTTATGCTAAACAGAATAATTTTTGAAGCTTGTTTCTTTCCCCTACGGTTAGCTATACTCTTTGTTGTTCTCCTGTCTCACTCGCTTTACGCGTTTCAATTGTCCTAATAACTTATTTCGGTTATTATTGCACCGACGTGAGGTATATGATTTTTAATGCAATGAAATATCTATGATCGTCGGCAAATCACTGATGAGGGACTCATTTTATTACATGTTATCCATGTGCTACCTGCAGTATTTTTCTCTATATTTTATAATATATATATATATATATATATATATATATATAAATATATATAAGTGTAGTGACTGCTGGAAAGCTACCATTACTCATACTTCTTGTCTCCTTAACCACCTCTTCTACGGCCTCGATATAAATACCCCCTCCGCCTCCGTGGTATTTTTTTCAGGGTTATAAGAGGCTTAGCTCTGTTTCTTAACCGCTGTATCACGTGATTGACTCCCCCTCCGCCTTTTGGGATTCTATCTCGCATCTTACAGACGTGTTTTTGAAATCCTTAATGAGGTATCCTCTTGATAAGTCGGCAGACCTCACAAAAATTGTATATCTCTGTGATGTATTGTTTTTGATTATGCCACGAAACTACGTAGTCGAAGAATTTAGAAGCAGTTTAGGTATGATACATCTTATTACTAATTATATCTAATGTTTCTTCTCTCTTCATAATGTACTTTATAGCTCTGATACTGGTTCAGTCTAATCCATTCGGATTGGTTTGTCCCAGTTATTCATAGAGCAACATCGGTTAAGGTTGGCACCATTAACTCAAGGATGGATGTGGATATATTCATGTATATGTGTGTGTCCGCATGTATCTGTGTGTTTCTCTATATATTGTTTATAACTCCCTTTGGTCGAGTAACCCTTGAAGTGTAGTGACTGCCGGAAAGCTACCATTACTCATACTTCTTGCCTCCTTAACCACCTCTTCTACGGCCTCGATATAAATACCCCCTCTGCTTCCGTGGTATTTTTTTCAGGGTTATAAGAGGCTTAGCTCTGTTTCTTGACCGCTGTATCACGTGATTGACTCCCCTCCGCCTTTTAGGATTCTATCTCGCATCTTACAGACGTGTTTTTGAAATCCTTAATGAGGCATCCTCTTGATAAGTCGGCAGACCTCGCAAAAATTGTATATCTCTGTGATGTATTGTTTTTGATTATGCCACGAAACTACGTAGTCGAGGAATTTAGAAGCAGTTTAGGTATGATACATCTTATTACTAATTATATCTAACGTTTCTTCTCTCTTCATAATGTACTATATATATATATACAGTGTATCCCTGGCATTGACACTCCCAGTTATTCGTGGAAACTACCGCATGTTCGCGGAATCGTAAATATCTTATCTTCTGCGATTTTTTTATGTTTCTTTTCATGGCAATATATATTTTTTAACTCTAAATTATTAATTGTTCCTACTTTTATATATATATATATATATATCACGATACATTAACGGAGCCATAGACTCTCGCCGTTCCCTGTAAATAATGTGCTCAAAGGAGAGGAAATCCTGGGCACTTGTTCACTGCCACTGGTTCACTGCCCTTAAACACGCTGTGACTTCTCTCTCCCACGTGTAGTTCGACGGCCGCTTTAAAAATTCTTTTAGTGTTGTCTGAAATGTATAGCCTAACACACGCTGATGAACCTGGGTTATTTCATTTCCGTCAACAACTTACTGGCGAAACAGATCACTTTGGATTTGTACGTGTGTAGTTATAGAGGTATTTATTTACGCTTTAATTTATATTTTTAATTATCGTGTCAATATTCTGCCTTTCATAGGTTATAGATCCATGCACTGGTGGTTTTTCCCAGTTTTATTGATGGCGCACTGTATCTCTCTCTAGTGTGTTACCTTTCCAACATATTGTATTTTAAAGTGCCCAGGATTTCCTCTCCTTTGAGCACATTATTTGCAGGGAACGGCGAGAGTCTATGGCTCCGTTAATGTATCGCGATATATATATATATATATATATATATATATATATATATATATATATATATATATATATATATATATATATATATATATATATATAAATGAAAGGTATAGAAAGTATTGTAGCAAGAAGCCAACAGTATTCCATAATATACTATAGCGTCAAAATGGGAAAATAGTTAATGTAAGATGTGGGAAAAATATATAATTCAAACTCAATTCAAAAAGAATCAGGATATAGATTTATCCAACAGAATTTAGTGAAATCCAGGGAAAAATCAATAGAGCATTAACTCATGATTAAATAAAGTTTAAAATACTCATCCTTCAATTTGGGACAACTACAAATGGTCTGTATAGTCTTGAAAAAGACTATTTCACGAAAACTTTCAGTGGAGATGGTCACCGTTGGAATACGATCATCAGCAGAGCTCAACACGATAGCCAGATTCTCACTGATTAATATGCCAAAAATGGAATTTAAAAGCAGGCTAGTTTAACATCATCTGTGATTATGAAAATAAAACACACATGTGGAAAAACAGGGCTGGTGACGTCAGAATGAGACGAATGTTTGTTTACATGAAACAACAGTCAAAAACATTCCGAAAAAACTCTACAATAAGGAGTTCAGCAAAAAGCAATATTATCGCGGTTTTTTTTTTTTAAATACCGGGATTAGTCACAAATAATTTAAGCACTCTAGGAAAGAAATCCGAGTATAAATATATAAATGAAAGGTATAGAACGTATATATATATATATAGAGAGAGAGAGAGAAAAAGAGATGAAATCGAAAATGCAACTGGAGTCTTATTTTTTTTTTAAATATATATATTTATTTGGTTCCTTTACCGGTTTCGCAGTTCTTCTGCTTTTCAAAAGGTGAGTTGAGATGGAGGGTCTGTGGTTTTTCGCACATCTGCTTTTGAAAAGCAGAAGAACTGCGAAACCGGTAAAGGAACCAAATAAATATATATATATTTTTTAAAATAAGACTCCAGTTGCATTTTCGATTTCATCTCTTTTTCTTTATACTTTTACTCGTTTAGGACACCTCGGTTATTTTTCATTTTGTAAAAAAAAAACCTCACTTTCTAAAAATATATATATATATATATACGATATTAAATAAATGGAAACTATATTTATAAAACCATATTTATTTCATTATACATATTTCAGGGATACCAAATTAAAATATGGTATGCCTTCATCAGACAAAATACAATATATAAACAGTTTTATAAATAATTTTGACGTACCCTATTAGATGCAACCATTATTTTTGGAAGCTGTCTGGATAGTGAGATGTTTATAATTATTTTATTAGTTATAGTGTTAAGCACAGTTAGAAAAAGACGGAGAGAGAGAAGGAGAGAGAAAAAGAAGGAGAGAGAGAAAAAAGAAAACCTGGAGAAATACCGGAGAGAGAGATAAATGTATGTAGAAAAGAAAGATATAAATAGATAGGAGGAAATAAAAAAGAAATAAAAAAGAATATTATGGAAAACATTACAATAATTCCAAAAGCCGAAAAAGAAATAGAACTAGAAATATATTATGGTTTGCCCCCCCCCTTCTCACTAAATATTAAAACCCATATTGCTAAACTATTCTTTAATGCTCTTGACAAACGCTTCCCTAGAACACATAAATATCACTCAATTTTTAATAGACACACTATAAAATTAACTTACTCGTCCACCAAAAATTTAGCACAAAATATTAACAGAATTAATAATAGGAATTTAAAACCTAACCAAAATACCAATAATAACCCAAACAATATTCAATTAAATAACTGTAACTGTAGAAATAAATCTAACTGTCCGTTAAATAACAACTGCTTAGCTAAAAATGTAGTGTACAATTGTAATGTTAAAACTAATTTAAATTCTTTCAACTATGTTGGTTCCACCTCGACAGAATTTAAACTTCGCTTCAATAATCATAAGAATTCTTTCACAGATCCAAACAAAAAATCCTCAACTTCGCTATCTAGCCTACTCTGGCACCTTAAACGAGATAATATTAAATATTCGATGATTTGGAATATTGTCTCAAAAGGTACTCCCTTTAATTCCTCTTCGGAGAGTTGTGATCTTTGTATAGAAGAAATATTCTTTATATTAAAGTCCAAAAATTCCCTTAATTTAAGGAGCAATTTATTCAGTTGCTGCAGACATAGATTGAACTCAACGTTTAAATATAAATATAAATTTAAAATGTAGTATAATTAATTAAGAAATTTAGTTAATATATGAAACCTGACGATAAATCATTAGATTCCTTCACCTTTTTCATTTTAAACTTTCTTCCTAAATATAAACAAGGATATAATAAACTACTCTAAAATGTATATTCTCCCAATGTATTAAATAAAATATACGTAAGATAAATTTCTATACTAAATATAAGGGTATCCGTAGAATCACTGGGTCTTCTAAATCTTTTAAATTATTTTTATTTTTTTATTTGTTTTGACTCTGATAGCTTCGAATAACTTTCATATGTCTACCCTTGCAATATCTTGTTTGAGATATAGGTAGGGTAGATTTCTATAATAAATATATAAAACATATTATTTTAACTTGAGATACTCTATAGTGTTTTAAAGATATTTAATGCTTTGATATTTCTATATTAATATATTGATATTTGATTATCTCTATACAAAGGCCATATGTGTGTATTAACATGCATATAAAAGTTTTATAGGGTCTATTTATGTGTTTGTATATATGTCTGTATATATGCATAACGATGCTGGAAGACTCACGCAGATATTTATTTATACATATGTATGTGTATATATGATTGTGTGTGTATATGTTGATGTGTGTTGCAGATAGGCATAATATTAAATACATGAACGGTAATCATATATATGAGGACATGAATATTAATCGTATTTTTATGTATATATACTGTGAAATTTTTATAACACAAGAAATGTATAGAAGTGATCAAGTGAAATCATTTGTGTGTCTATATTATTGACTTGAGTAGACATAATTTCTTTTTTCAGGACGTACATATGTGTGTATATATATATACATATTTGTATCCGTATTTTTATAAATAGGGTCTTTTTTGAAGGTTTTAACTCAGATTTTGGTATATTGACCTCAAGGTTTTAAACTAAACATATGGTCATTATTGAACAATGTTATTTTCTCATATTATATATCTATGTCCCATTCATGAATATTGATATTTACATTTATATTATTCATTTCATATGAATTGTTAACTCAACTTAATATGACATGATGTAAAGTTGTCAATATATCCCCCTCTCTCTATATAGTATTTCCTCTCTCTTGAGTTTTTCTATCTGTATGATGAATTATTATCTCTCTGTTGCTTTCTTTTGTTTTTCTTATTTCTTCCTTTTTTCTTTCTTTTTTCTTTCTTTTTTATTTCTTTTTTATTTCCTCCTATCTATTTATATCTTTCTTTTCTACATACATTTATCTCTCTCTCCGGTATTTCTCCAGGTTTTCTTTTTTCTCTCTCTCCTTCTTTTTCTCTCTCCTTCTCTCTCTCCGTCTTTTTCTAACTGTGCTTAACACTATAACTAATAAAATAATTATAAACATCTCACTATCCAGACAGCTTCCAAAAATA
Source organism: Eledone cirrhosa (assembly GCA_964016885.1). Lineage (NCBI taxonomy): Eukaryota > Metazoa > Mollusca > Cephalopoda > Octopoda > Eledonidae > Eledone > Eledone cirrhosa. The sequence continues at coordinate 356,128,785 of OZ024741.1, forward strand.
ATGGTTGCATCTAATAGGGTACGTCAAAATTATTTATAAAACTGTTTATATATTGTATTTTATCTGATGAAGGCATACCATATTTTAATTTGGTATCCCTGAAATATGTATAATGAAATAAATATGGTTTTATAAATATAGTTTCCATTTATTTAATATCGTATATCTACTCCAAAAACTTGTCGAGTGGTTTATATCAGTTATAAAATATTTACTTGTTGTATCCCAACAATTTTAAATAGAACTTTTGCATATATATATATATATATATATATATATATATATATATATATATTAATAAAAGGAATTCAAACTTTGTCTGATTTACTCGTTTTATTTACAATCTTTTAAAATTTATAATGGTATTATAATGAAATAGTATGATAGAATATTAAATGTTAAGTGTTAATTGAACAAGTACTTTCATGCTTTCGCAATCTTCAGGTTCATAATGTGTGGTGACAGTCAAGTTTGCAATTTTCAACTGTGTATATATATATATATATATATATATATATATATATATATATATATATATATATACACAGTTTATAACGCACCAAAGTACTCAATACTTGAGGTAGTAGAGTACCCACTCTACTACCTCAAGTATTGAGTACTTTGGTGCGTTATGGTCCACCTGGTTCCTTACCACATTTCCTTCGTTATATATATATATATATATATATATGTGTGTGTGTGTGTGTGTATGTGTATGTGTATATGTATATGTGTACAACCTGTCTCATGGTCGGGTCGTTGGCGACTAAACTGGCAACCCCACCAAGGTTTCTTGGTGAGGGGGGTGACTTTGGACATCCTGCAGGACTAAAAACAAAACCTGTCAAAGGGCAAAGGAGCTCTTAAGAGTCAATGGCCATCCAAAATCACTGGGAGAGATGACCCCTTAGCCTTTGTCAAGGCAGAATTCTAGGAGAAGAAAAACTCTGATATAACACCTGCAACCCTGATGGTATCCAATGATGTTGACTTGTTCTTCTTTTTGGTAAATATCCTCTTGGTTAAGAGAGTGGGACTGGCTTTGTGCAGTGCCTTTGCTCACTATAAATGCTTCACGGCACAGGCATTGCTTTGTATCTGGAGATCTCTCTGCACTTGTCGTCACATGGTACCAAAGGTAAAGCACTATGTGTCAATAATTGTCACAAGTGTAGTGTTTGTACCAGAGTTTTCAAGTCGCTGGCTGGACTAAAAAGTCACACTCGTTCAGCGCATCGGTAGGGGTTCTCCTACATGGATATAAAGTAGTGGCCGTACTCGAAAACGAGTTGGCAGCCACCATATGTATATGTATATATATACTGTATATATAGACTGTATGTGTATATGTATGTTTATGTGTATATGTATATATAGACTGTGTGTATATATATATATACACACACAGTCGAGTTCGCTTAAGAGTATATCGGATAAGAGTATAGTTCGCATAAGAATATAGCATAATCAATTCCCGTTTATATATGTTCTATATAATTTAGTCCGAATAAGAGTATAATGAATACGGTAAAGTAAATTGGGCTTATAATGTAGCATAACCATTTTAAAACAATTCAAAATGATAATAGAAGTGGAGGAAGAAAAAGAAGATTATATTGAAACCGAATTAACTAGAAAGGTTCGTATGTATTATTTTTATATTTATAATATGAATGTGCATAGGTACCTAACATAACTTTAATCATTTATCAATATTTTAGATCTCTGGAAAAGAAGGAATAAATACTTTGTTGACTGTACGGTCCTATATGATACAATCGTTTGAAAAGTTTGAAAATTATACTGTCTGAGATCGAGGTATTGATTGAAAAAAAATTGCGAGCAATCGAGTGCAAAAAAGCATTTTGGACTATTTTTAGGAAATAAAAATTGCATACCAATATGTTGAAATATTGCTTAATTTATCTATAATTTGCAATAATTCTTGTTGAATTTTTTGGTGTAACTTTCTTTTTTTTTTACTTATAAATGCATTTTAAACGATAATAAATCGATTTTTAATCATTGAAACACTCAAAATAATAATACTATGGAATATTTTTACTTAGTCCGGATAAGAGTTTAGTCCGGTTAAGAGTGTACTATTTTCCATTCCCGAGGGTATACTCTTAAGCGGACTCGACTGTATATATATATATATATATATATATATATATATATATATATATATATATATATATATATATATATATATATATATATATATATATATATATATATATATATGCAGACTCGACTGTATATATATATATATATATATATATATATGCAGACTCGACTGTACATATATATATCCCACTTTCAAGCGTGAAACTAGTATTAACATTTGTACTGCCTCTTCGCTTCCACGTTGTTTTTTTTTAATTTTGTTTACTGTCTCAACTATAATATTTATATATATAAATATATATATATATATATATATATATATATATATATATATATATATATATATATATATATATATATGCAGTCATTGGGAAATGTCGCTGGTCATGCATAACCATCCTGTTGTGATGGCAACAAACATATGAATCTCTTTACTTATTAAGTTCTAGTAGGAGATGTATCAGCCTTCTGATTGGTTGATTTTGTAGGCTCTTGGGTAACGCTTAATTTTTGACAGATACTTAATTGTTGACAATACTTGATTGTTGACAGATTTACTGCCACATCTCAGCATGTGGTCCATTACTTCCTCTACAATCGTTAATTACTTTGCTGTTGGTCAGATCGACATTGGCGCCATTGTGTCTAACAAAGAAGGCAGTATTTGTGGCTTGCCTTTATGATGGAAGTCTCGTCATTGTTGCGATCATCCCATAATTAACTCGATAGCACATAGTATATCAAAATATCCTGCCTATCTTCTAATCTAGAGATTTTTAACGAACACGCAAACTACTATAATATAGCTTTACATAAGGCAAGCCACAAGGAGGAACTCAAATACATACCAGATAGAGACAGCAGCAACAAACCTAACGACAGCTACACTACCCGCACCCATAGGAATAACAAATATGGAACTAAACATGGAAATAGACAACGAACACCAGAAATAACCGAACACTAATATAGGGACCCCTAGGAACTATAGAAAATCCAGAGATAGGAAATACTTATCGTTCAATCCAATCTTCAACTCCTCTATAAAAACCAACCTACCTTCTACATTCTTTAAGCTAATTGACAGACACTTCCCTAAACTACACAAATACCATAGAATCTTTAACAGAAAAACTATCAAACTCTCTTACTCTACTGAAGCCAACCTAGAATCACACATACATAAAATCAGCTATAGAAGAATCTCTAAGGAAAATAACCTACCAACATACACCATAGCACCAAATATAAAACGCAAACACATAACAACATCACATCCACACACACGCCAGGGCGCATCGCAACAAAACATCAATAAACCTAAATCTCAGCCCATCCATAACAACATACAAAACCGCAACGGAGAACCTGCACACAGGAAGGCTTCCAACTGTAACTGCCACCTGTCGGATAAATGCCCAATACAAAATAGATGCCTGGAATCAAGTATAGTGTACCTGTGTACTATCAATTCGGGCAACTTAGCATGGCACTATATAGGTTCTACGGCTGGGGATTTCAAAAAAAGATGGTATGTACATAGACATTCTATGAAAACCCGTAGACTAGAGAACTCAGCAACGCCGGGCCAGTAAAATCTGGCAGCTTAAGGACACCAACCAGGAATATAGGATTAGCTGGTCGAAATTATCGGGAGCAAGGGCCTACGATAATGGAATGTCCCACTGCGGACTTTGCAATATGGAGCTGTTCCATATTTTAAAGTATGATAAATGCTTCTTAACAACAAAATAAAACGATCAATTTTCTGTAGACACAAAACAGCTACCAAGTTCAACAACTTCAAACCAGCATGATTCGATCCAGCAATCTCAGAATTCAAGCAGAACCACCCGGATTTAATGTACCAGCTCCACACCACCCCACTGTTGTTAGCTATCAACTGATCAACTGGTCATTAAATCAACATCATAAATCTCCCAACCTTTCTTTCACTCTCTCTCCCTATAGCCACATCACCTCCATTAAGATAAACAATCACTCTGCCCGACATTAACCACCAATATATTAACACCACCCCTTTCACTTTTTATTCTCTATCCATCTATCTACTCCTTCCCCGCCCTTAGCCCTACCCCTTATATCTCATCCTCGTATCATCATCCCCACTCTGTCTCCTGTCCCTTATCTCTTCCCCTCTCACTTAATTTTTATTTATTATCTTTTATCTGTTATTTGTTATTTTTTATTTCTTAATTTTTTTACTCTAATCCTCTGGGATTTGACCTCTACATATGTATTTAATGTTTCTTTTTATGTTATTGTTACCTCTACCGTCACCACTACTTTACACAGAGAAAAATACTGCAGGTAGCACATGGATAACATGTAATAAAATAAGTCCCTCATCAGTGATTTGCCGAAGATCATAGATATTTCATTGCATTAAAAATCATATATCTCACGTCGGTGCAATAATAACCAAAATAAGTTATTAGGACAATTAAAACGCGTAAAGCGAGTGAGACAGGAGAACAACAAAGAGTATAGCTAACCGTAGGGGAAAGAAACAAGCTTCAAAAATTATTCTGTTTAGCATAAGCTATATATATATATATATATATATATATGTGTGTGTGTGTGTGTGTATATATATATATATATATATATATATATACGTGTGTGGGTTTGCTCATCCGCGATGGTACGTCTCCGGCGCTACTATCCACCACAACACAGCATATACACACACCATCAACGCCACAGGTTGTCACCACAACCTCCGTACGACTTTCACTCGTCTCGCCGACTTTCTCATTCGCCTACCACACATTGCTTCCATCGCAATCCCTTAACTTCATCTGACCACTGTATCTAACCCCCACCTTTCAGTTCTTCCTTACAACTCTTCCACCACCATCACTTCCCCCACCAAACACACACACACACTCCACTACCTACCTTCATTTATCTCTATTCCATTTTAACCTCCGCCGCCAGCGTTACCGCCCACTACCGCACGGCGTTGATTCGTTCGCACTGACGTCTTCCTTCCACCTCTCTCCCCTACACATTTTTCTGATCGTTAAATATAACACACACCCTCACACAGCCTAGTTATTCCTTAGAACACTGCCACGAATCTCTCACACACCCACACACCCTAGTTATTCCTTAGAACTCTGCCACCCCCATCCCACACACCCACACACCCTAGTTCTTCCTTAGAACTCTGCCACCCCCATCTCACACACCCACACACCCTAGTTATTTCTTAGAACTCTGCCACCCCCATTTCACACAGCCACACACCCTAGTTATTCCTTAGAACTCTGCCACCCCCATCTCAGACACCCACACACACTATTTATTCCTTAGAACTCTGCCACCCCCATCCCACACACCCACACACCCTAGTTCTTCCTTAGAACTCTGCCACCACTCTCTCACACACCCACACACCATAGTTATTCCTTAGAACTCTGCCACCCCCATCCCACACACACTATTTATTCCTTAGAACTCTGCCACCCCCATCTCTCACACAGCCACACACCCTAGTTCTTCCTTAGAACTCTGCCACCCCCATCTCACATACCCACACACCCTAGTTCTTCCTTAGAACTCTGCCACCCCCATCCCACACACCCACACACACTATTTATTCCTTAGAACTCTGCCACCCCCATCTCACACAACCACACACCCTAGTTATTCCTTAGAACTCTGCCACCCCCATCTCACACAACCCACACACCCTAGTTCTTCCTTAGAACACTGCCAGCCTCATCTCACACACCCACACACCCACACACCCTAGTTATTCCTTAGAACTCTGCCACCCACATCCCACAAACCCATACACCCTAGTTATTCCTTAGAACACTGCCAGCCTCATCTCACACACCCACACACCCTAGTTATTCCTTAGAACTCTGCCACCCACTTCCCACAAACCCACACACCCTAGTTATTCCTTAGAACTCTGCCACCCACATCCCACATACCCATACACCCTAGTTCTTCCTTAGAACTCTGCCACCCCCATATCACACACCCACACACCCTAGTTCTTTCTTAGAACTCTGCCACCCCTATTTCACACACCCACACACCCTAGTTATTTCTTAGAACTCTGCCACCCCATCACACACACCCACACACTCTAGTTCTTCCTTAGAACTCTGCCAGCACTCTCTCACACACCCACACATCCTAGTTCTTCCTTAGAACTCTGCCACCCCCATCCCACACACCACACACCCTAGTTATTCCTTAGAACTCTGCCACCCCCGTCTCACACACCCACACACCCTAGTTATTCCTTAGAACTCTGCCACCCCCATCACACACACCCACACACTCTAGTTCTTCCTTAGAACTCTGCCAACCCCATCCCACACACCCACACACAATAGTTATTCCTTAGAACTCTGCCACCCCCATCTCACGCACCCACACATCCTAGTTATTCCTTAGAACACTGCCAGCCTCATCTCACACACCCACACACCCTAGTTATTCCTTAGAACTCTGCCACCCACATCCCACATACCCATACACCCTAGTTATTCCTTAGAACTCTGCCACCCCCATCTCTCACACACCCACACACCCTAGTTCTTCCTTAGAACTCTGCCACCACTCTCTCACACACCCACACACCATAGTTATTGCTTAGAACTCTGCGCCACCCATCTCACACACCCACACACCCTAATTATTCTTAGAACTCTGCCACCCCATCCCACACACCCACACACCCTAGTTCTTCCTTAGAACTCTGCAACCCCCATCATACACACCCACACACCCTAGTTCTTCCTTAGAACTCTGCCACCACTCTCTCACACACCCACACACCATAGTTATTGCTTAGAACTCTGCGCCACCCATCTCACACACCCACACACCCTAATTATTCTTAGAACTCTGCCACCCGCATCTCACACACCCACACACCCTAGTTATTCCTTAGAACTCTGCCACCCCATCCCACACACCCACACACCCTAGTACTTCTTAGAATTCTGTCACCCCGATCTCACACACCCACACACCCTAGTTATTCCTTAGAACTCTGCCACCCCCACCCCACACACCCACACACCCTAGTTCTTCCTTAGAACTCTGCCACCCCCATCGCACACACCCACACACCCTAGTTCTTCCTTAGAACTCTGCCACCCCCATCTCACATACCCACACACCCTAGTTATTCCTTAGAACTCTGCCACCCCCATCCCACACACCCACACACCCTAGTTCTTCCTTAGAACTCTGCCACCCCCATCTCACATACCCACACACCCTAGTTCTTCCTTAGAACTCTGCCACCCCCATCCCACACCCACACACCCTAGTTCTTCCTTAGAACTCTGCCACCCCCATCTCACATACCCACACACCCAGGTTATTCCTTAGAACTCTGCCACCACTCTCTCACACACCCACACACCCTAGTTATTCCTTAGAACTCTGCCACCCCCATCCCACACACCCACACACCCTAGTTCTTCCTTAGAACTCTGCCACCCCCATTTCACACACCCACACACCCTAGTTATTTCTTAGAACTCTACCACCCCCATTTCACACAGCCACACACCCTAGTTATTCCTTAGAACTCTGCCACCCCCATCTCAGACACCCACACACACTATTTATTCCTTAGAACTCTGCCACCCCCATCCCACACACCCACACACCCTGGTTCTTCCTTAGAACTCTGCCACCCCCATCTCTCACACACCCACACACCCTAGTTCTTCCTTAGAACTCTGCCACCCCCATCCCACATACCCACACACCCTAGTTCTTCCTTAGAACTCTGCCACCCCCATCCCACACACCCACACACCCTAGTTCTTCCTTAGAACTCTGCCACCCCCATCCCACACACCCACACACCCTAGTTATTCCTTAGAACTCTGCCACCCCCATCCCACATACCCACACACCCTAGTTCTTCCTTAGAACTCTGCCACCCCCATCCCACACACCCACACACACTATTTATTCCTTAGAACTCTGCCACCCCCATCTCTCACACAGCCACACACCCTAGTTCTTCCTTAGAACTCTGCCACCCCCCTCTTACATACCCACACACCCTAGTTCTTCCTTAGAACTCTGCCACCCCCATCCCACACACCCACACACCCTAGTTCTTCCTTAGAACTCTGCCACCCCCATCCCACACACCCACACACCCTAGTTATTCCTTAGAACTCTGCCACCCCCATCCCACATACCCACACACCCTAGTTCTTCCTTAGAACTCTGCCACCCCCATCCCACACACCCACACACACTATTTATTCCTTAGAACTCTGCCACCCCCATCTCTCACACACCCACACACCCTAGTTCTTCCTTAGAACTCTGCCACCCCCATCCCACATACTCACACACCCTAGTTCTTCCTTAGAACTCTGCCACCCCCATCCCACACACCCACACACACTATTTATTCCTTAGAACTCTGCCACCCCCATCTCTCACACAGCCACACACCCTAGTTCTTCCTTAGAACTCTGCCACCCCCATCTCACATACCCACACACCCTAGTTCTTCCTTAGAACTCTGCCACCCCCATCCCACACACCCACACACACTATTTATTCCTTAGAACTCTGCCACCCCCATCTCTCACACAGCCACACACCCTAGTTCTTCCTTAGAACTCTGCCACCCCCATCTTACATACCCACACACCCTAGTTCTTCCTTAGAACTCTGCCACCCCCATCCCACACACCCACACACCCTAGTTCTTCCTTAGAACTCTGCCACCCCCATCCCACACACCCACACACCCTAGTTCTTCCTTGGAACTCTGCCACCCCCATCTCTCACACATCCACACACCCTAGTTCTTCCTTAGAACTCTGCCACCCCCATCCCACATACCCACACACCCTAGTTCTTCCTTAGAACTCTGCCACCCCCATCCCACACCCCCACACACACTATTTATTCCTTAGAACTCTGCCACCCCCATCTCACACAACCCACACACCCTAGTTCTTCCTTAGAACTCTGCCAGCACTCTGTCACACACACACATGCACACACGCACTCCCTGCAATTACCCACAATTTCTTTCTTTATCCCATTTCACTACAGCTTTGCCTTTCTACCCGGATACATTTATTCCATTCAACATGGGCTTCGTGACTTTCGAACTCCTGGATTATACCCACTTCGTGGACTACGCACATGCCGTCATGTACACACATATAGATGCAACCACACAAACACACCAACACACGCACACACAAACATGCATACGCTCACACGTAAACACCTATACCAGAATACGCCCGCGCACACATATGTATGAAGACACACCTCCACCAACAACACACTTAACATCCACACACAAGCAAACGCACCATAACATGCACCCCACCAACACACAAACATCTACAGCACGTCTGCCTTCCTCAGCCCGACTCCACGACGTCGGACCCCCCCCCCCCCGCCTCTCTACTTCTTTATATTTTAATTTTCATTTTTGTAATTTCTTCCTAACAATATTTCACTGCCAAGGGCAGTGGTTTGGCAGTATCGGTAGAGCGTCAGACACCATGTTTTGCAGCATAGTTATGGCCCTTTGCATTCTGAGTTCAAATCCGCCGAGGTTAACTTTGCCTTTCATCCTTACTGGGTCGATAAAATAAAGTACCAGTGGTGCACTGGGGTAAACGCTGGCCTTGTGCCAAAAGTAGAAACAATTATTTCAACTGCCATTTATTTAATTTTATTGTTTGCATTTTTAACGTTATTTGCTTTGCTATTTTACTTTTCTGCTATTCCTGATGAAGGACAAATGCCCGATACATTGATTATGTAACTCATTTTCTTTCTCCAAGCGTGATACTAATACACTTTATGTTATTGCATCCTCTTGTTCGTTCGTTTCGTGTTTCCTTGACCTATATATATATATATATATAACGAAGGAAATGTGGTAAGGAACCAGGTGTACCATAACGCACCAAAGTACTCAATACTTGAGGTAGTAGAGTGGATAATAGGAACCAGTAAGATCCCGACAGCTGAGCTCAAGCCGTTTCGACGGCTAATTCTGGACTATATATATATATAGATATAGATATAGATATATATACAGATACTAACGTAACCACTGTAAACTTCTTAGACGTCAGCCTAGATCAACGCATTCAAACCATTTACAAACCCGAATGGTAGATTCGTCTATATTAGTGTGGGATCTTGTCACCCCACAAGTCAAAAACATGAGTAGAATTTTCGGTCTTTAATCTAGCAGAGAAATCATTAATAAAGCAGCCCCTATTACAAAGATGCCCTAAAGGCAAGCTGTTTTGAAGAGAAAATCAGCTACGATCCAGCCCAACACCACCGAATAGAAATAGTCACCTTTCTTGTTAAAGATTAAAACCAATTTCGACAGGGCCTTCTTAGCTTTAATAGGAAAACATTTCCCCATTAACCATATGTATCGAAAGTTATTTAATAGGCATAACCTTAAAATTAACTTTAGCTCCATGCCTAACTTAAAAAAGCATAATCACTACTAAACCTCCACTACTTAATGTGGCCGGGTTTCATAGAATAATAGGGATACACGCCTGCAAAACAGAGGCTATAATCTATGAGGCAGTCATATAAATCCAGAGCGCACCACCAAATTCGATATGCCATGCTTACGGGACAGTGGATCAAAGAGCAGTATAATGACCATACAGTGTTGTTCTGTAACCTGGATAAAAGAAACAACAAAAATTTACAGTTACATGTGGAAACTGAAAGAATGCTCTGTAGACTAAAACATCAGCTGGAGAATAGCAAAAAGATGCAGGCGCTATATAAACGGAACCAAAAAATGCGAGCTCTACAGCTAAGAAAATGTGGTTAATTTTGTAGAACTCATTGGAGCCTAATGGCTGCCTAAATACCAGAAGCGAAACATGCAAATCTAGCCCGCGCAGCTCAAAATTCGTCACCATTGGTCTCCACGCAATAAGAAACCAAAAGTATGCTAAAATTATTTCATTTCATATGCACCTGATAGCTGCGACAACACCTATCGTGTGACTGAAAGGCACAGCCAATGAGTTCCCCGAGGTAACCAGGAAAATTGACTGAACTTTAGGTCGTATACACCCAGTGGTACACTTAGGTATGAAAGTACCTTTCACATCGTGCATACATGTACACGTGTGAATATGTGTGCATATGTGCGTACATATATCAACATTTCACCTACCACCACTGCTAACAACACCACACAAACAATTCAAGTAAATTTAAGGCACATCTAATCAACTGACGTTATAAGTTTTTATGTACACATCGTCATTGTACGTATGAGTGCGAATACATTATAGGTTTAGGATGTGAGTATTTTCACATATCATTGTAGATAATAATTTATCCTCTACACACACATACAAATACATATATAAATCAGAGCATACAGGATCATATTTTCTGTGCATCATATTGAATTGCATAAAATAATTTTTTTAAAATACTTTATTAGACTAGAACGGCATTTGAAAGAGAAAAATAACTCTCCAAAACGACAGCACATGATCATTTTATCATATGAACACCGAAAGTAAACAACATTCCGGAAATACAGGGTGTCCCAAAAATATGTATACATTCTTCAACAGCATTCTAATAAGTATTGCCTGTACAGGCAATGAAAGTGTGTATATATTTTGGGGGGACACCCTATATATGCATTCAAAAGCTGATTACATCAGTATAAAAATCTCTTCTGAATTATAAAACCTCATGAAAGTATTTTGAAGTCATGCATGCATAGATCTTTAAATATATATATGTGTGTGTGTGTGTGTGTGTGTGTGTGTGTGTGTGTGTGTGTGTGTGTGTGTGTGTGTGTGTGTGTGTGTGTGTGTGTGTGTGTGTGTGTGTGTGTGTGTGTGTGTGTGTGTGTGTGTGTGCGTGCGCGCGCGTAATGACTCTACCAATTCACTGCCTTTAATTGTGTTTATATATACCGTATACGCCGGCATACAAGTCGACATTGGGAGCCTAAAAATATCTCTCAAAAACCAGGGTTTGACTTGTCCGCCGAATATAAAATGCGGAAGTATGCGTGCTCCTTCAACTGAACTACACCTCAGAATTTTAGGGTCTAACCAATGTGCCGGATCCACTTGTATGCCATCATATAAGGTAAGTTATATCATATGTACCAACTTTACTTTTCTATTTCGAATTTTTAAAGAATACTTCAAATTCTAATGTTTAGCTTATTGTTTATTTTTTCTCGATATAGTTTTTATTTTTACATTGCTCTTATTTTCTTGTTCTGTCTTGTTAACTTCTTCGATTGTCTGTGGTAAAACACAGTTTTTAGTTTCTGGTACACAAACTTGAAGCAAAATGGAAGCCAGTATACATCCGACTCCTATGATAATACCAGGAGCCCATGGAATAGCGAAAGCCTGCGGATGGAAAATTGAGTACATAAATATTGTATAAAACAAATTCATCGACTGACATACTTAACAATTTCACCAAATGGAACTCAGGAAATAATATGATCTTAACCAATGAGGAAAAGCAGGTATAACGAAACTGACTAATACATACAATCAGTACACATATATTCACCCCTATAGATGTCCACACATACACATATGTATACAAACACACATATATACACGCTATATAAACACACATATATACACGGCTGTTATATATATACATACATATATATATTTATATATATGTGCAACCACGCAGTATTCTTCTGTCTTCTCATGTTTTTTATATATATTTACCTCGGCTGCGTTTGTCTGTTTCTCTCTTACTGCTTCCCCGTTCTCTTCTCTCTCTTTCTCTCACCTTCTTTCGCCCCTCTGTCAGTTACACTTTCTCTCGACTGACCGCTTCCTCGCACTTCCACTCACTCACTCTCTGTTTCTCCCCTTCTCACTTCCTCCCGTTTGGCTTACAGTGGGTCTCTTCTTGCTTACATCTCACTCACGTCGGACGTCTGTACCTTTCGCTCATGAAATCCACCCAGCTTATGCCGACCAGGACTACCATGTTGCTTGTTTTTTTTCCTTTCTTTGGTTTGCTTTTATCCTTCTATGTTGTTTACTTGTCCCCCTCGCTTTACGCGATTTACTGGTCCCAATAACTTTTTTTAGTTATTGCTCGCACCAACCTGGGGTATATGATTTTTAATGCGATGAAATACCAATGATGGTTGGAAAATCACTGACGAAGAACTATTTTTATCATATGTAACCCATGTGCAACCACGCAGTATTCTTCTTTCTTCTCATGTTTTATATATATATATATATATATATATATATATATATATATATATATATATATATATATATATATAGAGAGAGAGAGAGAGAGAGAGAGAGAGAGAGAGAGAGAGAGAGAGATCCGCAGGGTGAAACATTTGTTCTCGGTATGGTGAACTTACTGTTGTAATACTTCTTATATATATATATATATATATATATATATATATATATATATATATATATACATATATATATTTATATATATATATAAATATATGGTGTGGCTGCAAACTCTGCTAAGAGTATTGCATTCGCTTGTCAGGTTACAGAAAATGGTGCACCTTTAGGTTACGGCCAGCCGCACGAACCTGTAACAGATCCTGAACAAGCAATTCCTAGGCTTTGAAGGTTTTTTAAGTGGAGGAATGTCTTGCACTCGACTAATCCCACTCTCTGAGCATCGAAAACACTTCCCGAAAAGGAGAACTTGTCATCATCATCGGATGCTTCCGAAGCCGCATGTTTTTGTTTTTTTTAAGAGTTTCCCTCTCCTAGAAAGGTGTTGTGACAACAACTGGGGGCCTTTCACTGTCTTGTATTTCATCCCCCCCCCATATATATATATATATATATATATATATATATATATACACACACACATATATATATATATATAGACAGTCAAATCGGACCGAGTAAACAATGTTTCCATTGGTCTTTCTATTTGTTAATACTATCTATCGGTCGCAACTCCAGGTAGAAGGAGCAGCATGAAATAAAGTGTCTTGCTCAATGACATAACACATCACTCGGTCAGGGAACCTCATGATTGCGAATCCACTATATATATATATATAAATGTGTGTGTGTGTGTGTGTGTGTGTGTGTGTGTGTGTGTGTGTGTGTGTGTGTGTGTGTGTGTGTGTGTGTGCGTGTGCGTAATCTGAATTTTTCGAATATTAATAATAATATTCAATTCGTTTGCAATTATGTAAACAAACCTCATTTTAAAGCCATGTCAGTAGAATGAGCCCTTCATTCTTGCTTTTGTGTTGACATGTAAACAAAACTGCAGACACTAATGTTTCTGGGTATTACCCTTCATCAGTACAGTTTACTGTTCACCTGCCAACTGTAGAGCTAGTGAAAATGTATGATATTTTCTAAAATATACAGTGACTGATCAGCCTGATTTGCATATTAGCAGACTGGCTGATCAGTCAGATCTGCATATTTATATATATATATATATATATAAATATGCAGATCTGACCTAGAGTCAAGGTTTTTTCTCATTTAATTCTAATATATATATATATATATATTTATATATATATATATATATATATATTAGAATTAAATGAGAAAAAACTTTGATTCTAGAAGTATAGAAAAGACAGACCAACATTTTTACAATCCAACTTTGCATATATATAGATGTCCCTACCATCGTATAATTCTTCCGCACACGAAACTATGGTTTCGAAGTTAGATAGAAAAACTTTTTCGTCTACCTAATACCCAGAATTAGTGTTTTTTCTCATTTAATTTTAGTTTTTAATATTGCTTCTCTGAGAGATTTCTTTCATTGATATGAGATGTTTCGGTATTAGAGACTAATTAACCTTTAATTAATATATGTGTGTGTGTTTATATATATAAACAACACAAAAAAACAAGATGGTGTAGGACAAAACAAAGGAGAGACACAAAATAACAAATTAGTCACTGAGGAGGTGACGAATATGTGACGAAAGATCTTTGACAATAAATAAACAACCATCCGGTTATTAAACCAACCAACCGGAAATTTGTAATAAATTGAAGTGAAAACCAATAGGTGCATGTGTGTTTTATTGGCAGCATGACCCTCCCAATGTATAACTATATATATATATATATAAATATATATATATATTTCGTATCTCCAGCGGTGGGAGGGACCGTCCTGACGAAGGCCGGTTAAGCCTGAAATGCATAGACGGTTGTCCCCCTTGCTTCTGCTGGACATCACCAGAGGGCGTTAGCCCCCGGGTGATTGCATAGCTACGGCTTCCTAAAACTGTATTTCTTTGGAGATACGAAATATTTATACATATTGTATAAAGCTATGCTTCAAGCGAAATCCTATTTCTTTTATATATATATATATATATATATAAATGATATAGATATTCCAGTAGGTACTAAGTACCCACGGAAATATATATGGTGTCTATAATAGTGGTTGTTCCATGGCACTAATTTGAGATACCAGAACTGTAAATATGAGCGGAACAAGTAAACATTAAACAATCTTTTAAATAAATTAAAATACGATTTAAATATTTACCTCTTCTAGTGCCATGACCGACGGTTTCGCTAATCATATATATATATATATATATATATATATATATATATATATATATATATATATAAAGTAATAATATTTTCGAATCAGCGAGCGAGTTTGAAATCATTATAAATGTAAGCTATCGCCGTATTTTGACTAAAGAAATTAAAGAAATTATTTAGCCTGATAGTGGGGTTAAGAACCCTCGACGTCAATACTCATCTTTTTCCATTTCTCCGAGGGTTCTTAACCCCACTATCAGGCTAAATAATTTCTTTAATTTCTTTAGTCAAAATACGGCGATAGCTTACATTTATTATATACTAGCATTAAAGCCCGGCGTTGCTCGAGGTCATTAAGTTAACAAAATTAGGTTGCACCACCCATTTTATGGCACCAATTTTTTGTCTGCCAGGCACTGGGTGAATGAATTGCAGACCTGGAAGCATGAGCTGCGCCAGCAGTGACAATTGTAGTTTCGCCTATGGATATTATCTCTGCAAAAAAGTGTTGAAATTTATTGTTTCACAGTACTTGCGCAACACGCGCGTAGACGATGCCAGCCGAACAACAGAGCTGCGATGGAGTTGTTCTGCATGGTTGTCTGTGTGTTTTCTAAATTTAAGACAGTAGGGAGGGTTGTGATATGAGGGAGAGTTAGCTGTTGTTTCTAGCAGGTTTAGTGACCTCATAGAGGATATGTGTTTTCTAAATTTAAGACAGTAGGGAGTGGTGTGATATGGGGGAGAGTTAGCTGCTGTTTCTAGCAGGTTTAGTGACCTCACAGAGGATATGTGTTTTCTAAATTTTAGACAGTAGGGAGTGGTGTGAACGGACAGTATCACCATCAAGCTTGGAAAGAGAAAGTAGCAGAAAGTATGAAGTTGTATAGATTTTGAATGGTAGTAGAAAGAGTTCAGAAGTTTAAATGAGAGAGAAAAATCGTAAAATATTGAGTTTTATCTATTTTTTGCGTAATTGTGGGTGAAATTGAAAAAATTATCTGCGTCATGACGCAATCGAAGCTATTTCGAATACTGATTTGTAAATTTCAATTGAAGAAATTCTATATCGTAGATTTCTATAACGAAGGAGCATGACCACACACTAAGCTTTATAGATTATGATATATATATATATATATATATATATATATATATATATGCAAAAGTTCTATTTAAAATTGTTGGGATACAACAAGTAAATATTTTTATAACTGATATAAAGCACTCAAGTATTTGGAGTAGATATACGATATTAATAAATGTAAAACTGTTATATATTGTATTTTGTCTGATGAAGGCATACCATAATTTAATTTGGTATCCCTGAAATATGTATAATGAAATAAATATGGTTTTATAAATATAGTTTCCATTTATTAATATCGTATATATATATATATATATATATAAATATATATATATATATATATATATATATATATATATATATTCATTAAAATAATAGATTAATATTTAAGCAAAGAATCGCTGCTTTCACCCTTAACGGGATCTTCTGAAATATTTGCTCTACGGTTTTGTATATTTTATATATATTATCCTTATCGAGCCCTCTTCAGATTTTAGTCTTCACATTTATTATTACTATATATATATATATATATATATATATATATATATATATATATATATATATATATAATAATAATAATAATAATAATAAGGGTTGACGGACCCAGCATATTTATCAATGCCAGTACCGGTTGTATCTCAGCGCACTCAGTGGGCAATGTAAGATACATTACCAGAGTATACACAGTTATTTGCCTCAACACAACACACGTAAAACGGGTGCCTATAAGATTCCCGGACTCGAGTTTCTGTCGCACTAATGCATCAGTAGGGTGCACTGCACAATCTGTCTGCATATATTATGCAACAATGCACAATCGGCTTATGCGGCTTCATCAGCGGGTATCGCCTAATCAATAACCAATCGATCGACATAATCCAAACACCGGCCCGTGCCGGTCATGACTGTTTGTGACAACCGACACGGTATATATATATATATATATATATATATATATATATATTACACTCTGTATAGCTCTACACCTCATCACAGAAGTGAACCTAAACATCGAGTGCTCTCCCGGGTGAACCTGCAGTAACTCCTAGTTACACCCCCTGGATATATATATATATATATATATATATATATATATATATATATATATATATATAACGAAGGAAATGTGGTAAGGAACCAGGTGGACCATAACGCACCAAAGTACTCAATACTTAGGGTAGTAGAGCTCAGCCGTCGGGGTCCTACTCGTTCCTATATATATATATAAGTAAGATGTATGGTAGGTCGTATGTGAATCGCGATGATCACGTCTGACCTACCAAATATGTGACGGTAGCTAGTTAAGCTCTATGCGTATACGCATGAAAAAGAACAAAGGAACTATTATGACATTACAACAAGTTTATTGCCGACAGCCGTTTCGTCCGACCACATGGTGGGACTTTTCAAGGCATATGTGATTGTAAGATCATTATTTACATCAACGTATCACTCAAGGCAAGCAGTTTGAAATTGTGGTATACATCAGCAGCTCGGCTTGTATAGTTGGGGTCTATATTCTAAGGGGGCTCTTTTATATTAGTTGTCGGGGTCAGGGATTGAAGGTTAAAAATTAGATAATATATAATTTACGCATTAACAGTAAACTAAAAGACTTGGGGTCCCGCAGAAGCACCTTAAAAAATCCCTCAATAAGTGCATAAAGCTTACAGGCTCCCATAAACCTACTAAACTAGAAGAAATTAAGAGGCTAATAAAATAAAAAATAAAAATATATCAAGTTTCCCTAAAAAAATATATAAAGTTTCCTATGAAATTCCTTCGAGAGAAAAAAGTTTTTTTCCGAAAGAAAAAAACTTTCTTCCCCCGAGATCACGTTTACAAATTTCAGAAAACTTACGAAGTTTTGATATTCCCTACTAAGTTGAAAGAAACTAATCAATTAAAGGTTAATTCAAAGAGCCTTCTATAATTCTCTCAGAAAAGGCCCCTTTAATATTTTTAATAGGAGCTTCCTCCGAGAGACCCTTCGAAGAATTAAAATTTTAGAGAGCCTTTAAGGATATATATAAAAACGAATTGAGGAAAATTATACATTAAAAGTTAAAAATTACGGTATTTGGGATATCCGAGGAATTTTCAAAGTGCTGCTGCAACAGATACAACTTAGGCATAATAGATACAATAATTAAAGTAATTTAAGTAATTTAATTAGGGAGCAATTCAAAGAGTTTATCAAGTTGGGCAAGATTAAAGAGAGTGGTAAATAAGAAAATACATAAGCAAAAAGACAATAATTAAAAATGTATTTTTAAGAAGGTATAAGGTAGCTTCGATAATCTAACAATGTATTATCACAAAAAATTATTATAAAATTATTGATACAAGATTAACAAAGTCTTTGTTAATATATATATATATTGTTATACTTTGGGAGGGTCATGTTGCCAATAAGAAACACACGCACCGGTTGCTTTCACTTCAATTAATTATATATTTATAAATTTATAAATTTACAAATCTACAAATCTGTAAATTTCTGGTTGGTTGGTTGGTTCCACAACCAGATAGTTGTTTATATATAGTCATAGTCCTTTCGTCACACACTCTGTGACCTCTTCAGTGACTGGGGATTCCTTTTTTTGTTTCTGTGCCTTTCCTTTCTTCTGTCCTACGCCATTTTGTTTCTGTGTGTGTGTTGTGTGCTCAGTTTGCGCATGCGCCACATCCGGGTGTCTGTGTGTGTTTGTGTTCATTTATCTATTTGTTTATTTATTTACATGTTGTTGGTTGGTTGTTTGTTCTATGTGTGTGTGTGTTTTCATTTTGTCCTTAATTGTAAGTTGTGATGTTGCTGTTCCACTCATATTTTCTATTTAATTTTGGTTGTAATTCTTTTATGTTTACTGCCTCTGTAATTTGTCTAAACATTGCATCTTTTCTGTGTGTAGATTCTATTTTTATTTCTATGTTCTCTAATTTACCCTTGTGTTCTATCTTAGCATGTTGGTAGAGTACAGATGATTCTTTATTATCTTGAAGGTCTCGCCAGTGTTCATTTATCCGTTCCCCTATACTACGAGCTGTCTCACCTATGTACACTATATTTTTGTTTCTACATTGTCCTTCAGTACATCTTATGCTATACACTACATTTCTAGTTTTACAGTTAATATGGGGGCTTATTTTACAGGTTATACATTTCTTATCTATACATGAGGGTCTTTGGAACGGGTATGTCTTGCTAATAAGTGTTTTTACGGAGGTACCTGGTCTTTCTACTATCTTAATATTGAGTTTATGTTTATTTAGGGCCCTTCTAAATTTGTAGGCTAGTTCGCCTCTAGGGGTTGTATTGATGAACATTACACTCTGGTATTTATTGCTATCATACCATGAGTTTATTCTATTGGCCTTGTTCCTAGTTCTTTCTATTCTATTCCAAGATTTGCTCCTATACAAGGGGCAGGTCCCATTATTTACCATTTTTTCCCATTTGGTTCTGGCTCCTCTATACACTCTGATTCTATCTCTCTGATTGTAGCCAGAGAACTGCATACGGTGGATGAAGTGTTGTATGTGTCTCTCTAGTTCTTCGGGGTTGCACATGCGGGACACATTTCTCATCACCCGTACCAAATCCGCAATCAGTATGTTGATTTTGGTATGGTCCGAAATGGCCGAGTTTCGGTGGATCAGATGTTTGGAAGTCATGGGTTTGGCATAGTGGGAATGGAGGATTTGTTTTTGGTTGTTAATGGTATCTAACCAGAGCTCTGTGTCTAGCACAGGTAATCGATGGTTGGGGTGTCTACTTGGGTAGTCTATAGTAACTCTAATGCTCTGGTGGATGGAGTTTGCTATTTGCTGGATGCTTTCCATTGTGTTTTTCTCTAGTTCCTGACTGTTCTCTAGTGGGGGTGTCTTAACTACGATGTTTATATCATCTACGTAGCGGGAGTACATTATCAGGGTTAAGCTGTCTTCTAATTGTTCTTTAAGTTTAAGTTTAAGTCTACTGTCCCACCATACCATGAATAAGTTAGCTATGTCGCCTGCAATGCTAACACCAATGGCTGCTCCTTCCTCTTGGGCATATGTTTTTCCATTAAATTTGAACATATGTTCCTTAAGGGTTAATTTTATGCTGGCCCCTACCGCATGTGCAATCATTTTCTTCAGTTCATCGTGGTTTTCGGGTGTCCGTATGGCTCTGGTCCACCCGTTCCATCTATCTGTGTGGGTTTTCTTGGCCATTGAGGTAATGGTAGGTGGTCTGCCTCTTGCTGGTCTTGTAGGGCACAGGTTGCTAAGGTCATAAGTGTCTAGGTAACTATTACTATGGGTAAGCTTAAATAGAAGTCCCAGCTCACTGGTATCAATCCCACGGAACTCAACCTTGCTCTCGCTGATCATTTCTCCACAGCAAAATCCACGTCAATAGATGGATACAGGGACACAACACACGATTTCAGATAAAGAATCTTGCTAAACAAATTCAGAAACGAAATATCGTAAGCCTTAGCCAGGCTAACAAGATACTGAAAACCACCACGTTCTGTTGTCTACGAAAAACCATAACATCTCGACAACTATACTTCATAAAGCAGTGTGCCTCCTCCAGAATCTACACCAACACCATCAATACCGACGTTAGATTACAACTCACCAAAAAACAAGCAGATAGGCTAAAACGAACATTAATTCTAAACATAAAAAAGAAGATCTATAGAGAATTAAGTCATCAAGAAAAACAAAAGCGTAACCTAATACAAGAAATAGCTAGAATCACCACACCAAGAGAGAAACTAATATTTATAAGCCTTATACGCCCTGAAGAACAGTACGTTACTCAAGAATGTGATAAGCACTTTAACAGGAAACTAAAGTGGCTTAAACAGGCAAAGCTAAATCAGGATACTATAGAGTATACCAATAGATATCCCGACAAAATTGACGGTATCAACATGGCCGACACCTCATTATCAGAAGAGTTAAACAACAAAAACACCAACATATATGGGAACGCAAAAATAGATAATGATGAAATGTCTGTGTTATGTTTGCCGCCGAAATTTGCGACATTCAAGAAGGTAAATATGATTAGTTGTCTGTCAGAAATAGAAAAATCATTTACAAAACTACGCTGGAGCATCAAAAACAAAAGCAACAATATACGCACACATATATAACACACATCCCAACAACAACAACAATAGCAACATACCCAGAAACAACAACACACACATCAACAACAACAACAATAGCAACATACCCAGAAACAACAACAACAGACACGCAGACACAAACAACAATAACAACACACACAACAACGATAACACACACGGAGACAACAACAACACACATCAACAACAGCACACATCAACAACAACAACACACACGCATTCAATGCCTCTCACCACCACCACAATCTTAACAAACACACAGACACAGAAAACAAGTAATGACAGTAGCACAGAAATCACAGAAATAAGGGAAAGTAATAGGATTAAAAGGAAAAGGAGAAGGGAGACTAAGGACAAAGAGAATAACCAAGACGAACACACAGACACACAAAATAGGGTAGATAACAACATTGAGCCAGTGGAAAGAGACAGGAGTAATTATGAGAGACATAGAAACAACCATGAGGCTGTTGGTGGAAATAGAAATAGAAACAACACAACTGACAATAACAATAGCACTAGTACACATAAAGCAGCAGCCTGGAACTCTCCGTTTTATAATCCCTCCGATAAATCATTCGACCTGCGACGAGTCCACGCCACGACTTTACCATTTAACAAACGCACGCAGTTGCCGTCGCAGGTCGATGAACAAACAGAAGCACAATTTAGTATAGCTAGATCCGAACTTAGAAATATTATAGAACAGTATAGCAAGAAGCATAATAGAATAGAGGCCCAGCAACTGGGAGAAAAATCTGCAAATGGCTTGCGTAAGCTCATGCAGCGCTCACGTAATGGAGAGATAGCATGCTTTCCAACAGAGAAGTCTGGCAGAATGTCGGTTGACAGCCTGCCAAACTACATCCAGGCAATGCAACCCCACATCACTAACACAAGAGAGGTAACACCACAGGAGCATGAGGATAGAGAAAAAGCCCTCAATGCCCATATGGTGATGTGGACGAATATAATGTAGATTCTGGAGGAGGCACACTGCTTTATGAAGTATAGTTGTCGAGGTGTTATGGTTTTTCGTAGACAACAGAACATGGTGGTTTTCAGTATATTGTTAGCCTGGCTAAGGCTTACGATATTTCGTTTCTGAATTTGTTTAGCAAGATTCTTTATCTGAAATCGTGTGTTGTGTCCCTGTATCCATCTATTGACGTGGATTTTGCTGTGGAGAAATGATCAGCGAGAGCAAGGTTGAGTTCCGTGGGATTGATACCAGTGAGCTGGGACTTCTATTTAAGCTTACCCATAGTAATAGTTACCTAGACACTTATGACCTTAGCAACCTGTGCCCTACAAGACCAGCAAGAGGCAGACCACCTACCATTACCTCAATGGCCAAGAAAACCCACACAGATAGATGGAACGGGTGGACCAGAGCCATACGGACACCCGAAAACCACGATGAACTGAAGAAAATGATTGCACATGCGGTAGGGGCCAGCATAAAATTAACCCTTAAGGAACATATGTTCAAATTTAATGGAAAAACATATGCCCAAGAGGAAGGAGCAGCCATTGGTGTTAGCATTGCAGGCGACATAGCTAACTTATTCATGGTATGGTGGGACAGTAGACTTAAACTTAAACTTAAAGAACAATTAGAAGACAGCTTAACCCTGATAATGTACTCCCGCTACGTAGATGATATAAACATCGTAGTTAAGACACCCCCACTAGAGAACAGTCAGGAACTAGAGAAAAACACAATGGAAAGCATCCAGCAAATAGCAAACTCCATCCACCAGAGCATTAGAGTTACTATAGACTACCCAAGTAGACACCCCAACCATCGATTACCTGTGCTAGACACAGAGCTCTGGTTAGATACCATTAACAACCAAAAACAAATCCTCCATTCCCACTATGCCAAACCCATGACTTCCAAACATCTGATCCACCGAAACTCGGCCATTTCGGACCATACCAAAATCAACATACTGATTGCGGATTTGGTACGGGTGATGAGAAATGTGTCCCGCATGTGCAACCCCGAAGAACTAGAGAGACACATACAACACTTCATCCACCGTATGCAGTTCTCTGGCTACAATCAGAGAGATAGAATCAGAGTGTATAGAGGAGCCAGAACCAAATGGGAAAAAATGGTAAATAATGACATAAATGGGACCTGCCCCTTGTATAGGAGCAAATCTTGGAATAGAATAGAAAGAACTAGGAACAAGGCCAATAGAATAAACTCATGGTATGATAGCAATAAATACCAGAGTGTAATGTTCATCAATACAACCCCTAGAGGCGAACTAGCCTACAAATTTAGAAGGGCCCTAAATAAACATAAACTCAATATTAAGATAGTAGAAAGACCAGGTACCTCCGTAAAAACACTTATTAGCAAGACATACCCGTTCCAAAGACCCTCATGTATAGATAAGAAATGTATAACCTGTAAAATAAGCCCCCATATTAACTGTAAAACTAGAAATGTAGTGTATAGCATA
The DNA here is from genome assembly GCA_964016885.1 of Eledone cirrhosa. NCBI lineage: Eukaryota > Metazoa > Mollusca > Cephalopoda > Octopoda > Eledonidae > Eledone > Eledone cirrhosa. The sequence continues at coordinate 356,153,224 of OZ024741.1, forward strand.
AGATGTACTGAAGGACAATGTAGAAACAAAAATATAGTGTACATAGGTGAGACAGCTCGTAGTATAGGGGAACGGATAAATGAACACTGGCGAGACCTTCAAGATAATAAAGAATCATCTGTACTCTACCAACATGCTAAGATAGAACACAAGGGTAAATTAGAGAACATAGAAATAAAAATAGAATCTACACACAGAAAAGATGCAATGTTTAGACAAATTACAGAGGCAGTAAGCATAAAATAATTACAACCAAAATTAAATAGAAAATATGAGTGGAACAGCAACATCACAACTTACAATTAAGGACAAAATGAAAACACACACACACATAGAACAAACAACCAACCAACAACATGTAAATAAATAAACAAATAGATAAATGAACACAAACACACACAGACACCCGGATGTGGCGCATGCGCAAACTGAGCACACAACACACACACAGAAACAAAATGGCGTAGGACAGAAGAAAGGAAAGGCACAGAAACAAAAAAAGGAATCCCCAGTCACTGAAGAGGTCACAGAGTGTGTGACGAGACAGACATACATACATATTGTGTCCATTCTATTCGCAGAAACGGTGGTAGTAGTGTGGAAGGGGCTCGTGATCAAGTGGCTAGAAGACAGCTAGCGGGGTGGTTACGACGCTATAGTTCTTTATTTATTTTACGTTCTTCAACTTTGCTCCACTGTTTTATCATTCTTAATTCTCCATGTCAACCTTCATGTTCTATCACTCTCATTCCTTCTTTTCTTTTCTCTCTCTATACATCTCTCATATCTCATATTATGCTTTGCACTCTATTACTTTCTCTCTCTCTCTCTCTCTCTCTCTCTCTCTCTCTCTCTCTCTCTCTCTCTCTCTCACACACACACTCACTCACTTTCTCTTCTTCTTCTCTGGCCGTTCTTCCGTTTATAAGAGGTCACACACACACACACACACACACACACACACACATATATATATATATATATATATATATATATACACACACGCGTACACTAACATACAAACAGACATACACACACACTTCTCCGTATAAGACAAGAGCTGAAAAATATCTTTCAACATGTTAAACAGACGTACACACACATTCCTACTGACCGATTTCATTCCCTCTACCACGAAAACTCTGCTACACACACACACACACACACACACACACACACACACACACACACACACACACACACACACACACACACACACACACACACACACACATACACACACACACACATATTTGTCTTAATAGAAATTTTTCAGTGACTTCTCAATCAGGCGAAAAAGGACACTCTTCGACAAACCTACATTTGGCGCAAAATCAATTTTTAACATTCACGTGACCTCTACCGACCAATCAAAATTGTTTTGACTACAAGAATTTTTGCAATACGAATTGGCGCGAAATTTATAGTACTTATTTACGTGACATTCAACAACCAACCAAATCTTAATACCTCTGGAGCCACATTTTTCACATAAAACAGAAAGAATTTCCAAAACTGATCAGATTAGAGCAAACATCACGGGCGCTCTATCTCAAAATTATTTTTGAAAAGCATTAGAAATGCGCAACCGGTAAAAACTTAAAACTAAAACTGAATACTAACCAATACTTATTACTAATTTATACTTATTCCTAATTAAACTATTTTTCACTGGGAAAAATTTGTCAGCATTTTCTTTTCCTTTTACTAATATATTACAACTCGTGTGTTACACCTCTATTTTTATAAATATATATATATATATATATATATATATATATATATATATATATATATATATATATATACATATACATATATTGAAAGAGATATTAAGGTGTGGAGAGTAAAAGAGAGTTAGAGATGAATATACTTCACACATCCACCAATTTAGGAGAATGGTTAGCCAATTAAATCGACCCCAGTACTTCGCTGGTACTTTATTTTGTCGACCTTGTAAGGATGAAAAGTACAGTTGGCCTCGGCTGAATTTGAACTCTGAACGTAGAATCGGAATGAATACCGTCACTCTAACGATTCTGCCAATCCACCGCCCTATATGCGCTTTCTAATGAAGGCCATTGATGAACGTGCTTATAATGATTTTCACATGGTTGAAAACGTACGTGGTGATATTTTAGATTCAACATATTGATTGGTGATTCACTTACCAATAGTTTGAAGAAAGGTGCTTCCATACATACAACCCGCATGAAAGTCGTCGTAAAGCCATTACCAACACTTCTGCAACGACAAGATTTTTATCATTAAAAACAATGTTAGGTAAAAATGTGTAAATCGATAATTATGTCAAACAATTGAAGAAAGGATCGACCAATCTGTTAAATCCTTTACAAAATAATGCCTCGTTTCCCTGTTTCTTTAAGTTGTTTCGAAATGCAGCTGTAATTATAATGATTCTTCTCTCTCTCTCTCTCTCTCTAGTTTTCTAAAGTTTTACAGCACGAATCGAAACCTAGGTAAGAAACTCATACAGTTCCTACTTACCTCAAATATCAGTGGATAGAATGCATTTTCTTTATTACGTGCCGGTCGCCATCGAAAACTCTGGTGTCCTCGGTCACCGAACTGCCATTTTCCTCCACAAAATAGGGAAGTCTGTATCATGCCTGAGGAAGGAGCAGCCTGTGTCGCCTGCTGCAATGTTTTCGCCATCTTGAACGAGGGTGTGATTCAGATATTTCGCCTAAACAGGGCTGTAGTGTCTGCTCCTAGCTCCCCCTTCTATTTACTTTCATTACAATTTTTTGATTGCAAACATTATATAATCAAATTTATGCAAATTTCGACACCTCATTTAAAAATCTAAAATGTTTTTATAAATTGAATTATAGTTGGTATATAGGGCGCTGTGATGGTGGAAATGTAGATTAAACAGTTAAAATGAGATTGAAATTCGAAATAGAATTGAACTTATAGAAATGTAGATATTGAATCCATACATGAATTTGAGCTTCTAAAACATTTTAAATACTATTTTGCATTTCCACAAAAAACAAAGATAAGCCTGATGTCACATTATTTCTTTTTTTCTAACAATTTGAGGGACCACAGAAGGTTAAAAGGCAAAGTTGATCGTGGCGGGATTCGAACTCCGTAGAAAGTCGAACTATATACCTCAAAGCATTTTAACTGTCGCTCCATCGATACCGCCAGTTCACCACCACCCCCGTGGTACATTAATAGAAACAGATATTATATGTGCTCCCTTACCGTATTTGTGTAGGATATAGTTCTGAAGTGTAGACGTAATCAGTGCAGTTGGCAGCATTCAGTCCTCCAAGAGATAAAATATACAATGCTAGGATGGCGTATTCCATCGTTTTGCTCTTCTCTGAGAAAAAAATTAAAAAAAACAAAAAAAAACAAAGTGTGTTAAAGCTGAAAGGAACTTTATTTAAACAAAGAATTCATCTAATGACGATAAAACAATTAAATAACACAGACACAATATCACACATTTTTGGAAGTTTATATTCTTCAATTATATTGATGTCGGTAACGTTCTTTTATTGACTTTTCCATCATTTTATTGGCTGCTTCAGGAATAATGGTAAGATAGACGGCGGCAGAAAAATGGTAACTATAACATTAAACCTTTAACTCAGTCCCACATGAATAGATCCTCAAAACGCTGAAAGTTCGCACATTTCATGAGCTATATATGGTAAACCCCTTTTTAGGCACAAGGCCAGCAATTTGGCTAGAGAGGACATTTTATTATATTGACCCCAGTACTTGATTGGTACTTTATTTTATCGACTACGATAGGATATGAACTCAGAACGTAAAGGATCGGAACAAATACTGCAAACGTATTTTGTTCGACTCTCCACCCATACTGCCAATCTACCAACCTAACACCTTAATAAAATAAGGATTTCTAATTTAGACACATGGCCAACTGTTTTGGTGGAGAAGAAAGTCGATTTTATCGAACCTAGGCAAAGCTGACCGGCGGGATTTGAACTCAGAAAGTAAATGGTCGTAACTAAATATAGAAAAGCATTTTATCCGACGCTCTAATGACTCTGCCAGTCCACCACCTTAACACCTTTTAAAATAACGATGAAGAAATGTGAAATAGTTGTTGCGGTTCACATTACATCTTGGTTGTAAGACACTTTCGCGGAAATATCTAATGAGATAACTCTTTCTTTGAAGACATCGGCTGTGTTCAGACCTAAAGAGGGGTGGGCTCCGCCTGCTTAAAACGCCCAAGAGTACGGCGCTCCTACGACTCAAGAAGTTATGAGTCCATACATATAATTCTTTGCTGTAATTACTGTAGCATGTATAAAGAAGAGAGTCACAATAGTAAGCTCAAACTTTCTCTTTTGAAGACAATCATAGAGAAATAAGACCGTAATGTAACTCTCACATTGAAAAGTGTAAAAACAAAAAGTTCAATGTCAACATGACGACCTAAAGAATGTTAATGTTAGTAGAATGGAATTGACTTCCGTCAGTTTCGATGATGAGTGTTCCAGTTGTTCGATCAACGGAACAGGCTACTCGTAAAATTATTCTGTAAGTGGATGAGCAGTATACAGATACGTGAAACCTTAACGTAATACCCAGGAAGGGAGATTCAGCGTGACCAAATGTGTAACCGTGCTCGCCCGTTCAATTATAGGTACAGTCCACCTTATGGACTTTCAAATAGTTTCTGTCTACACAAGTTCACTCACAAGGCTTCAGTTGAGATGCCACGTAATGGGATCGAACCCAGGACCTAATGATTGCGAAACGAATTTCTTAACCATTTAGCCATGCCTACGTTCCCCTAACAATTACGACAACGATGACAAAAGCAACAGAATCAATAATGTGATGACAAAATCGATAATTTTTTTTTTAATAACGAAAAGTGTATAGAATAGAAAAAGTGATTACTACCTGCCAATATCTCGATCAAAGATGTAGAAATAATGCACACGGAAACAAATGTCCTAAACGTTTGAAGGGTTTTTTTGTGGCCGAACCTAAGAAAGGGAAACTATTGTGACATATATATAATTATATAACCGTACATACTAGTTAGGAAATTACAAGTACAATCCATTAATGGAACAGTAAAAATATGTAAAACATTCCAAACATTCTGCATCTAATAACTGCATATACACTTGTACAGATACAAAGCATATACACATGCACACATGCAACTCAACGCATCCACATCCATACATACAATAACATCCATACGTGCACACAGATGTATACAGATATGCATACATATCTACCTAGTTGATGTTGTGTAAATTCCAATGAGAGTGTCTTGTATCTATGTTAGAAACCGACTCTCTCTCTATTGCCAAACATTTTTGAAATTATAAAATCAGAAGAACATATATACATGTAAAACATTCCAAAGATTCTGCATGTAATAACTCCATATACACTTGTACAGATACAAAGCATATGCACATGCACACATACAACTCAAAACATCCACATCCACACATACAATAACATCCATACCTGCACATGCAGACATGCATACATATCTACCTAGCTGATGTTGTTTAAATTCCAATGAGAGAGTCTTGTATCTATGTTAGAAACCGACTCTCTCTCTATTGGCAAAAATTTGTGAAATTATAAAACCAGAAGAACATACATACATGATGACTGCCCCCTCGTTATCGAGTATGGACATTGCATGATATAACATTATTAAGAATTATTAATTAATGCTATCGTGCAATGCCTGCGCGTGAAGACTTTGTTTAAAGAGAGGAAAGACTGTGCACTGAGCCAATCCCACTCTCTGAGCGACAGTAGCTATAACCCGAAAAGAAGAAAAGATCAACATCATCGGTAACTACTGAGCCGTAGGTTTTATGTCGGAGTTATCCCAGTTTCCTGAGTTGCCTTCTCCTAGAAGAATGCCCTGGTAAAGGCTAGGGGTCCTTCACTCCCAGTTGTTTAGCCGCGCGATTGGGTATGCAACCCGATTATTTCTATGTCCCCTTGCATATACATATACATGCACACATGCATATACATATATACATAAACATACATATGTACATGTGTATATACATATTTACACATTTTTGGATGGCCATTGACTCTTATGAGTTCTTCCGCCCTTTGTCAGGTTTTGGTTTTTGTCCTGTAGGGTGTCCAAAATCACCCTCCTCACCAAGTAAACATGGTGGAGTTGCCGGTTTAGTCACCGACGACCCGACCATGCGACAGATTGTACTGAGTTACATGTTACCAGTAGCACTCAAGAGTGACCCGACATACATACATACATGGTGGCTGCCAACTCGTTTTCGAGAACCCCTACCGATGCGCTGAACGAGTGTAACTTTTTAGTCCAGTCAGCGACTTGAAAACTCTGGTACAAACACTACACTTGTGACAATTATTGACACATAGTGCTGGGCCCAGGGTACCATGTGACGACAAGTGCAGAGAGATCTCCAGATATAAAGCAATGCCTGTGCCGTGAAGCTTTTATAGTGAGCAAAGGCACTGCACAAAGCCAGTCACACTCTCTTAACCAAGATGATATTTACCAAAAAGAAGAACAAGTCAACATCATTGGATACCATCAGGGTTGCAGGTGTTATATCAGAGTTTTCCTTCTCCTAGAATTCTGCCTTGACAAAGGCTAAGGGGTCATCTCTCCCGGTGATTTTGGATGGCCATTGACTCTTAAGAGCTCCTTTGCCCTTTGACAGGTTTTGTTTTTAGTCCTGCAGGATGTCCAAAGTCACCCTCCTCACCAAGAAACCTTGGTGGGGTTGCCAGTTTAGTCGCCAACGACCCGACCATGGGATAGGTTGTACTGGGATACATGTTACCAGTAGCACCAACTGGTGACCTGACTGGTGACCATACATACATACATACATACATACATACATACATACATACATACATACATACATACATACATACATACATACATACATACATACATACATACATACATACATACATAGGCTGTATCTTATCAACAGGGTGGTGGACATTAGCAGAAACAATATTGGTCTCCAAGAACAAAGACACCCAGTTGGTAAAAAAACTACAACCCATTGCATATCAGAACCTAATGTATAAAATGTATGCTACCTGCCTGAACTTATTTCTCTAAATCACTGTGACAATAATAACATAATCACAGATGAGCAAGCAGCTGGAAAAAAAGGAGATTGGAGTGTGCTGAACAACTCCTAATTAACAAAACCGTGGTGTCAGAGGTACAGTGACATAAGAAAAATATGGTTATAGTCTGGCTGGACTACAGGAAAGCATTCAATTCTATTCCCCTACACTTGGGTGATATAGGCCCTCCGACTTGCTAAAGTCCCTGGAACTATTATCAGAGCCATAGAGAACCTATTTTCTTCGTGGCCTATTATCCTAAAGTTAAATACAGAGAACACTGATAAAATAGAATATTACAGGGGTATATTTCATAGTGTTACTATTTATACTGTCATTAAACGCTTAGCCCTTTCTGCCCAAGAAATATGAAGGATATATAATTGGTTCATAGGAAGACAGGAATACAAACCTAACCCATAATTTCTTTGTAGATGACCTGAAACTCTATGCCAAGAACATAAATGGGATGAGGTAAAACCTTGACCTACTTACGACGTTCTCGAAATATATATGAATGGAGTTTGGGCAGGATAAATATTCATATATTATTGTAAATCGGGGAAAAACTATAATCCAATCTAGCAACATTTCTATCAATAGCCTAACTGGTTCACCGATATCTGACGAGGACTACTACAGATACTTAGGGAAAGATGAAAAATATATCCTATGGTGGTATTTGTAACAAGGAATGTGTAACCAGGGAATATAATACCCGAATAAGAAAAATATGGTCTTCTGAATTTTCTGCACACAATAAATCAGTGGCCCACATTATATTTGTTGTGCCTGTCCTGACACCAACATTTGGAATACTTGATTGGTCGCTAGTGAAAATCCAATCCATCGATGTTAAACCCCGGAAATGTCCACATCAACAGTAACATGGACAACCTCGACCTGAAGTGTAAACAGGGAGGCAGAGACGTAACATCAGTCCAGACAGCATTTGAGTGCAGCATCATATCCCTCTGACAACATCTACGAACCACTGTCTACACGAGAGAGATAACACCATGAGAGTTGGGAAGGAGCTCCTTGATAATTTGTTTTAATCTACCTGTAATATTCTAACTTGTAGGTAAAATACTTCTGTAGTAGGCACTTGTTTTGATGTCGATATAAAGAATGACATTAAGTACCAATATCAATGTAGTTAATTATCAGTAACATTAATATAGCGCGATTCAGAATAGAGATGTATATGAAGGCAGATACGATATGTTTGTATATAATAAACATATATAAGTCTCGCTGTGAATATTTTAAGCTGTGATCATGTCACGGCTATCACAGTAGATGTGTGAAAGTGCCAAATATTCATCCATCATCGGGATTTTATCTATCATCGATTACGTGTATTCACTCGATTATGAGAAAAGAATAAGTTATAGCTTATATACCTGTTACGTATAAATAAAATATATCGTATAAGCCTATCAATGTAGTTAAATTTTTAACTTTTAGGGTTAAATTTGAATACAAATAAGTACAGACCTTATAAGAAACCATTCAATTGATCAAACTAATGTATTCGTTAAATTCATTAAGTTGCCGTCTCCATTCAATTTATCAAATTGACATCACCATTAAATTTATTTAACTGACATCTTTATTAAAGTTATTGAATTTACCTATTCATTAAATTTATTAAATTCTATGAATGAGCTCATTTATAAAATCAACATGAAAATAATTACTCGCTAATTAATTTTAATCCATCTACAAGTTAAATAAACAGTTGAAAGCATTGAAAGGTATTTGAAGTCCTTTGAATATTACATTAAGCTAACGAACTTTTAGAATTCAAAATTTGCTCAATGCTCCTTGACTACGAATAATTCTTTGTTTACATCTACTGGCCAAAAGATAAGGCTTAAAAATGACGGGTAAGGGCCAGTCGCGCTTTGGTGTGATGTTAGCGCAGCCGCTCGACACAGTAAATGTGTTTCGATTGCTTCAGACGATGCTATCCACTTTTTACGTCATTAGGAGTTTCTATATTCGATTTGTTCGATTATTTTCACAATCAACAAACCTTACGTTGAAGTAGCTTACATTAAGGTAATATACTTTCAAAATTCATTAATTGAATGCTTAAAGTTGCCCTTCCTTCTAATACGCAACTTTTTTATGAAAGGCCATTTAAGTGTTGAGATATTTAGTCCAGTTTAGTACTCTCTTATTTTCACTCTAACATGATTCGCAATATTGAGAAAATCGTTTACCTTTTCGTTAAAATTGAGTTAAGACTGGTAAAAATGATTTCAAAGACAGCCATCAAAGTATAGTTGATATAGATACTGCCAGAAAAAACTTCCAGCATCTGTAAAATAGCGTTTAGTGACGCTCCATCAACAGCCCTGTAAAATAAAAGCAAACCGAAAATAAGAGAGTACTAAACTGGACTAAATATCTCAACACTTAAATGGCCTTTCATAAAAAAGTTGCGTATTAGAAGGAAGGGCAACTTTAAGCATTCAATTAATGAATTTTGAAAGTATGTAGTGTGTAGTGAATTTGCAGAGTGCTTAGAACGTCAGATAGAACGTTTTACGGTACTCATTCCGGCTCTCAGTGTTCTGAGTTCGAATCTCGATGAGATGAACTTCGCTTTTCATTCTTCGAGGTCTAAAACTATATCACACTCTTAAGGTATTTCTATTGATAGAAATAGCAATAACTTTCTGTTGCGGACAGAAGTCTACACACACACATATGATGATGATGATGATGACGTTATATATATGTGTGTGTGTGTGTGTGTGTGTGTGTGTGTGTGTGTGTGTGTGTGTGTGTGTGTGTGTGTGTGTGTGTGTGTGGTGTGTGTGTGTGTGTGTGTGTGTGTGTGTGTGTGTGTGTGTTCTATGCCTTGTCACCCATGGGATTTCCAATTTAGCTTTACAATACATATATGTCTTTAACTTGACTGCACTAAGGCTTTTCGGAAATGAAACACAACGGTAAACACGTTAGCGATCTGATTGGTTATCGCGGAGCTGTTATGGCTATATATGAAGGTACCCGGAAAACCCCTGTATCTTGGGAACACGTGCTCCGATTTACCGGAAACTTGTTTTATTCCAGTTGTATTCCCATTTCAGAGGCAACTTCCTTTCAAAGTATTTTCCCATTATGCGCCCTTTTGACTGTATTACATTACAGACAAGCAAGCAACCAATCACAGACTTTTAGTATTATATAGATAGATGTCATGAGGAACTATCAAACTTTACTTGCAAACACTGTAGCAACCTCCGAATAATTTAGTATGAATGGAGACCGTGGTAAATTCTTCTTCTAATATTTATGAAAACATACAAAAACAATATCAACAGTAAAAAGGTTAACCTTACCATTGTATAGCCATAACAACGGTAACTTTCCTCAGATAAGGTGATTTAAAAATAGCGATTAATTTGACAAACATTGAGGTTTCTTTTTCAATATGTGGTTGTGTATTGTCGACAATTGTGCCATCAAACTGGACTTTGGGCTCCTCATTTTGGCATTCATCACTGACTTTGTTCACGTCACTAACAACTTCTTGTCGTGAGATTTCCTTTAAAGCTATACTCCAGACTTTATCGAAGTCAACTTTGTTTTGTTTAGCTGCCTTTCTGACAATTTTCTCAGCTGTTTTTATTTTTGAATTAGCAAAGAGCCATCGGATAGATTCTTCCAGAAACCTGAAGTAACAGAGAGATAAACGTGAGATGACAATTGCGCATAATAAGATGATAATGAAATTACCCAGAGATTATATATATGTGTGTGTGTAAAAACCGTAATATTTGCCCACTTAATAACTGTCTTGATCGTAACTTAGTTTATAAATGCATTGTTAAAACGAATGATAAGTCTTATAGTTATATTGGTGCTACTTCTTCTAAATCTAAAGAAGGGTGGTATAACTATTGCCCCTCGTTTAAAAGAAAAGATAAAAGATTTAGTACGGCCCTCTCTGAATTGATTTGGTCACTTTAAAATAATGATATTGAATATTCCCTTTCTTGGCAGAAACTTTCTCGTGCTTTGCCGTATGAAAATGCATCTATATCTAAGGGATATGACCTCTGCACAACAGAGATTCTCCACATCATTCAAAATAGACATTTAATTATAAATAAACGCTCTGAAATCTTTAGTTCATAAGTTTGGCAAAACGTTTCAGAGGGTATTTAGTTAAATTTTAAATAAAATTTAATAGACTATTAAATAATTAATATTAAATTTTCTTTATATATAGTTTTTCTGTTTTTTATTTATAAATCGTTAATAAACTAAATAAAACAAATAAGTATTATAATATTTCTTCGTCGTAACTTTTACATCTATTTTAACGTTAATTAGTACATAAACGAATTAATTTTAATGTAAATTGACATATTAGGCTATAATACATGCATTTTTCTTTTTAAATAATTAGGCTAGAACAAATACATCTTTTCTTTTGTACCTATTTATTAATCCCATATAATGATAACCTAACCAGTTATAATTTAGCAAAGCAACTTGTTAAATATTATTGTCCACTCTCATAATATCTACTAAATTAAATTGTTTACTTAAACTATGATAAATTGTCTACGAAATTAATAATTTATATTTTTTTCTTTATTATATAGTTACATTATTAATCTGCATCTTCGAATATATATATTTTTAGTATAGTATCTAATTTAATCTAACTTAAGTTATACATAAATAGCCTAACGGTCAATATTTGTTTTTGTTCTGATTTTGTTTAACCAATCTAATGTCATCAAACTCTTACCAGTTCAAATACGTTAATACCAACTGTAATATTTCTCCCACTCATATAATATCTTCTGTGTTGAGGTTGTTTGTTCTATCTCGTATGCTTACCAGCTACGGGTCTGAACAGCTCGTCTAACTGCCTGCATATAAAATGTTTTCTACATCTCCAGTGGATTTTGTCTAAAGAGAATATGTTTTGGCTTATGTTATACATAAGTCTTGCATCTTCGAAATACGTATAATAAAATAAATAGGGGTGGTCAAAAGTAACCGTCTTTCGTTTATTATTATTATTATTATTATTATAAAACTCCGGTTAAATATATACCGTCGAGTGCTTGTAATCTGTTATATATAAGTCAGCTGATTCTAAATCAACTAACTCTTTTTCATTGAACAATATATATATATATATATATATATATATATATATATATATATATATATATATATATATATATATATATATATATATATATATGAAAAACGTAAAATAAGAAAATTATAGTAATTAGCTTACTTACTTAAATTTCACTCCAACTAATTAGTTTCTGAAAGCGAATATACATGGAGATCATGGAGAAACCTTTTCGTCATCAGGGAGCCATTCTACGTTTTTCATATAATTGTTCTGCATCCCCTTGCATTGAACCACAAAGTTACTAAGACAAAACCTATATATTTGCTTGCATAGGTATACATCTGTATATATATGTTGGAAGATATACTAATTCTTTATAATTATCTCCAAATTATTTTGTTGAGCAAAAATTTGCCAAAATTACTACTATAGTTCATAGTAACAGCTTGGCTATTGTCTTTTTAACACCCCACTCCTCACTGATTAACCTCGATGTCACGTGATTGATTCTTTTGAATTTGCCACCGAACAAGAAGGCAGTGATTTTTTTCAGTGTCTTGGAATTTAGTCCCCGCTTGCTCTTTTCCATCCACTGAATATTTTTGTATAAGTTCCCTGTGTCCACGCATCGCCAGGTATCTTAGCTGAGAATGACTCCCTGATGACGAAAAGGTTTTTCCATGATCTCCATGTATATTCCCTTTCAGAAACTAATTAGTTGGAGTGAAATTTAAGTAAGTAAGCTAATTACTATAATTGTCTTATTTTACGTTTGTCATATAATTGGTCTGCATCCCCTTGCATTGAACCACAAAGTTACTAAGACAAAACCTATATATTATATATTCGCTTGCATAGGTATACATCGTTATATATATGTTGGTAGATATACTAATTCTTTATATATATATATAGTCAGATCACCAGTCTGAAGAGCAGATCGATAATGGAGTCGGGTCCATAACTTCTATGGGTGACCATGATCCAATCCTCTGCGAAACGCGGGTAACAGGTCGATACACAATAAAAAAAATCTAAATTTATATATATATGTGAATTTTCATAAAATTGTAGGATTCTCAGCTGAATACTACATGTATAGTAAAGATATAACCACATATAGTTAAGATATAACCTCATATTGAACGGAGGGGGGGGGGTTCTAAAGTATGAGATGAAAAATAAGCGTGGTATAGAGATAGAGAGAGAAGACGAGAAGAGAAAAGCGAGAATGAGATCGATGGAACAGGACTTTTGGTGATGCGAAAAATAAATTAAAAAAATAATGGAGAAAGGATGAAGGTAGTAAACTAACAATAAAAATAGAACTGCAGCATTATATGAACTCATCAGCTTCCTTCCCGACCAAATATTTAACCTTAATAAAATGATGTATATATATGAAAGGAAATAATTTGATATCTTTTTTTATGTAGACTAATTTCAACGGATTTTACCTAATGTTTCTTGTACCCTATTCACTTTATACACTCACACAAACATACATATACATATATATATGTGTGTGTGTGTATGTGTGTGTGTATGTGTCTGTGTCTGTGTGTGTGTGTATGTCTTTATCTCGGGTCAATCGGGAGTAGCCACAGTAAGTAAGGTACTCGATTGAAACAGTTCTAGTCCTGTAGAAGCCATTTTTATATTAAACATATATATATATATATATATATATATATATATATTAAAGTAATCACACTAGAAAATACGGATTTCCTTGAAAATTGAAAAAAATTATAAACATCGAGTATTTGAAAAGGTACTTACAAGTAATCCAGTACGAAATAACCTGAGAGGGCGGCATTAAACAGGAACAATGCATTCCAACTGAAATCCTTCAACAGATAGGCTATCAGCCCTAGGGAAGAATTATTGATGGCCCAGATACACATAAACATACTAGATTTATATATTCGTTTATCTTTTGAGTACAACTCACAAACCAAAGTTACAGAACTAAGAATATATGCCTGAAAAGAGAAAATGAGATGGTTCGTATTTTGTAGCACTAATAAGACATACCTACTGATGGAAACCATTCTTTTTTATTTGCTAATTATCTTGTTTATTTTAACTATGGCAATTAGTATAATTTGTATTTATTGTTAGAAACTGCGGTTTATGGGATAATTTGTTGTTTTTCTGTTATTCCTGCAGGAATAACAGAAAAACAACTATCGCAATCAACAAAAAAAAAAAGAAAATTCCTTGCTACAAACGAAATACAGTTAGAAATGGTAAATGATTTAATGAGACACTTGTTTCTGCTTATTGTGCGATAACTTCTCCACATCAGGTGAAATATTTGTCGGTGAGAGGAGCAAAACATCATCCAGGTGGTCGTCACGCAACCTTGTTCTTAAATTACTTTTAGTATATTTCATTTTGGAAAAAAGTTGTTCACAAGCATATGTACTTCCAAATAATGATATCATCATTTTCGCATTAGTCAAGATGTTTTTATATTTTCTGCTTGGCAATATATATTTCTTGTAGAAGTCAGCAGTGGATTCGAACTGAAATTTCGATTTCAAAGATTCGTCGCACTGTAAGTCAATTAACTCCAACTGATATTCTTCTTAAAAGTTCGGCACTCCAAATGGACTTTTCTTTTCTTAGCTTCCATGGGCTTGTTTTTTTTCAAACAAAAAAGATTTATGGAAAGGAAAAAGAACAAAAAGTATAATAATCAGAATGAAGAAATAAGAAACAAACAATGAAAATAAATGTAAATGCAAATACGGTAATGCGATAAAATATGATAATTGTGAATAAATTATATAAAACCAGGTTTCTAACGACGTTGTTAGATCAGGTTGCCATTTGTTTTTTTAAACCACTTTTGGCCAAATTCTAATAATTGTTTCTACTTTTTGGCACAAGGCCAGCAATTTCCCAGTGTATTTCTAGTACTTTATTTTATCGACCCCGTAATAATTCACACAATTTATCACAAATAATTAAATAAACGTTATTATCGAATAAAGATACCTACTGTATAGTTGTTATACCACCAGACAATAAACTCAAATGAAAATACTCTGGGGAGGAGGGAACGAAGTAATTTTTCCAAGGACAGCTTTACCTTGTGCCGGGGGGGGGAGGCACAGGTAAGGTCAGGCAAACGAAGACGACAATAATTCACGGGTGATTTTATTGAATGACAATATGGGTATAAAAGCGAGTCATGCGAACCGTAAGGTTGTTTACCTTCCAGTCGCTGACGAAAATGCATACTTCCAGCCAACATTTGTGTTTGTTGACTGGAACACATACATGAAATCACAGGAAATAATAATACAGGTGATATAATGCTTGGCGGAAAGCCCAGAAAAAGATGGATAAGAGGAAATAATAATAAATGGAAAATATAATAAGGTTACAAAGGTATCTGTAAATATATACGGTATGAGCAGCGATTTGTGATGGGCATCAGGTCGGCACAACCTTGAAGTGAACTACTGTATCTGTATTCGATACTAATTAGATAATTAGTGTCCGGACAAAAATCACTCGAGGGCCGGATGTGGGCTGAGGGTTGCCGACCCCTGCTCTAGAATATGATAATTTTCGCATCTACTTGAGCTTTTATGGAACAACGAAATCGAGATGATTTTATTTCGATTTATTTGTCTTTTATACACACACATATATATATGTATATATATACATATATACATACATATATACTTACACACACACATATATATCCCAGGAACAGTTTTTGATAGCGCTAGTTTGTGATTTAAATTCAGGAATTTTATATTCTTTGAATGAAAAGAACCTTCTGACGAGAATCTTTCTTTGCAACGAAGGCCGTATGGTCTCCGTTTTATTTTTGGGATTCGAAACCGATCGGTAAAGGTAACTATAGTAGGTAAAGTCAATTTTTTAAAATTTATTTTGAAACTTTTTCATTATTTACTAAACCTTGTTTATATTTGTTCTGGCTCGTTAATTTATTAACCCGCCATTGAACCACATTGGCACTTGGTTGGACAATACATGCGTACCTTGGCGCCTTGTGCGTGAAGGGACGTATTTCATATTACTACTACCTCCACTAACGTTGAGAACAAACCGGGTCATTCCGACTGCTGCTAGCAATAGCGGTGGCTAGTTTGACCTACCTCCTTTTGCCTCTATCTTTGCTACGGCCCTTGATAAACCTGTTCTACATCATCCACTCTCATCCCAGGAACAGTTTTTGATAGCGCTAGTTTGTGATTTAAATTCAGGAATTTTATATTCTTTGAATGAAAAGAACCTTCTGACGAGAATCTTTCTTTGCAACGAAGGCCGTATGGTCTCCGTTTTATTTTTGGGATTCGAAACCGATCGGTAAAGGTAACTATAGTAGGTAAAGTCAATTTTTTAAAATTTATTTTGAAACTTTTTCATTATTTACTAAACCTTGTTTATATATATATATATATATATATATATATATATATATATATATATATGTATGTATGTATGTATGTATATATATATATATATATATATATATATATATATAAAATATATATATATATATATATATATATATATATATATATATATATATAAAATATATATACATATATATATACCAATGAGAGAAGGCACATAACAAATTATGTCGGATAATAGGGGTGAGCCTTTGTGTACTTGATTGGCTATGGACTTGTATCTTTAGCGGCCTAATAGCGTATCAAGCTGTCCTGGGCTAACCTCTATGCACTGCCTGTTCATTGGAAACATGTGCTTACGGGGGTTAGTTAGTTAGTTAGTTATTCTCTCTCTCTCTTTCTCTTTCTCTCTCTTTATATATATATATATGAACACATACATATCTGAGAGCCTGCGTGTGTCTGATTGAGTGTTTATATGTGTAAGGGTTATTATGTATTACAATAAACATTACCTCACGCACTATTCCATTGAAGAATCTCATTGATGCAAACATCCAATAAAACGGTGAAAATGCAGAGATTAAGTTGAAGATTACCAACAAGATATGACTTAAGATTCGCATAGGCTTCCGCCCAAATGTTTCGATCAAACATGGCGCTAGCAAACCGCTGATCACCTGACCTAAAGTGTAAAACGTCTGAGTTGATTCAGCCAATCCCTCTTTGTTGCAGACCAGATCCCACTGTAAAAGTAAATGTAATTCATAATGAGACAGAATTACATACGAATGTAGAGAAATTACATACGAATGTAGAGAAAAAAAGGGAGAGGAAGAAGACAGAAAGAAGGAAAATAATATGAGAGAGAGGGAGAGAGAGTTGCAAATATATATATATATATATATATATGTGTGTGTGTGTGTGTGTTGCAGTTGTTATTAATATTATTGTTGGTAGTGATGATGACGGTATCGGTAGAGCATTGGACGACATGCTTTATGGCGTGGGATTACGCCCTTTACGATCTGAGTTCAAAGCTTGCCAAGGTTAGTTTTACCTTTCATGCTTACGGAATCAATATAATAATGTACTAGTAATGCACTGGGATCGATTTAATCGACTTTCCTCTCCCAAAACATTGTTGGCCTTGTTCCTAAATCACAAACAAATATTGTTGGTGGGGATGGTTGTGGTATACATGACCGAATGGTTAAGGAGTTTGCTTCGTAATCATTAGATCCCGGGTTCGTTTCCACTGCATGTCAGCAGTGGGCAAGTGTCATTTACCATAACCTCAAGTTGACTCATGCCTTCTGAGCGAACTGGGTAGACAGAAACTGTCAGGAAGCCTGTTGGATGGACTGTACCTGTACATTCAAAGGACCAGTCTCGTCACACACTGTATCACGCTGAATCTCCCTGGGAATTACATTAAGGGTATATGTGTCACTGGAATGCTCAGTCACTGACACATTAATTTTATAAGCAGGCTGTTGCGTTTATCGAATAATCGGGACGCTCATATTCGAAACCAATTTAACTATATGTATTTTAAAAGAGTTAACTTTATATTATAAAATATGGAGCGATTTTGAGTGGGTTGGCATCAAAATGGTTTTAATCTGCTTTAGTATTTGATTGGTACAATAATTTATCGGCTCTGGAAAAAAAAGGTAAAGTTTACCTCGATGGGATTTGAACAATGGGCGTAAAGCATTGCAACTAAATATTGCAAGGTATTTTGTCCGACGTTCTAACGATTTTGCCAATGCAACAACCTTAATGGCATACAGTAATTAATAATTTACTCATTAACTCATTCACATAGGAAGAATTGAAGTCTTGTAGTTGTCATATCTTTTCCCACGAATAATATATAGATAACATAAAACTTGTTTACACACACATATCAATTTCGGAAATAATAGAATAAGTTTAATGTCTTCGTTACCATATTCCCAATGAAAGAGACATATGTTCACCTACATGTTCACACACATATCAATTCTGAAAAAATAGAATAGGTTTAATGCTTTCGTTACCATATTCCCAATGAAAGAGACTGTCTATAATTTTCAAACAATTTTTAAAAATAATCAACAATTTGGTGGGATTTAGCATTAAAACTAACTTTAAGCTAATGTGAGGGCGATGCGTTGGCTGAATCGTTAGAGCGTCTAACAAAATGCTTTGCAGCATTTAGTTATGACCCTCTACGCCCTGAATTCAAATACTATCGAGGGCGATATAATAAAATGCCAGTCAAGGATTGGACCAAGGTAATATAACCGACTTACTCTTCCTCTAAATTACTGACCTTGAATCAAAATTAGACATTTTTATTAAGCTCATGCTGGAAAATACCATAAAAATGGTTCTTACATGAAAATTGTGATGGAAAGACTTTAGATAAATATAAACATTTTATAACAAATAGTTTTGTATTGTAGAACCAGGATTGGTATCAGAAAGGTTAATATAGAAATAGTAATCAACCTACCTGTGAAACTATGGATTTATCAACAGGTGTAGTATAGTGATAACCATTCAGACATTCCAGCGTTCGATTCTCGGTTGTAATCCCTTCATCGGAACTGATGATGTCTATGGAGCATTTATCATAGATCAGGTTGGCATCAGTGATCGATATGTTATATTGATTAAGTTGAAACTGTGTCAGATTGTCACATCGATGTTCAGGAGTGATAGCTGGAAATAGGATTCTGAGAGTGAACTAAATATATATATATATATATATATATATATATATATATATATATATATATATATATATATATATATATATAAAAGCAAAGAGTTATTTAATTTGTTGGTTATTCAACAAATTTATTCATAACAGTTTCGAAGCACTCTACAGTATTCTTCTGGAGTGTAATATCAATAATATTAA
>OZ024741.1:356177814-356215314 GCA_964016885.1 Eledone cirrhosa
TGTGTGTGTATAGTCACTCTCGCCTCACTTATGCATTTGAAAGATAAATTTTTAAATACCTTAATGACGTTTGGCACATGTATCAACACGCACTAACTCACACACATACATAGACATATGTAAATATATATATATATATATATATACACATACACATACACTCACTCACACATACCCCCCCCCCTATATATATATGCACATGGGACAGGAAGTGAGAGAGAGTATGAGAGAGAGAGAGTGTGTGAGAGAGAGAGAGGGAGAGAAAGTGTGTGCATAGGTAACGTGCAGACATCATCATCGTTTAACGTCCATTATTCAACGGGTTAGACGGGTCGTTCATGCCGGGAGGCAAGTCTGGCTAGGGTTGGCCATATATCGCACCTTTCTCCGGCGAGGACTATAAATTTAGCTGAGTATTTTACAGCTAGATGCCCTTCCTAATACCAACCACGTTTACGGTGTGGAACTGGATGACTCCGTTATGAGGAGGGGTAGGATAGTTGGCAGGGCCGAACCCGTCTCACAATGGAACCAAATTTCCGTAGCCCGACCCATCACACAATGGAACCATACTTTGGAGCCCAGTACTGGATGACACCGATACGAGGAGCCTAACCCATCTCACAGCATAGCCACAGTTTTGGAGCCCGGTACAGGGTGTCACCGCTAGGAGGGGCAGTCAGCGGGCGAAACCCATCCCACAACGTTACCACAGCGATATGATGAGAGACAGGTGCGGAACCACAGTTTGGGAGCCTGGATTCGGATGGCAGCACCACTATGCGAAGGGACCAGTGATAACACTATGAGGAGAAACAGGCCAGTTGGCCGCGCCGGGTCCTTCTCACAGCTGCACCCTAGTTTCGAAGCCAGGCACTCCCCACTCGACGGACACTTTTCAATACGAAACCGCATTGGGTGACACTGCTATGACGAGGGACACGCTAGTTGGCCATGTCGAACCCATCTCACAGTGAACCCACGGTTTTGGAGCCCGACACTGGGTAACACCCATATCAGAAGGGACAAACCAGTTGACCGTGCCGAACCTTTCTCACAGCGGAGAAGTTTTGGAGCCGATCACTCTCCACTCAGCGAAACCTTCTCAATACGAAACCAGATTTTTGTGAGACTGGCACTCTGTTTGCGGCGAAACATTCTCTTTGAGTCTGTCCAAGTGCTTTATAGTTATAAAGGTGGGTTTATGCATTTTAATCTATCTCTTTAATTATAATGTATTTACCATACCTTTCGTAGATTTTATGTTTTCACTCTAGTGGCCTTATACTCCCTGTAATTGAAAACATACTCTTTCGTGTTTTCTTCTCTCTATATTGTATTATATATATATATATATATACATATATATATTCTTTTACCTGTTCCAGCCATCCGGCTGAGGCCATGCTAGGGCACCATATATATATGTATGTATGCATGTATATATGTATATATATATATGTGTGTGTGCGTGTGTGTGTATACACACACACACACACACACACACACACACACACACACACACACATATATATATATATATATATATATATATATATATAACGAAGGAGTTGTGGTAAGAAACCAGATGGACCATAACGCACCAGAGTACTCAATACTTAGGGTAGTAGCGCTGACATTGCGAAAATGCGCATAACAAGAATTACAACTCGTGTGGACTACTTAATGCTGCTTACGTTGTACTTTATGGGTTAAGGTGTTGCAGGTGCAAAACTCGCAATCAAATAAACACTTAAATAAAGACACACAGATACACACAAACACACACACACACACACTCTCACACACACACACACACACACACACACACACACACACACATACATACATACATACATACACACACACACACACACATACATACACACACACACACACACACACACACACACACACACACACATATATATATATATATATATATATATATGTGTGTGTATTGTTATACTTGGGGAGGGTCATATATATATATGAATATTCGTAAAATTGGAGTATTCTCAGGGCGAAGGGTAGCTATAAACAGCTAGATGCTATATGTATCTTTAAAACATTTTTTAAGATATAACCCAAAATCGAATGGAGAGGGGAGAGAAAAGAAGAAAGAGAGTCCAAAGCATGAGATGAGAAATGAGAGGGTTATAGAGAGAGAGTGAGAAGGGGAGAAGAGAGGAGAAAAATGGGGACGAGCAACTATGTAGTCTTGAAGGGA
Organism: Eledone cirrhosa; assembly: GCA_964016885.1. Classification (NCBI taxonomy): domain Eukaryota; kingdom Metazoa; phylum Mollusca; class Cephalopoda; order Octopoda; family Eledonidae; genus Eledone; species Eledone cirrhosa. Next base: position 356,180,045 of record OZ024741.1, read on the forward strand.
GCTGACGATTCATATGACGCCAAAATTCCTTTTTCTTGTTCTATCTTTCTATCCATCGCTTCGTTTTTCTTCTTAAGCCCTGCTCCATCGTTTTCATCCCCACTTTTCTCCTCTCCTCTTCTCTTTTTTCTCTCTATAACCCTCTCATTTCTCATCTCATAGTTTAGACTCTCTTTCTTTTCCTCTCTCCCACTCTCCATTCAATTTGGGATTATATCTTAACCCCCAAAAATGTTTTACTAAACATATAGTATCCAGCTGTTTACGGCTACCCTTCGCGCTTAGAATACTCCAATTTTACGAATATTCATATACACTCATCGCTTCAAACCTTTTCAATGGATGTTTACATACATACATGGTGGCTGCCAACTCGTTTTCGAGTACGGCCACTACTTTATATCCATGTAGGAGAACCCCTACCGATGCGCTGAACAAGTGTGACTTTTTAGTCCAGCCAGCGACTTGAAAACTCTGGTACAAACACTACACCTGTGACAATTATTGACACATAGTGCTGGGCCCATGGTACCATGTGACGACAAGTGCAGAGAGATCTCTAGATATAAAGCAATGCCTGTGCCGTGAAGCTTTTATAGTGAGCAAAGGCACTGCACAAAGCCAGTCCCACTCTCTTAACCAGGATGATATTTACCAAAAAGAAGAACAAGTCAACATCATTGGATACCATCAGGGTTGCAGGTGTTATATCAGAGTTTTCCTTCTCCTAGAATTCTGCCTTGACAAAGGTTAAGGGGTCATCTCTCCCGGTGATTTTGGATGGCCATTGACTCTTAAGAGCTCCTTTGCCCTTTGACAGGTTTTGTTTTTAGTCCTGCAGGATGTCCAAAGTCACCCTCCTCACCAAGAAACCTTGGTGGGGTTGCCAGTTTAGTCGCCAACGACCCGACCATGAGGCATACATACATACCTACATACATACATACATACATACATACATACATACATACATACATACATATATATATATATATATATATATATATATATATATATGGGATAACAAATTATCGTTATAGGTAATCCTTTTTGTACTGTTGACCATGTTATTCTTCACTCTTTCACTATATATATATATATATATATATATATATATATATTTATTCAGGTTTGAAGTTCACCACTGTATAGAGCTGGTCTATTCCGTATGGTCAATCGTAATGCAATAATATAGAGAGTACTCAACGTAAAGCAGTTCAACCGTCTTTGTTTTTGTAGTTGGTGGTGCTATTACGGAGTTAAATATTATAATGAAATGACAGGAGGCTGGATTTGTGTAAATCCTTGAAAGGTTTATTATACTATGATCATTTCAATGACCGGGTTCCGTATGAATCCGGTGATATCATCAGGTATTCGAAATATAATACGTGAATGTAATAGGTAAAATCCATGGGGCTGAAAGTCGAGACCCGAGGGCGACCGCTATTCTGTTCCTTCAACCTCAGCCGGTCGCCCTGGAGCGACCGGCTGAGGTTGAAGGAACAGAATAGCGGTCGCCCTCGGGTCTCGACTTTCAGCCCCATGGATTTTACCTATTACATTCACGTATTATATTTCGAATACCTGATGATATCACCGGATTCATACGGAACCCGGTCATTGAAATGATCATAGTATAATAAACCTTTCAAGGATTTACACAAATCCAGCCTCCTGTCATTTCATTATATATATATATATATATATATATATATATATATATATATATATATATATATATATATATATACAGTAATCGCGGTTCACTTTTCACGGTCCCGTTACATCACGGATTTTTCTTTGGAACGTATCTAATTTCCTATCACGGTAATCCTCGCTACATCGCGGATTTTTCGTTAGAGTATATCTATTTCCTTATTGCGGTACGTACGTCTGAGTAAAAAGTGTTTAAAATTTAAACTTATTAAATAAGTTTCGATGTGATTGAAGTGTATAGCGAAAGGAAGGGGCATCTTAAGGCTTTAACTATATAACAATGTTCTTATTTTTCATTCCATTACTGTTTCACTGATTGTGTTTTTCTGTAATCTACTACAAACCCTTTACAGATTGACAATTGGGAGATGTGCAGTATATTACCAAGCGGCTTACGTGGTTGGTAATGGTCGTCATTGGTAACTAGTAGTACGATCGTTGGTGGTAGTTTTTCTACGATCGTTACTGGCTGTTTTTGGTGTTTAAATACAAGTGTGTTTTAATGAGTTTATATGTACTTAAAGGCTTCAACTATGGAAACAACGGTTGTCTTTAGGGTCTCTCTATATCGCGGATTTTCATTTATTGCTGTTGGTTCTGGAACGTATCCCCCGCGATAAACGGGGGATTACTGTATATATATGTGTGTGTGTGTGTGTGTGTGTACATTGTTCTTTTGCGTGAATACGTCATGAATATATCTATACTATAAAGCTGACGCGCCGTATGTAGGTAACAAACTTTCCGCCAAACGGCTGGACCAAACAACACCAAATTTGCACCATAGATGTAACTTTTTCCAAGTAGAAAAGTGAGGGTATTTTCGTCTACTGAATTTTGTTAAAAGATTAAAGACATTATTTAAATATTCACTTCTTTAAAATTTTCAAATGTCAACACTTCCGGTTATACGACATTCCTAACGTCTTCACGAACCAAAGTATCATCTTCCTGTTTTCTTTCGGTTGCAACGTTTTTCGAAATATTTACTTCTACGTTCACAGATTGATTTTTTTTAGTTTCAGAAGATCACGTTAAGGGTGAAAGCAGCGATTCTTTGCTTAAACTTTTCGTGTACAGATATTTTTGCATTCACAAAAACAGAATATAAACAAACGTATTTATTTCACGAAAGCACAGACGGCTTATCGTCATTGTTACTGCTGATATGCCACCCAAAAAGGCCTAGCCTGGCCGCAAGATCAGATTTTCCAGAAGAAAAAATGTTACTAGAGCAACAGAGAGACTAAGTTTCGCGATTACCATCAACAAAGCTCAGGGTCAAACCCTAAAAGTGGCTGGCCTTCATCTGGGAAAACCATGGTCAATTGTATATAGGATGCTCTAGCGTGAGCTCGCCAAACAATCTCTTCATCTTTGCTCCCGAGGGCCGAACAAAAAATATTGTATAGTCTGAGGCTCTAACAATGTAATTTATGTATATTTTGTTACTTGGAATTTCCATTATGGTTGTACAAATTATTGTAAAGTTTGTTAAAAAATGTGTTCTCTGTTCAACCTTTATTGTTGTAACTATCAATTTTCTTTAACGTACTGTCTTTTGAACTGGGGAATCCTAAAAACTATTCAAACCCAACATCAGAGCACGTTAACCCCCCCCCCCCCCCCCACCCCACCCCCACCCCCCCACCCCACACACACACCACCGCCACCACCACTATTGCTGACTTGAGAGGGCGTGCGGTATCTTTGCACTGGAGTGGAGGGGGGATTCCTGAAAAGATAAGATGCCAGTAAACCTAGCCGTATATATATATATATACGTTATTCCGGGTTGAATCGGAGGTAACCACAGTAAGTAAGGTACTCAATATATATATATATAGAGAGAGGGGGGGGGATGGAGAGATAAAGAAAGAAGAAGAGAGGAAGGAGAGAAAAGAAACCTACAATGAAAGAACATCTTAAAGTTTACCCAAGCCAAATGTTTTTATTAACATTTCTATCTGCAGGTTCTTAGCAAGCTTACTGGCGCTTTAGTATGGTATTCAATTCTCATATCGTTTTTGATTGATATGATGCATATATCTCATCTATTCATGTTTTAAACATTAGATAACGATTGCTGATGTATATTGTACGGCAGAATTAGCTGAAAAATATTTTGAATGAACAAATAAAAGAGATATAGTAACCTATACATAATATAAAAGAGAGATGTTTGTTGGTTGGTTCCTTCACGTATCGCATGAAAAAAACGAAAAGTGACAATCAGAAAGTATGTACAGGATTGGAATAAGAGTATATCCAGGAAAGTTTATTGATACTAATTTTATAACACCAAAGAAACAGAAAGACATACCACGTATGCTAACCAACCTGACTGCTATTTCTAGCAGGTTGGGAATCTACCATAAGGGATTCTCTCTGCGAGTTCGTTGTCAGTGATGATCGTGTTTCGCGTCCTTATGTCTCCGATTCCAACGGTGGTTTACACATACACACACACACGCACACGCACACACACGAACACTCACACAGGCACACATATACACACACACACACACACACACACACATATATATATATATACACACACACACTCACATATATATATATATATATACACAAACATACACACACACACACACAATACACACACACTGTAAACAAGACAATGCATTCAATACAGACGTTTTCTCTTCTGCCGGTCTTCTCTTATCATTTGTTACCTTGGCGAAGCTGGGTACCTCAGCTAGTATTATATAATTTCCTTGTGTTTTCTTAATTAGCAAATGTATTATATGTATTAGCAAAATAAATTAAGAAGTCACAGGTCTGGAATAATTTATTCCAGCAAGCATATGCAATAGAATATCACTTATAAATTAACCTAAAACCCATATTATCTAAATGTATTTTATTTTCAGATGTGTATGAAGGTTGACATTGCGGCATAAACGCTGAAGGTCAAAGGATAAACATTGTTTTCTTTCAAACCAAACCCCAAGCTGGACACAACACCGTACTTCACAACGATATTAACTACAAGGATTTTTTTCAACATGCTGACGCGTATATGTGTGTGTGTGCATGTGTATATGTGTATATGCATAGATTTATACGTACATAAATATAAATGTGCAAGCACTGACACACTTACAAAAATACACACTCACAGACATACATTCACACAAACACACACATACATACACAGTATAACAAATGGAACGTCACCCGCTATTTTGCTATAGTTTTTTCACCATCCCCTGCCTTCCTTTTACACACATATGCATTCCCGCAGGCAGCAGACGTAAAGAGAGAGGAGTAGTATGAGGTAGGCAAACTACTCCTCTCTCTTTACGTGTTGTGACAGAATCACAGAAATGTATACAAAGATAAACTTCTTTTCAAGTTTGCTAATACAACAATAAATAGCAGTGTGCAATGTAAGTAGTTTACTTTTAACTAGAATGGTAGAAAGGAATGCCAATTTTCAACACATTTTCAATCGTTTTGTTTCGTTTGCTTTTTTAATTGTTATTGGGGGGAAATATAAATACAAAAGTATTTTTTTCAACATGCTGACGCGTATATGTGTGTGCATGTGTATATGTGTATATGCATAGATTTATACGTACATAAATATAAAAGGGTTTTTCTGTAAAAATCAATGTTTTTAGCCTAATTTTCCAAGCATAAAATAAAATCTAATGAAAAAATATAATTATCTGTACGACAAAAATCATGTTTTGTTTCAGTATTTTCTATTATACGAGCTTTGAAAATGCTTGCATTTCCTAATATTTTCATGCGTTCCTTCCCGGCTATGTGATCTGTTATATATAGCTGGCCCCATGCCGTTAAAAATGACGGTTAATTGTAGTATTTTATATATAAATAGGGTACAAAATGTTTTCAGTTTCATAATTATTTTATTACAAATTGTTTTATGAAAAAACTATCCGCAACTAACTTGGATAACCAAGATAATATCTTGGTGTGCTTATGTATACGTTTATATGCATGAGTATATAAAATTTAAACATACATACACTCACACAGGTATAAATATATTTACACACATACTTATACTCAAACACATGCACTCACACAATAATTGTTTCTACTTTTGGCTCAAGGTCAGCAATTATCCAGTGCATTACTGGTACTTTATTTTATCGACCCCGTAAGAATGAAAGGCAAAGTTAACCTCGGCGGGATTTAAATTCAGACTGTAAAAGGCCGTAACTCTATGTTGCAAAGCATAACATCCGACCCTCTACCGATACTGCCAATCCACCGCCCTTTCTTACACAATAATTGTTTCTACTTTTTGGCACAAGGCCAACAATTAACCAGTGCATTACTGGTACTTTATTTTATCGACCCCGTAAGGATGAAAGGCAAAGTTAACCTCGGCGGGATTCGATAAGACCCAATTCGCTACACATATACTTACACAAGGGTAGCGCGTCTTAGAACACTGGTCGCTGTTTTCTATAGTTTGTCACCACCCGCTTCCTTCCTTCCTTCCTCAGTCATCTCCCTTTCAGTGAGTGGCGGACAAATATATAAATAAATAAATATACACACATTTGCTATTATTATAGTTGATTTCTTTTCTTTTTCTGTCTGATCTTTTGTGATTTTATATTTAGTTAGATATGTTTCCTCTATATTCCCTTCTGGGGCTTTGGCGAGTTCTCAAGTGTTATGAGGGAAGAATTTGTTTCAGTTTTTGTTGTTTTCTTTTTTGTTAATCATCCTGTAATTTTTTTCATAATTAATTCAAGTACCTTCTTCACCTGGAAGAAGTATTCACGTAATTTGCAGCCTCATATCCTGCATGCTTTTGCTGAGAAGATTTCCTTAATTTTTTATTTTGCTTCAAAGTTCCATATCCTTCTTTATAAAACTATTTAATAATTATTTAGGTTTATGCTTTTTGTAGGCTTTCCCTCCTTTTCAATTTTCTTAAATACGTTGAAGTCTTTTGATATTTTAATTTTATATCGTATGTTTTCTTTCAATATTGTTTTTGTTTTCTTTCTTTCTTTTTAGACTTGACTGTGGAAGGTCTGACATTCTTAGGGTCAAGGTCAGTTTTCCTCAATACTCTCTCGCTCTGATCGATTGACAAGATCCCAGACCTCATTCGCTTGCCGAGTAAGGTGAACCTCGTCAAATCGGACCAAAGAAACAATGTTTCCATTGGTCTTTCCATTGCTGATACTATCTACCGATCGCAACTCCTGGCAGAAGGAGCAATGGTAAATAAAGTGCCTTACTCAAGAACACAACGCATCACCCGGTCCGAGAATTGAACTTGCAGCCTCACAATTACGAATCCAACTCTCTAACCACTAAGTCACGCGCCTAGTACTGCTATTTAATATATCAGATTATTCAATCGATTGATATTCGGATAGTTTGTTTCTATGGATAGAATTTCTTGCATTACCCTGTTACATTTATTTGTTCTTTCGTTGAGCTGCTAGCTTTTGCATAGCTTAGACAGGTATTAACGTTGATCAGATTTCATCAACTCTATTATGGTCTTTTCTTGCTTAACTTGGGAAGGTTGATCAATTTTCCTCAATTTTGTTGCCGTTTCTTCTTGTATTTTCTGTAGCGTTCTTGTCGAGAGTATTACTTTTAATGTAGCTCTGCATTTGCTTGAATTTTCTCATGTGGATTTCTGATTTTTATCATCATTTTGGATTACGGTGCAGTTTACCATCAACCTCATCGGTCTTGAACATTAATCTTATAGATATTTATTATTATTGCAAATGTTCGGAAGCGGCGATGGGTCGGATCGAGTGATGGATTTCAGTTCCTAGCTCGATGGCTTGCCACAGCTCTCGGCGAGGGAGGCGGAGTGTTGCAGAAAGCCGATAACAGCCGATGGAATATGGGACGCGATGGCTAACTGCACAAGAGGCAAATCGCCTAGATTGGATGGTCTGCCCTACGAGCCCAGGGCTTTTATGCCCAATTTTTTAAAACTATTTTCCACAATCAAAGCTTCTAAATCTAGGTTAATTTTCAATAAATACATATCTGTTCAACGTTTATAAAAAATAGATCATTATATATATATATATATATAGATAGATAGATTTCTTTATTTGCCACAAAGGCGCACAAGGAAAAGGGGACAATACAAAGACATACCGGGGATTTTACATACAGTCGTGTAAAAAATCTAAAACAAACAATTACAACAATCGAAATCCCCAATAGGGGGGAAGCGCCACAAATGGGTTGTTTAATACCTCAACTTCAGGAGCGTGTTGTGCAAGTGCTCCTTTCTTCCTTTTGCTCTCTTCTTTAACCTACAGGCTTATAAACAAAGAAGGCCCAATCACTCGGGCCATTTTTGCCACATTCACCCACCTTTCAGTAAATTTACTGGGGTGCAGTGCCTCTCTCTCCACCCTGATTCTCCTTCTAAAGTGATACTTAAAGAAGGGAATTAATTGTTGTCCCGAGAGAAAGGTATCTGTCCTCAGTCCTCTCAATCTCGTCCACCATATAACTTCTTTCACCATAGCCACTGTACAGAGGAAAACCGCCTCTCTTTCGTTTTTGAAAGAGGCTGGCGGTTTGATCCTTACTATGGACTCGGCAGTCAACTGGATTTGTCCCATACGCGACAGCAGTTGTTCTGCGTAGCTCCACAGGTCGGTTACGCCCGGGCAGTCTACAATTGCGTGCAGGACGGTTTCAATGTCCTGCTCGCATCTTGGACACGTCCTCTTGGAAGGATCCCTGCCTGAGCGTCCATACCTGTATCTATTGTCACCAACCGGTAGATCTCCTCGGTAGCCAGGCCAGGGACCTCTGAAAGTTGTCCATATATATATCGATAGATAGATAGATAGATAGATAGATCATTATATATATATATATCGAATGTAGAAAGGTAACACACGAGTTGATATATATAAAAACAAATAGTAGAAAAGAAAAAGATTTTTTCTGTAGAAAATGTTGAAGCGATATTTTTAGTGAAATTTGAAAGCATTAATTTATTTACAATCCCGCCGAGGTTGACTTTGCCTTTCATCCTTACGGGGTCGATAAAATAAAGTACCAGTAATGCACTGGTTAATTGCTGGCCTTGTGCCTAAAGTAGAAACAATTAATTTATTTACAAATAAATCTCTCAACACGTACGTGTCTGTATGTATGAATGTTTAATATGATTATTTGTACGTACAACCACCACAGCTTCTTTTCTAGATTCAATCGGTAATATAATACTTCCGCCATGTTGCTTGGCTACAAAATTTGCAGTCGACGACACGGCTAAATTACATACTTTTGAGATAAAGTGATATCTATAAAAAAAAATATCTGAAATTAAAAAAAAATATTAAATAAGCATTGTTTAACAATTGTGATTTCAAACATAAATATGTCTGCAATGTTTTAGTGCGTTTTTTTTTTTCTTTCATTCATTTTCTTTTTATTATTTTTATATTTTACTTTCTTAAAGATTTACACATTTCCTAGAGATAACACCAAGCGGGGTGAAATATTGAATCTAAGAAATAAAGAAATGAAGGGTGGTAGCGAGAAGAGGATACAGACAACATGAGAAGGAGTGTGTGTTTGTGTATATGAAAGGTAGAAATATATATGTATGTATGTATGTATGTATGTATGTATGTATGTATGTCGTGTCACTCTTGAGTGCTACTGGTAACATGTAACCCAGTACAACCTGTCGCATGGTCGGTTCGTCGGGGATTTAACCGGTTGCCCCACAAAGTTTACTTGGTGAGGGGGGTGATGTTGGACACCCTGCAGGACAAAAAACAAAACCTGACAAAGGGCGGAAGAACTCATAAGAGTCAACGGCCATCCGAAAGTGTGTAAATATGTATATACACATGTACCGTGTGGTTAAACCACTGGGAGTGAAGGACCCCTAGCCTTTGTCGGGGCATTCTTCTAGGAGAAGGCAACTCAGGAAACTGGGATAACTCCGATATAAAACCTGCGACTCAGTAGTTACCAATGATGTTGATCTTTTCTTCTTTTCAGGTTATAGCTACTGTCGCTCAGAGAGTGGGGTTGGTTCAGTGCACAGTTTTTCCTCACTTTAAAAAATATCTTCACGCACAGGCATTGCACGATAGAATTAATTAATGATTATTAATAATGGTATATCGTGCAATGGCCATACTCGATAACGAGGGGCAACCATCATGTATGCATGTATATGTATATATGTATGTTTATGTGTATGTGCATATATACATAAACATGTGCGTGTGTGTGTGTGTTTGTGTGTGTGAAGGCGCATGACATGGTGGTTAGAGCGTTGGGCGTGCGATCATGTGGTTGTGAGTTTGATTCTCGGACAGGTGATGCGTTGTCTTCGAGAAAAATATTTTATTTCACGTTGCTCCAGTTTACTCAGCTGTAGAAATATGTTGCAGCGTCATTGGTGCCGAGTTTTATGGGCCTTTGCCTTTCTCTTGGATAGTATTAGTAGCGTGGGGAGGGGAGAGTGCTATGCATGAGTGGCTACCGGTCTTCCATAATCAACCTTGACGGGACATGTGCCTCGGAGGGGGAACGTTCTAGGCGCAAATCCCATGGTCATTCGTGACCAAAGGGTATTTTTTACCCTTTACTTATATATATATATATATATATATATATATATATATATCACATACATCATCGCCCATTGCCTCAAACTTTATTTATTACTAAATTTCCACATATCTGTTCATACATATATATCATCATCATCATCATCGTCGTTTTACGTCCGTTCTTCCACGCTAGCATTGGTTAGACAAGTTGTCCGGTTGTGGGCAGTGTCCAGTTGGCTGACCTTGTCTTGCTCATATGTGAACTGATTCTGGCTTGATTTCTACAGCTGGATGCCCTTCCTAACACCAACCTCATTTACAGTGAGGGCTGGTAGCTTTTTTTCCGTGGCGCCTACACGTCCACTTTACAGTGTGGGTTGGGTGCTTTTTTGCCGTGGCACGACCACTTTGCAGTGGGAGGGGGGGGGGGGGGTATTGTCTATATGCTTCAGCTTCGGCTTGTACCCGTGGGAAGTCGGGTATTCTGTATTACTGCGTGACGCTAGAGGTCACGGTCGTGTGTCATCACCTTTGAGAGGTGCAATTGGGTAAGGTCAGCTTTTATCACCTCATCCCAGGTCTTCTTTTGTCTCCCCACTCCGCGGCTTCCATCGACTTCTAGTGCTCTGCACCTTTTTATGCAGCTGTCATCCTTCATACGCATCACATGTCCATACTAACGCAACCTCCTCTCCTGCACACAGCATCTGATTCCTCTTATGCTTAGTCTCTCTCTCAATTCGTTTACGCATGCAAGCTTTGTTTCTTTCTAATCTACGCAAGTCTTCTACAGACAGCGCCCAGGTCTCACTACCATGTAACATTGCTGTTCGTATACACGCATCATACAGCCTGTCTTTCATTTTGAGGGAACAGCCTTTTGCAGCTAGCAGCGGCAATAGCTCCCTGAACTTCTTCCATCCCGTTCTTACCCCAGTTATTGTACTTTCCGAACACCCATCTCCGCTGCTAATTCGGTCACCTAGGTAGCAGAAGCTGTCTACTGTTTCTACAGAGCCCTCCCAGAGTTTGGTGGTGCTTGTTTCCTGTGGTCGTTTGCTGCTTGCTGTCTCAGCGCAGCTGCTACATGTGAAGCCTACATTCTTAATTAAGCTTCCTGAGATCCCACTACATCTCTTGTGTACCCATTGTTTGCATTTGTGTGTGTGCATATGTGAAAATTTATAGATAATAAATTTACAAACGAGTGTGTACGTTGTGGAATAATATATATTTTATGTATACGAATCTAAGAGAAACCAAAACTGTTTGTGGTAGAAGTAAGTTTTTTTCAGTTTTATCCTTGGTGGTGTTTATTTTGGTTTCTCTACTAAGAATTTTTATTTTATCAGTTGATATGCCTTCCTTGTGCATTTTTTTAATTTTTTGGAGAAGTCAACCTCAATGTCGTCACATTTCTCTGCTCTTCATCGTTGCTTTGTTTCCTATATTTCATTCTTAATTTCCTAACTAATGTTCTTAGACTGTGTTCTTCCATTTGTTGTTTCCTTTTCTTTCATCGATTATCAGCACTAAAATTACTTAGTTTATAATTTCTTAACTTTCGGAGAAAATAAAAGCAGCGTTGAACAGGTGTGAGAATTTAATGTGTATATGGCTGAGTATTCCACAGACACGTGTCCCCTTAACGTAATTTTCAGTGAAATTTAGCATGATACAATGTGTGGCAAGATTGGCCCATAAAATTACAGGTATATTCCATACGATGGGCTTTCTAACAGTTTCCATCTACCCAACTTCTCCGACAAAGCATGAGTCATCCTGTGGCTATGGTAAATGACACTTGTCCAAGAGCCCATACTGTGGGATAGAACCCTAGACTTAATGATTTCAAAGCAAACCTCTTAACCATTCTATCATGCTGTCTCCCCTGTTGTCATCTAACATATTATAGAAGAGCAAAGCTCACATCTTGAAATTATATAATCGAATATCTATTTATTAATAGTATATCTTACTTAAATAAGAAAGAAAAGGAAACAAGAAATTAGCCATGTTCAAACCTGGAAAGAGATGGGATCCGCCAGCTTTAAATTGCTAAGGAGTTACGTGTCCATAAACACACACGCGCATATATAAGATCGAGATTTTGATGGATAACATTGGACAAGTTTACAAAAAAGGCATGAGTGTACTTCGAGGTTGTATTTTTAGCTTCAGAAACATGGTCGTATAATACTTAAGTCGGATTATACACAAAGAGATACAGTAATAGTGCTTATGGATTTGTGAGGCCTCGTTTGACTTTATTTATTTTTTTTTTTTTTCTATTCCTCCACACGGAGTAGGTTATTTTCTGTACATTTTAAACTAAGGCTGATTAGTCGCAGCCAATATTATTCTTTTTCTAAAGTAAAAAAAGTAGCTTCTAATGCACTTTATGCTAAAAATATATCATATTTTTTCTTGTTTATGAGATCGACCCTGTTAATATTAAACAGAACGTTGTTCAAAAGTGGAATGAAACAGAGAGAACGCATGTTTAATAAAGGGAAAGGAAATCACGAGAGATTTGTGTAGAAAAAATAGAACTAAATTATAAGAGAGAGATGAGGAGGTGCAGCAAGAGAAAAGAGAGAATGTAAGACATGAATATGAAGAGATAGAGAGAGAAGTGTATAAAAGTAAGTAAGAATAAATAGGGAGGCGTAATTTAGAAGAGTTGAAAATATCTAGATAGTTGAATGACTGTAAAGAGAAGCAAGGGATGAGAGAGAGTAAATAAAAGGCAGAATGAGAAAGAGAGAGAGAGACAAGGAGAGAAGGGTGTATGTGCATATATATATTCTTTGTAGTTTAGCTTTTTGCACTCTAAAATGGTCAGATAACTACGATATCCGATAAACATAACATGAAGATTAATTGGAGCGCATATCCAAATAGAAGTGTGTGTTAAGTTTGGGGAGAAAAAGAATTATTGGGGTGGGGGCATTGCCCTTCCCAGTTCCACCACCCCTGTATATATATATATGTAATTTTAAAATAATTATGGTCTGTATCCTTTCCTAAGAGCTTCGCATTTAGTATTATACCCAATTTATTCATCTCCGATATATATATATATATATATCCCAAGGAATGCGCAGGACTCATTGCTGAATGCTATGCAGGAATTTTCACTGTTGAAGTGAAGACCAGAGTGTACCATCTCCACCACTTCTGACATCGGATTCTATTACAACTATGGAATTTACACCTGCAATGCTGCGATGTCACCTTAAAAATAAACGCAACCATGCCTCTCCTGGTCTTGATGGTGTTACGTACCTGCTTCTCAAACGTGGTGAGTACTTCCTTCTGCACCAGTTATCACGCTTCTTCCAATTCTGTCTGAACAACGGTGCTACTCCAGAACAGTGGAAAACTGCCAGTGTCATTTCACTGTTCAAAAAGGGTGACCGCACATCACCTGTGAACTATCGTCCAGTAAATCTTACTAGCTGCATTTCCAAACTGATGGAATCCTGTGTCAGAGAAACACTTTGGAACTTCTGGAACTCTCGCAGTCTTATCCGGCCCTCGCAATTTGGATTTATGCCTAACATAAGCTGCTGTGATCAACTTATCGAGTTTCTTGAAGACATCACCCGGATCACTGATGGCGGCTCATGGGTGGATGTTGTTTACCTTGACTTTGCTAAAGCTTTCAATTCTGTGCCACACAAAAGACTTATGGCAAAACTCTCTGCAATGGGTGTGAAGGATGATCTTTTTAACTGCTTGAAGTCCTTCATTGTCAGTCGAAGAGAGGTAGTACGGTTCTAGGACAGCATTCCTCACCGTATGAGATGTCATCTGGTGTACCACAGGGATGTGTTCTTGACCCCTTTTTGTTTGTGGCATATATTAATGACATAGATGCCAACTTAAAGAATGCCACAGTACTGAAATATGCAGATGACATCAAGCTGTACCTTGAGATAAAAAGGACAGATCCTGAACACTAGATCTTGCCTGCAATCTGACCTGGACACAATGCAACAATGGATCACGGACTGGCAACTCAAGCTGGCTGTGGACAAATGTACCACTATGCACATTTTGGGAGTAAAAACCCAGCGTCCACATACTCCCTCTACAACACTAATATCAAGAAGTCTTCTTGTGAATGTGATCTGGGCATTACTGTCAGCAGCGATTTGCGTTGAACAAAGCACGCCTCTAAAATTGTCAAGAAAGCCGAGGGTGTCTTAGCATCACAGAGCAAGACCTTTGTCAGCTGCTCTCCATATATCTATTTAAAGCTGTATATAGCTATGGTGCGGCTACACTTAGAATTTGCATCACCAGTCTGGAATCCCTATCTTGATCAGAACATTGACCGCCTGGAAACTGTTCAGAGACGTGCAACCAAGCGAATACCCTCCATCAGACACCTACCATACTCTGAACGCCTTGCTTCCCTGGGCATGGATACATTAAAGCACCGACGTCTGGCAACTGACTTGGTAAGCACGCAGCACAGCTCCCATGACTTTCGGAAATATTTTTTCACGCTCAGAGTTGCTGAAGCATGGAACAATCTACCTGCATCAGTTGTTAGCTGTTGAGACACTGCATCCTTTAAAACCTCCATGCTTCCTGAGATTCGCCAACACTACACCTAATATTCCCCCTCCATACACATACACACATGTATATCATGACTCGTACACTATTCACTTCCCTGATATTTGTATATTATTCTATGTACTATACATGCACCTTTGATGAGTTGTAGTGCACGTGAGCACTCTACACAATAATTTCATTATTTTTATATATATATATATATATATATATATATATATATATACATTAATTTATTATGGCTGTTGGTGGGTTTTGTTACTCTAAAGTTTCACCTGCGCACTCAGAGGATCATCAGTCATGTCTGATAGTCCTGTGAGTACGCAGGTGAAACTCCAGAGTAGCAAGGCTCTTCACTTAGCCATAATAAACGAATAGTTAAACTCTACTTCGATATTAAATTTTCATTCTTACACCCGACAATAATTCACTTACTCTGAGGTCTTGAATGTTCCCCCTCACGCTTATTAATTTTTCAGATCTCTCCCCACCCCCTGCTTATTAAATTTTGCTAATCTATCTCCGGTGAAATTTTATTATAAGTGATTTATATTGATATAGCAGCTGGAAAATCTAATAATTATTTAATTTTACATCAAACAAACATTATATATGACAAAAAAAGAACATTACAAGAAATCCCATATTTACGAACGTACACTATACAATAGCTAATTCCCCACCCTTCACTTACAAGAATTTAAACAAATGACCACTCCCTGCTTGTTCCAACCCATCCTATTATTTGGTACCCGAGAGTACTACCAAAATCTCCTCCTCTCTATATTTATCACACAAAACTCTCTTTTAATACACATCTCTATATCTACTACCACCATATTCCCCCCTCACTATAGTTACCATGTGACTGCCTCTCTTATGTCCCCTCGCTATATCTAACACTAACATATCATCCCCCTCTCTATATTTACAACACGGAACTCTCTTCCAATCCTCCTTTCTATATTAATTAACACCAAACTCTGCCCCTCTCTACATCTACTATGTAACTCTCTTCCAACCCCTCTCAATAAATCAATTAACACCAAACTCTCCCGCTCTCTATATCTACTACACGGAACTCTCTTCTAACCCCCTCTCTATATCAATTACCACTTGATATAGACGTGATTTACTTTGCTCCGGATTTTTGCGGATTGTTGTAAAAAAGAACTGTGAGTTTATTGATCAATTTAATAACATTGTTTGGTTTAGCCCCTTGCCTTGGCCGTCAGACGTTAAGTCAACAAATTTTCGCCCCTTTCTGGGGCGAAATTTTCAATTTTCATCTAAAAACTGTAGACTTGGTGGCAATGGATGCCATTTCCACCTCGCACACTGTCGTGAGTGCCACGCCCACTAAGAAAAGTGGTGGAGGGAAGGTAGGAGTGCAAAGCTTGCAGCCATCCCCCCTCGCATCATCGAAAAACGTGGAAAATATCGAAACCGCGAAAGCAAATCCGGCAAATAATAGCAGCACCAACAACAAGAACAATGACAACACCACAACCAACAACTGCAACAATAGCAACACCAATATTACCAACAGTGACAGTAACATGGAAGACAACAACACCAAAACAACATTTGCGCAGACCGTAAAAAAAAACGAACTATACACGCCAATAGACATAACAAATGCTAAACAACTATTACAAGACGCAAAACAATTCGTAACTTTTGGTGAAAACGGTGCTTTTAGCATTAATTCTCCACAGGAATTATGTAGAGAGGCTGTCCTGAAAACTGTGGTTTTCAGGACAATATCGAACGTAACAAGAAAACCAGCGCAATTATCACAAAATGAGATTGAGCTGGTTCTAAAAGACGCAATGAAGGACTTAACCTTCATACAAAAAGGTAAACTGTTTGGTAGCATTTCGGTGCTGATGAACAACCAGTCAACAGCTCAAAAGTACTCGATAGCACCTATTGTGTCCCCCCACTTCACCTTTTACCCCACATACAGGGGAAAAAGGACACAAAGAATAAAAATAATGAGTATCACACCAAATGTAAACATTTGGTGAATACTATGTGGAATAATAAACTTTGACGAAGACAATATAATTTCAATTGGAAAGTGCTCCGGAGGTGTATTTGGTGGGACCACAGTAGAAGTTCTGGTGCAAATGAGCCCAGAACGAATAGCGAATATCCCACAACGCGTGCCTCTGGACGGGCTAACTTATATAAACATTTCAGTGGAGGGAAGGCGGCCGTCATGTTTCCACTGCTTAAGCAGGGGTCACCTGAGGGCTGCCTGTCCTCAATTAACGAGTCAAAAAAAAAAGGCTCTTCTGCCAACCCCGAACACAGCAACACCACCACCACCACCACCACAACACGGAAAAATAACAACACAAAACACTGTTCCACCCAACCCCTCCCCACCTAAAACAAATACAAAAGCAACCACAACAAAACCCCAAAATATACCCCTCCCCAACAACACGGAAGAGGACTCCGTATCAACGTCACCCAGTGACGACGAGGGAGAACCCTTTCAACAGGTGAAAAGGAAAAAAAAAAGGCACCACATTAACAAAAATGCCACAAACACACAGCCACCAGCACAAACAAAACAAACATCACAAATAAAAAAAACCACCCCTCCCCAAAACATAACACGTACTATAAAACGCAAACACCCACAAGAACAACAAACAAAAACAAACACAACACAACAAAAACTCTATACATACATTAACAAGAACAATAAAACGTTGATGAAAGCGATAGAAAATAACCCTTCGGTGGAAACCGAAGGGATCACTTTCACCTACGCAGCGAACAAACCGCACCTAATGATGATTAGGGTCCCAACGGAAACCTATGTAACTTTGAAAAACAACCATCCAATGCATGTGGGGACCAACTGCACCAAACCACATAACAGCGTCCTATTGAGATGTTTCCCCACCCCCACACCAGACACCCACACCCCACCAAACACCCTAATCCCACCACACACTGATGTCCTCACCCCACTACAAACCACCACCCCACCAAACAACCCTTCCAACACCCCCATGGAAATTGTGCAGCCTGGCCCCCAGGAGACGAAGAGGTAAGTAATTTCCTTTCCTCTTCCTTTTTACCTCTTCAGCACCAACATGGCCAATATAAGAGTTGGATGTGTGAATGCACGCGGCTTGGGGATGTCCTGGAAACAGGGCAAACTCTTAAATGACCTCAGGTCGCACAGAGTGGATGTAATGGTTATTTGCGAGTCCAGGATCAGCAGCGAGCGCCAACTGGCCCCCATCTTCGACGACTTTGAGATCTACGCATGGTGTGGGGGTGGGGTTGTCGTTCTGCTGCGAAAATACCTGGGTCTTGCCACACAGAAGGTACACCTGGACCCGGAGGGTCGACTGGTGGTTTTAGACGTCGGCAGTGGTGAAGGTGGAGCTTTCAGGCTGGTGGCAGCGTATGCCCCATCGGGGACACCGCGACCAGACTTCTTCCGACGCCTGGAGAATTTCCTGGGAACGTCTCGCTCCTTGCTTTTAGTGGGGGACTGGAATGGTATCCTGGATGCACGTTGGGACTATGTAGGGGCATGTCCCGATAGAGGGGGGTGTAACAGCCTCAAACGATTAATCGGCCGATTTGATCTGGCCGATAGATATCGACTGGATTTTCCGACTGTGCCACGGTGGACGTGGAGTAATCGCAGTGGAACATCCAGGTCGTACCTAGATAGGTTCCTAGTTAGAAATAAGGATAGGGACATATTAAGCTGTCCACGAATGTTCATGGTTGACTATTCGGATCACAAGTTGTTGACCGGAGTGGTCAACCTTGATAGAACTCATAGACAGGGACCCGGTTACTGGAAGCTAAACTTGTCTTTACCGACAAACAAAGCTTACAGTAAGCGGATTAGCACACTAGTTAAGCAGCGTTTGACGGGGGCAATTGTCAACAACAGGTGGTGGGGCTCTCTCAAGAGAGAAATTAGAATAGAATCGATAGGTTTTAGTCGGGAATTAGCATCAGATAGGAATAGAACTGAAAGGGAATTAACAAATAGAGTAGAAGAGGCGATTAGGAGTGGCAACGTAGCCGGCGTGCTGGCGTCAAGAACGGCCCTAGACCAGTTCTTTGATGCGAAGCACGAGGGCTGCGTTGTCAGGAGTAAAATACGTGCTCTGGGTAACGAGGGAGCCAAAGCTGTTAGCTGGGCCCGAGTGACAGAGGCAAAAAGTGGTAACAAGTCCACGATTCGGTCTTTGAAGGACCAGGATGGACGCGTGATCCTTGAACCGGAGCGGATGAGCGCGGCCTTTCAACGGCGCTTTGCACGACTGTTCGGGAGGGGAGGCGGGCCGGGTGGGGCCATGGATTTCGGTCCATACCTCGACGGTCTGGCGCGGCTCTCGGACGGGGAGGCGAAGTCCTGCGAGAGGCCGATTTCAGCCGCTGAAATGGGGAAAGCGCTGAGCCAATGCGGCAAACGCAAATCTCCGGGTCTCGATGGTCTACCATACGAACTTTATGTAGCGATGCCGGGCTTGTTCTCCGGTCTCCTCGAGTCGGTCTACTGCAACTGGCAACAGAACGGGAGAATTCCCAGTTCTGTGACCAAGGGCGTAGTCACGCTGGTGAGGAAGGACGAGAACAAGGGGGATGACATAGATAACTTCAGGCCCATAACTCTGCTAAACACAGAGTTAAAGATTTTGGCCAAGGTGTTAGCGAAGAGGTTGGCGCTTGTCGTCGGGAACCTGGTGGGAGAAGCGCAGACATGCGCAATCCCGTGCAGGTCCATACACGACAACCTCCACCTCATGCGATACATCGTAGAGAGGGTAGGGAACGAACCCGGCTTTGGTGGGGCCCTGATCAACTTGGATCAATCTAAAGCGTTCGATAGGGTTGACCATCGGTACCTGGATGCGGTGCTCGCGGCGGCAGGCTTCGGACCCGTTTTCAGGGGCTGGATTGCTGCAATGCACAGCAGCAACACCTGCTCGAGGGTCAAGGTGAACGGCTACCTCTCGGAGCCGTTCCAAATCACGCGATCCATTCGACAGGGATGCCTTCTCTCCTCCCTCCTGTATGTGCTGGCTCTCGAGCCACTACTGAGGAAGCTGGAGCTGTTGCAGGGCATCCCCTTGGAACCGGGATTGCGGAAAGCGGTGTCGGCCTACGCCGATGACGTGACAGTAATGGTGTCGTGCGCCTCGGAAATCGGGCAGATCGGCACCTTACTGGAGGAATATGAAAGGTTCACAGGAGCCAAGCTGAACCGGGACAAGTCCGTCGGTTTGCAACTCGGAACGTGGAGGGGCAAAACGATGCCCTCCGACGGCATCGTCGGACGCTGGACGGAGGGACCGGTGAAGCTGCTCGGGGTCTTGTTCGGACCGGACCTCCAGGTGGAGAAAAACTGGGACGAGGTAACGGGCAAGGTGTTAGCACTCGCCCAGAAGTGGGCCGAGTGCAAACTATCCCTGAAAGGTCGAGCGGAGGTGGCGAACGCTTATATAGCGTCCGTCATCTACTACCGCTTGACCGTCGTGCCTTGCCCAGAGAAAACACTCGCCAAAATGGAGCGCGCGCTCTTCCGATTTCTTTGGAAGAAGCGGGCTCCTTTGGTGAGAAGATCCATCTGCTGTCAACACCCTTCGAACGGAGGGCTGGGGCTGCCGTGGCTGACGATGCGTAGACACGCATTAAGGCTACGGCACCTCCAGGTATTCCTCACCGGTCAGCCGGTGTGGACCCTGTTTGTGAGGCGAGCCTTTCCGAGACTCGTCTCACTCACCGAGCTGCAATCCTGGATCAAGCAAAGACCGAGAAAAATGGGCGACTGGCACATTGAATGTGCCCAGGCGCTCACGGCCCTCTGGCAAGCGGATCCGGCAATCAGTGGAGACTCAACCTCAACATTCTATAGAGGGTTGGTGCGCAGTAAGTGCGACGACGCTCTCGGACAGGCTCTGGGCATGGAGGAAGACGAGCTGGCCAGTCTGTTCGGTAGGACGTTTGGCCCGGGACCGATGGACAACTTCCAAAAGTCCCTGGCTTGGCAATGTTACCGAGGAGCTCTACCCGTTCGGGACAAGCTCTACAGACATGGGCGCCCGGGTAGGGACCCCTCGAAGAAGATCTGTCCAAGATGCGTGCGTGACAAGGAAACCGTCGCACACGCATTCGTACACTGCCCGGGCGTTGCTGACCTGTGGGGCTATGTAGAACGACTACTGTCGCGGGTGGGACCAATCCGGTTGACCACCGAGAACATTGTGACAATCAAACCGCCTCCCCCTTTCAAAAACGAAGGAGAGGCGGTTTTCCTCTGTGTGATAGCCATGGCGAAAGAAGTTGTATGGTGGACAAGGTTGAAAGGGCTGAGGTCAGACACCTATCTCTCCGGCCAACAACTGGTCTTTTTTTTCAAGTACCACTTTAGAAGAAGGATCAGAATGGAGAGAGAGGTGCTCTACCCCAGCAAGTTTTATGAAAGATGGGTGAAAGTAGCGAGAATGGCCCGAGTGAATGGGCCTTCTCTCTATATCAGCCTGTAGGTGAGAGAGGAGAAGAATGAGGAGAGGAAGGAAGCACCCGCTCTTTGTGCTCCTGAAGAGGAGGGTTGCACATTTTTTCGGGGGTGTGTGCGACCCATGTCAACGCCCCTCCCTATTGAGGACATCGATTGTTAAATTTAATTTGTTATATGTTTTTTACACGTCTTTTTAAATGTATGTAAACTCCCCCCTTTGTATTTGTCCCAATCTTTGATACCCTGGTGGCAAATAAATAGAAATATATATCAATTAACATCTAACTCTCCTCCTCTCTATATCTACTACACAAATCTCTCTTCCAGTACCCTTCTCTATATATGAATTAACACCAAACCTTCCCCCTCTCTATATCTAATATACAACACACTCTCCCAACCCCCTCTCTATACCAATAACCACCAAACTCTCCACCTCTCTCTATTTACCCTACAACACTCTCATTATCTCCCTCTCTATATCAATTAACATTAAACTCTCCTCCTCTCTATATCTACCACACAACCTTCTCTCCCAATCCCCTCTCTAAAAAGCAGGCCCACTCCCAATAAAGAATGGACCCCCCCCCCCCCATCTTAATAAAAACGGATTCTCCTCTTCCCCAATAAAAAACGGACCCCCTCTTCCCCAATAAAAAACTGAGCCCTTTCCCCCAATAAAAGACGGACCCCCTCATATAAACGGAACCACCCTTCCCCCATAATAAACAAACTCCCACCCCAATAAAAAGCCCCCCCCCCTAAAACATGGACCCACCCCCAATAAAAACCGGACCCTCCCCGATAAAAAACGGATCTCCCGCAATAAAAATTGAACCCGCCCCCTAAAAAAAATAAAAACGGATTCCCCCCAATAAAAATCGGAGCCCCCTCATAAAAACGCCCCCCGCCCTCCATAAAAATAGACCCACCCACCCCTCCAATAAAAAACGCAATGATTTGTTCGGCGACATCTTAGCGGACGAACGTTTACGCCAACTGGCAGCAGAACAGGAGAATTCCCAGTTCTGTGAACCGAGGGGCGGTTGCGTTGCTCAGAAAATATCCGAACAAAGGGGACTATACAGATAATTTCAGGCCCATAACTCTGCTAAATGCAGAGTGTAAGATTTTGGCCAGTGTGTTAGCGACGATGTTGGTGCTTGTCGTTGATGGTCTGGTAGGAGAGGCGCAAACATGTGCCATTCCGCATAGTTCCATTCACGACAACCTCCACCATATGTGATATATCATAGAGATGATGGCTAAAGAACCTGGCACGCGTGGGGCCTCGATCAACCTAGATCAGTCGAAAGATTTCGACGTGGTCGATACCTGGCTGCAGTCCTGAAGGCAACGGGCTTCGGGCCTGTATTCAGAGGATGGATTCCTGCAATGCACAGCGACATCTGTTCACTGTGTTTTGATTCTGATGGCTTGCCTAATGAGTGATAGAATGCGTATATCACTTCTTTATACTCTTTTGATACGTCGAGATTTTGTCTTCCTTGTGATACTGAACGTGGAGGGCTTGAATAGAGATTATTTTCGTTCAAGTGAGAACAGCTTGTTTCAGCTGCAGACTTTTCGACCCTAAACTGATTCCTCCCTAAGGATCGCGGTCCTTGTTTACCCGGGTGACAACCGAGCCGGTATGTGTTTTTGACTGTAACAGCAATTATAATTGTTTCTACTGTAACAGCAATAATAATGGTAATAATAAAATTAATAATGATGATGGTAATGATTTTTTTATTAACCACAAAGGGTTTACATAAAAAAACATTAGGTACAGCATTAATGATAATAAAACCCGTGGCCAAAAAATAACTGGCTGGCACTCGGTAGGGGGCAGCTGTTTCTCATGGGGACGAGAAGCTCACTAATCTTGGTGGATAATGGTCCTAGAGGTGGTATCTTGAATAAAATTACTCCTTGGTGGTGAAGGATAAAACGCATAAAGAAACAAAAAAAGATCTAATGGCTCTAATATCACGAAGTAAAGTGATCAAGAAAAAGGGGGAAAGTAATCAAGAAAAAAAGTTTTTTGGCACCAACACATTTAAAGTGCCAGAATCCTTTATGACTGTACGGGTATCACTAGGTGCCTACAAGAACATTAGCGAGAGATTTCCTTGGGACGTGGGAATCCATAACATTTGACCAACGAGCAGACTCTTTAAAGGGTTCCCAAAAGAAATCTCACCAAACATGGTAGTCGAACCACCTGATTTCCAACAGAGCCCGGAGGGTAAGTAACTCTCCCCATTTTCTCTCTCTCTTGATCAACCAGCCATAATCATAAGAGTATGTTGCATAAATGTTCGTAGCCTGGGGGTCATCATGGAAGTAGGGTCGCTTGCTGAACGAATTCAGATCACTAGATATGGATGTGACTGCCGTCAGCGAGACCAGGATTTCCGGCACGCTCGCATGAGACTCCATTTTCGACGAGTATCAGAACTTCGCATCTCTTAGTCGAACGGGAATGGGAGGTGGGGTGGCAATAGCGAAGATGGTGTCTTTAGTCTGTTGGCCGTCTACGCTCCGACTGAGACCGGGCGGCCAGATTTGTTTAGGCGCCTGGAGTGGGGGACTGGAACGGCATCTTAGACGTACGCTGGGATTGTATAGGAGTAGCTGATAGGAGCTGCGGGTGAAAAAGTATCAAGTACCTGATCAGACAGTTCCAAATATCTGATAGGTACCGATTAGATTTCCGGAATGTGCTAGTGTGGACCTTGACCAACCGCATAGTGTCATCTAGATCGTATATAGGTAGGTTTTTCGTTGGGTCAGTAGATATGGAGTCGCCTATTCAGATTTCAAATTTGTGATCTGCATAGTAAACCTAAATAGAACATATAGACGAAGACCTGATTATTTGAAACTTAACACGTCATTCCCGGCGCGTAAAGCCTACAAAGACAAGGTCACAACTTTACTTAAGTATAAGTTGACAGGAGGGGTCGTCAACAACATGTCGTTGGGTTCTCTTAAGCATGCGCTCTTAAGCATGTGCTTATCAGTAGTTAATCCAACTCTGGCATCAGGTAGGGAGTAATAGAATCTATGGAATCTGATCTCAAAAACCCTCCTGGGTCTGAAAATATTTATTTAGTAACTTCACTGTTGCACCTTGTTTCTCTCAATCAATACTGGAAATACATTCAACAAATGTTTATTCCATAATATTTATCAACTAAACATCCAGTTCATATATATGTTTTAATATTAGGATAATTTAGTTACATAATACTGGAAATAGGTCAAATTTGATATTCTGTAAACTTGTCAATTTGTGTGAATCCAGCGATAACACATTTTAGTAATTCTGCAGTTTGCATTTAAATAAAAGATAATCTATTTATTCAGCACTATTATTTATACATATCAGTAACTGAGCACTATTTATACATAACATACACAGTGTGTGCGAGTGAGTGTGGCTGCATTAGCGGATGTTTACTCTGAAGGATTCGGGCTGCATCTCCGGTTTAAGTGTATCTCCCTCCTGTTTTCCCTCCGAGATATCTAGGAGGGCCTGAAAATGATCATGAACCTATTCTTCCTCACGAAACTGTGTTAAAGAAATAAAAGTAAAATATAAGAAGGAAGAAAACAAAATGAAATCTTCCCAAATTGATGTTGATGGAATCATGAGTGGTCTGGGAGAATCTAAATTCTTCCACACGACACAATACATCTTGATCTGTGCCCCTATAATTATTGCGACCACTAATAGTTTTTTCTATGTATTCTTTGGTATGTATGAATATGGATTTATTATTTTATGATACGTGCGCACGCACGCACACACACACACACACACACACACACACACACACACTGACACACTGACACACACACACACACACACACACACACACACACACACACACACACACACACACACACACACACACACACACACACACACACACACACACACACACACACACACACACACACACACACACACACACACACATATATATAAATCATAAATTTCCGGTCTGTTGGTTGGATAACCGGAAGGTTGTTTATATCTTGTCAAAGCTCTTTCGTCACACATTATGCGACCACAGTGACTAGGTTTTTATTTTGTGTCTCTCCTTTGTTCTGTCCTACACCATCGTGTTTTTGTGTGCTGTGTGTTATGTGCTTAGTTTGTGCGTGCGTTACATCCAGGTGTGTGTGTGTGTGTGTTTTTATTTATTTATTTGTGTGTTTATTTACTTGTCACTGGCTGGTTTGTTCTATCTGTGTGTTCTATCTGTGTGTGTCTATCTTATGTTAGGTTGGTTTTTGTGTGTGTCTGTATGTCTTTATTTTGTTCTTAATTACTATTTGTGATGTTGCTATACCACTCATGTTTTCTGTTTAATTTTGGTTGGAGTTCGTTTATGTTTGTCACCTCTGTGATTTGTCTGAGCATTGCATCTTTTCTGTGTGTGGATATAATTTTTATCTCTATGTTCTCTAATGTTCTCCTATGTTCTATTTTAGCATGTTGGTGAAGTACTGATGAGTTTTTCCCACCCTGGAGTTCTCGCCAGTGTTCACCTATTCTTTCTCCTATGCTATAGGCTGTTTCACCTATGTATATTATTATTATTATTCCTATACTGTCCCTCGGTACATCTTATGCTATATACTACGTTCCTAGTTTTGCAGTTAGTTTGCGGGCATAGCTTGCAGACTATGCATTTCCTATTAGTACAGGGGTATCTTTGAAATGGGTATGTTTTACTAATTAGGATTTTTATGGGAATACTTGGTCTTTCAACTATCTTAATATTTAATTTTAGCTTGTCTAGGGGGCTTCTAAATATGTAAGCTAGTTCGAACCTAGTGGTTGTATTGACAAATATTGCACTCTGGTATTTATTGCTATTATACCATGAGTTGATTTTATTAGCCTTATTTCTAATGCTTTCTATTGTTCCAAAATTTGCTCCTATACTGATTCCAGACTTTATGAAAATCAATATACTGATTGCGGACTTTATAAAAATCAATATACTGATTGCGGACTTTATAAAAATCAATATACTGATTCCAGACTTTATGAAAATCAATATACTGATTGCGGACTTTATAAAAATCAATATACTGATTGCGGACTTAGTAATAGTGATGAGGAATATGTCCTGCATGTTCAACCCCAAAGAATTAGAGAGACACACACAACACTTCATCCACTGCATGCAGTTCTCTGGCTACAATCAGAGAGACAAGATCAGGGTATATAAAGGAGCCAGAAGCAAATGGGCGAAGATTATAGAAGATGATGCAAATGGGACTTGCTCCATGTAGGACCGCTACTTCTCCGAATTGAGAGATCACAGCTCCGATGCTATGGGTATGTGGTTAGAATATCTCAGAAAAGAATTGCTGGACCGATTTTACGAGCAAAACCAACCGGCATGAGACCCAGTGGTAGAGCCCGGGCAAGATGGTTGGATAACATCAATAAGCTTGGCTGGTCTCGATTAGGGATCCAGCCGGATCAGCTGGAGATGGTTGCTTCTGGAGATCACATCTCCGTTACTACGGATATGAAGTCAAAATATCATAGGAAAGAATCGCTGGACAGATTTTAAAGGCAAAACGAGTCGACAGAAGACTCATAAGACGACTCCGAGAAAGATAATAGCATCAGATCCATGAGCTTGACTGGTCTCGCTTGGGGATCCAGTCGGATCAATTGGGGACCCTCTGGAATGTGTGCTTGAGGTGTATGCCGCCACAACTCTCCCAGAAATAAGTAAGCGAAGAAGTAGAAGAAGAAGAAGAAGAATTTGTATAGTGTTTCGTTGTTTCAGAATTATCCTTTTTCCTTGGGTCATGATAGAAATATTTCTCGCGACTTTGATCCTGTTTCAGTCTGTGATATGACCACTGTTTTATACGTTGACTCTACATCTATGGACGTTACTTTCCTGTCATCACTGGAGGTCTTACTCCGGTCTGTGATATGACCACTGTTTTATATGTTGACTCTACATCTATGAACGTTACTTTCCTGTCAATACTGGAGGTCTTACTTCGGTCTGTGATATTACCACTGTTTTATACGTTGACTCTACATCTATGAACGTTAGTTTCCTGTCAATACTGGAGGTCTTACTTCGGTCTGTGATATGACCACTGTTTTATATGTTGACTCTACATCTATGAACGTTACTTTCCTGTCAATACTGGAGGTCTTACTTCGGTCTGTGATATGACCACTGTTTTATATGTTGACTCTACATCTATGGACGTTACTTTCCTGTCAATACTGGAGGTCTTACTTCGGTCTGTGATATTACCACTGTTTTATATGTTGACTCTACATCTATGGACGTTATTTTCCTGTCAATACTGGAGGTCTTACTTCGGTCTGTGATATTACCACTGTTTTATAGGTTGACTCTACATCTATGAACGTTATTTTCCTGTCATCACTGGAAGTCTTACTTCGGTCTGTGATATTACCACTGTTTTATACGTTGACTCTACATCTATGGACGTTATTTTCCTGTCATTACTGAAGGTCTTACTTCGGTCTGTGATATTACCACTGTTTTATATGTTGACTCTACATCTATGAACGTTATTTTCCTGTCATCACTGGAGGTCTTACTTCGGTCTGTGATATGACCACTGTTTTATACGTTGACTCTACATCTATGAACGTTACTTTCCTGTCAATACTGGAGGTCTTACTTCGGTCTGTGATATTACCACTGTTTTATATGTTGACTCTACATCTATGAACGTTACTTTCCTGTCAATACTGGAGGTCTTACTTCGGTCTGTGATATTACCACTGTTTTATACGTTGACTCTACATCTATGAACGTTACTTTCCTGTCATTACTGGAGGTCTTACTTCGGTCTGTGATATTACCACTGTTTTATACGTTGACTCTACATCTATGAACGTTACTTTCCTGTCATTACTGGAGGTCTTACTTCGGTCTGTGATATTACCACTGTTTTATACGTTGACTCTACATCTATGAACGTTAGTTTCCTGTCAATACTGGAGGTCTTACTTCGGTCTGTGATATTACCACTGTTTTATACGTTGACTCTACATCTATGAACGTTAGTTTCCTGTCATTACTGAAGATCTTACTTCGGTCTGTGATATTACCACTGTTTTATACGTTGACTCTACATCTATGAACGTTATTTTCCTGTCATCACTGGAGGTCTTACTTCGGTCTGTGATATTACCACTGTTTTATATGTTGACTCTACATCTATGGACGTTATTTTCCTGTCATTACTGGAGGTCTTACTTCGGTCTGTGATATTACCACTGTTTTATATGTTGACTCTACATCTATGAACGTTATTTTCCTGTCATTACTGGAGGTCTTACTTCGGTCTGTGATATTACCACTGTTTTATATGTTGACTCTACATCTATGAACGTTATTTTCCTGTCATTACTGGAGGTCTTACTTCGGTCTGTGATATTACCACTGTTTTATATGTTGACTCTACATCTATGAACGTTATTTTCCTGTCATTACTGGAGGTCTTACTTCGGTCTGTGATATTACCACTGTTTTATATGTTGACTCTACATCTATGGACGTTATTTTCCTGTCATTACTGGAGGTCTTACTTCGGTCTGTGATATTACCACTGTTTTATATGTTGACTCTACATCTATGAACGTTATTTTCCTGTCATTACTGGAGGTCTTACTTCGGTCTGTGATATTACCACTGTTTTATATGTTGACTCTACATCTATGAACGTTATTTTCCTGTCATTACTGGAGGTCTTACTTCGGTCTGTGATATTACCACTGTTTTATATGTTGACTCTACATCTATGAACGTTATTTTCCTGTCATTACTGGAGGTCTTACTTCGGTCTGTGATATTACCACTGTTTTATATGTTGACTCTACATCTATGAACGT
Source organism: Eledone cirrhosa (assembly GCA_964016885.1). Lineage (NCBI taxonomy): Eukaryota > Metazoa > Mollusca > Cephalopoda > Octopoda > Eledonidae > Eledone > Eledone cirrhosa. The sequence goes on from OZ024741.1 coordinate 356,209,377, forward strand.
TATTTTCCTGTCAATACTGGAGGTCTTACTTCGGTCTGTGATATTACCACTGTTTTATATGTTGACTCTACATCTATGAACGTTATTTTCCTGTCATTACTGGAGGTCTTACTTCGGTCTGTGATATTACCACTGTTTTATATGTTGACTCTACATCTATGAACGTTATTTTCCTGTCATCACTGGAGGTCTTACTTCGGTCTGTGATATTACCACTGTTTTATATGTTGACTCTACATCTATGGACGTTAGTTTCCTGTCATCACTGGAGGTCTTACTTCGGTCTGTGATATTACCACTGTTTTATACGTTGACTCTACATCTATGAACGTTACTTTCCTGTCAATACTGGAGGTCTTACTTCGGTCTGTGATATTACCACTGTTTTATATGTTGACTCTACATCTATGAACGTTACTTTCCTGTCAATACTGGAGGTCTTACTTCGGTCTGTGATATTACCACTGTTTTATACGTTGACTCTACATCTATGAACGTTACTTTCCTGTCAATACTGGAGGTCTTACTTCGGTCTGTGATATTACCACTGTTTTATACGTTGACTCTACATCTATGAACGTTACTTTCCTGTCATTACTGGAGGTCTTACTTCGGTCTGTGATATTACCACTGTTTTATACGTTGACTCTACATCTATGAACGTTACTTTCCTGTCATTACTGGAGGTCTTACTTCGGTCTGTGATATTACCACTGTTTTATACGTTGACTCTACATCTATGAACGTTAGTTTCCTGTCAATACTGGAGGTCTTACTTCGGTCTGTGATATTACCACTGTTTTATACGTTGACTCTACATCTATGAACGTTAGTTTCCTGTCATTACTGAAGATCTTACTTCGGTCTGTGATATTACCACTGTTTTATACGTTGACTCTACATCTATGAACGTTATTTTCCTGTCATCACTGGAGGTCTTACTTCGGTCTGTGATATTACCACTGTTTTATATGTTGACTCTACATCTATGGACGTTATTTTCCTGTCATTACTGGAGGTCTTACTTCGGTCTGTGATATTACCACTGTTTTATATGTTGACTCTACATCTATGAACGTTATTTTCCTGTCATTACTGGAGGTCTTACTTCGGTCTGTGATATTACCACTGTTTTATATGTTGACTCTACATCTATGAACGTTATTTTCCTGTCATTACTGGAGGTCTTACTTCGGTCTGTGATATTACCACTGTTTTATATGTTGACTCTACATCTATGAACGTTATTTTCCTGTCATTACTGGAGGTCTTACTTCGGTCTGTGATATTACCACTGTTTTATATGTTGACTCTACATCTATGGACGTTATTTTCCTGTCATTACTGGAGGTCTTACTTCGGTCTGTGATATTACCACTGTTTTATATGTTGACTCTACATCTATGAACGTTATTTTCCTGTCATTACTGGAGGTCTTACTTCGGTCTGTGATATTACCACTGTTTTATATGTTGACTCTACATCTATGAACGTTATTTTCCTGTCATTACTGGAGGTCTTACTTCGGTCTGTGATATTACCACTGTTTTATATGTTGACTCTACATCTATGAACGTTATTTTCCTGTCATTACTGGAGGTCTTACTTCGGTCTGTGATATTACCACTGTTTTATATGTTGACTCTACATCTATGAACGTTATTTTCCTGTCAATACTGGAGGTCTTACTTCGGTCTGTGATATTACCACTGTTTTATATGTTGACTCTACATCTATGAACGTTATTTTCCTGTCATTACTGGAGGTCTTACTTCGGTCTGTGATATTACCACTGTTTTATATGTTGACTCTACATCTATGAACGTTATTTTCCTGTCATCACTGGAGGTCTTACTTCGGTCTGTGATATTACCACTGTTTTATATGTTGACTCTACATCTATGGACGTTAGTTTCCTGTCATCACTGGAGGTCTTACTTCGGTCTGTGATATTACCACTGTTTTATACGTTGACTCTACATCTATGAACGTTACTTTCCTGTCAATACTGGAGGTCTTACTTCGGTCTGTGATATTACCACTGTTTTATATGTTGACTCTACATCTATGAACGTTACTTTCCTGTCATTACTGGAGGTCTTACTTCGGTCTGTGATATTACCACTGTTCTATATGTTGACTCTACATCTATGAACGTTAGTTTCCTGTCATCACTGGAGGTCTTACTCCGGTCTGTGATACTACCACTGTTTTATATGTTGACTCTACATCTATGAACGTTAGTTTCCTGTCAATACTGGAGGTCTTACTTCGGTCTGTGATATTACCACTGTTTTATATGTTGACTCTACATCTATGAACGTTAGTTTCCTGTCAATACTGGAGGTCTTACTCCGGTCTGTGATATGACCACCCGTTTTATACGTTGACTCTACATCTATGAACGTTACTTTCCTGTCATCACTGGAGGTCTTACTTCGGTCTGTGATATTACCACTGTTTTATACGTTGACTCTACATCTATGAACGTTAGTTTCCTGTCAATACTGGAGGTCTTACTTCGGTCTGTGATATTACCACTGTTTTATATGTTGACTCTACATCTATGAACGTTATTTTCCTGTCATCACTGGAGGTCTTACTTCGGTCTGTGATATTACCACTGTTTTATACGTTGACTCTACATCTATGAACGTTAGTTTCCTGTCAATACTGGAGGTCTTACTTCGGTCTGTGATATTACCACTGTTTTATATGTTGACTCTACATCTATGAACGTTAGTTTCCTGTCAATACTGGAGGTCTTACTCCGGTCTGTGATATGACCACCCGTTTTATACGTTGACTCTACATCTATGAACGTTACTTTCCTGTCATCACTGGAGGTCTTACTTCGGTCTGTGATATTACCACTGTTTTATACGTTGACTCTACATCTATGGACGTTATTTTCCTGTCATCACTGGAGGTCTTACTTCGGTCTGTGATATTACCACTGTTTTATACGTTGACTCTACATCTATGAACGTTAGTTTCCTGTCATTACTGAAGGTCTTACTTCGGTCTGTGATATTACCACTGTTTTATAGGTTGACTCTACATCTATGAACGTTACTTTCCTGTCATTACTGGAGGTCTTACTTCGGTCTGTGATATTACCACTGTTTTATACGTTGACTCTACATCTATGAACGTTTCTTTCCTGTCATTACTGGAGGTCTTACTCCGGTCTGTGATATTACCACTGTTTTATATGTTGACTCTACATCTATGAACGTTTCTTTCCTGTCATTACTGGAGGTCTTACTCCGGTCTGTGATATTACCACTGTTTTATAGGTTGACTCTACATCTATGAACGTTACATTCCTGTCAATACTGGAGGTCTTACTTCGGTCTGTGATATGACCACTGTTTTATATGTTGACTCTACATCTATGAACGTTAGTTTCCTGTCATCACTGGAGGTCTTACTTCGGTCTGTGATATTACCACTGTTTTATATGTTGACTCTACATCTATGGACGTTATTTTCCTGTCATCACTGGAGGTCTTACTTCGGTCTGTGATATGACCACTGTTTTATATGTTGACTCTACATCTATGAACGTTACTTTCCTGTCATCACTGGAGGTCTTACTTCGGTCTGTGATATGACCACTGTTTTATATGTTGACTCTACATCTATGGACGTTATTTTCCTGTCATCACTGGAGGTCTTACTTCGGTCTGTGATATGACCACTGTTTTATATGTTGACTCTACATCTATGAACGTTACTTTCCTGTCATCACTGGAGGTCTTACTTCGGTCTGTGATATGACCACTGTTTTATATGTTGACTCTACATCTATGGACGTTATTTTCCTGTCATCACTGGAGGTCTTACTTCGGTCTGTGATATGACCACTGTTTTATATGTTGACTCTACATCCATGGACGTTATTTTCCTGTCATCACTGGAGGTCTTACTTCGGTCTGTGATATGACCACTGTTTTATATGTTGACTCTACATCTATGAACGTTACTTTCCTGTCATCACTGGAGGTCTTACTTCGGTCTGTGATATGACCACTGTTTTATATGTTGACTCTACATCTATGGACGTTATTTTCCTGTCATCACTGGAGGTCTTACTTCGGTCTGTGATATGACCACTGTTTTATATGTTGACTCTACATCTATGAACGTTACTTTCCTGTCATCACTGTATGTCTTACTTCGGTCTGTGATATTACCACTGTTTTATACGTTGACTCTACATCTATGAACGTTACTTTCCTGTCATCACTGGAGGTCTTACTTCGGTCTGTGATATTACCACTGTTTTATATGTTGACTCTACATCTATGGACGTTACTTTCCTGTCAATACTGGAGGTCTTACTTCGGTCTGTGATATGACCACTGTTTTATACGTTGACTCTACATCTATGAACGTTACATTCCTGTCAATACTGGAGGTCTTACTTCGGTCTGTGATATTACCACTGTTTTATATGTTGACTCTACATCTATGAACGTTACTTTCCTGTCAATACTGGAGGTCTTACTTCGGTCTGTGATATGACCACTGTTTTATACGTTGACTCTACATCTATGAACGTTACTTTCCTGTCAATACTGGAGGTCTTACTTCGGTATGTGATATTACCACTGTTTTATATGTTGACTCTACATCTATGAACGTTACTTTCCTGTCAATACTGGAGGTCTTACTTCGGTCTGTGATATGACCACTGTTTTATACGTTGACTCTACATCTATGAACGTTACTTTCCTGTCAATACTGGAGGTCTTACTTCGGTCTGTGATATTACCACTGTTTTATATGTTGACTCTATATCTATGAACGTTACTTTCCTGTCAATACTGGAGGTCTTACTTCGGTCTGTGATATTACCACTGTTTTATATGTTGACTCTACATCTATGAACGTTACTTTCCTGTCAATACTGGAGGTCTTACTTCGGTCTGTGATATTACCACTGTTTTATACGTTGACTCTACATCTATGAACGTTACTTTCCTGTCATCACTGGAGGTCTTACTTCGGTCTGTGATATTACCACTGTTTTATATGTTGACTCTACATCTATGAACGTTACTTTCCTGTCATCACTGGAGGTCTTACTTCGGTCTGTGATATTACCACTGTTTTATACGTTGACTCTACATCTATGAACGTTAGTTTCCTGTCATCACTGGAGGTCTTACTTCGGTCTGTGATATTACCACTGTTTTATACGTTGACTCTACATCTATGAACGTTATTTTCCTGTCATCACTGGAGGTCTTACTTCGGTCTGTGATATTACCACTGTTTTATACGTTGACTCTACATCTATGAACGTTAGTTTCCTGTCATCACTGGAGGTCTTACTTCGGTCTGTGATATTACCACTGTTTGATACGTTGACTCTACATCTATGAACGTTACTTTCCTGTCATTACTGAAGCTCTTACTTCGGTCTGTGATATTACCACTGTTTTATATGTTGACTCTACATCTATAAACGTTACTTTCCAGCCATCACTGAAGGTCATACTTCGGTCTGTGATATTACCACTGTTTTATACGTTGACACTACATCTATGAACGTTACTTTCCTGTCATTACTGAAGCTCTTACTTCGGTCTGTGATATTACCACTGTTTTATATGTTGACTCTACATCTATAAACGTTACTTTCCAGCCATCACTGAAGGTCTTACTTCGGTCTGTGATATTACCACTGTCTTATACATTGACTCTACATCTACGTACCTTATTTTCCAGCTCTCACTCCTGAATATCGATGTGACAATCTGACACAGTTTCAACTCAATCAATATAACATATCAATCACTGATGTCAACCTGGTCTATGATAAATGTTCCATAGACATCATTAGTTCTGATGAATGCATTACAACCGAGAATCGAACGCTGGGATGTCTGAATGGTTATCACTATACCACACCTATTGATAAGTCGAT
>OZ024741.1:356230314-356245910 GCA_964016885.1 Eledone cirrhosa
CGGAAGCCATGTTGCGTGCTAGTCAGGCGGTCATTTTCTTCGAGGAAAGTGATTAGTTTCTTTCTGATGACTCGCTCCATGACCTTACTGATATGCGACGTCAGGGAGACTGGCCTATAGTTCTTGGCCTCCGCTCTACTACCTCCTTTATGGATAGGGCATATTGTGCCTTCTTTCAGCTCCCTGGGTAGTACACCGCTAGCCAAGGAGCTTCTGAAGAGCATCTTCAGTGGAGTTGCTAAGGCCCGCTTACATATTTTTAGGAGAACTGCTGGGAATCCATCAGGTCCAGCAGCCGAGTCTGTTCTAATTTCATCAATGGCGTACACCACATCCTCCTCCGTTATGTCTATGTGGTTGATGGTTGCCATTTCTTGATGTAGTGTTGTGGCATCAAAGAACTCCTCTGGCTTCGTTATTTGCATGTGCCTCAGTGGACATGTGAAGACACTTTTGTACTGTTCGTTCAGTATTTCACATATCTCTTGGGGATTTTCGGTTAATGAACCGTCCGTGTGGAAGAGTGGTCCAATCTTGCAGTGTACTGAGGCAGTTTCTTTTGCAAATTTAAAGAAGGCCTTAGGGTTTGTTTTAATGTTTTCTATGGCCCTGTTCTCTTTCCTTGCCCTCTCATTCTCATGTGAAAGCTTGAGTGCAATCTCGGTGTCAAGTAGTGCACGTTTCAAATAGGATTCCTTCTTGTTTTGGTTTTGTTGACTATTCAACTGGTTTGAGAGTTTAGTTCTACGTCTCATAAGGATTTTCCTATCTCTGGGAATAAGATTTTTGTGTCTGTTTGCCTCTTTCTCCGGGACACACTTTTTGCATATGGTGTGTATCGTTGTCATGAAGTGTTGAAATTGTGTGTTAGTGTCTTGTGTGGCGATGTTTGCACTCCATGTTTGCTTCCGGATTTCACTCTTAATCTTCTTCCAGTCAGCCCCGTAGAAGTTAAGGCTGGATAGCGTCCCGGAGCTTCTTGGTGGTTTTGTCTCTGTTGGTTCTCTTGGACCACATATCATTAGCTCTACCAAGTTATGATCCGAGAGAATTGTTGGTGTCACCTTTACATTGTGGATGAGCACTTCGTTGTTTGTAAAACAGAGGTCCAGGACATTTTCGCCTCTTGTTGGGAGGAGTATTGCTTGCTCCATGAACAGCCTGTGTGTGAGGGCCAGCAGGGATTCCGTCTGTCTCTGTTCTATTGACGTCATTCCAGGGAGGAGGTGGCCCTCAGGCCATTTGACCTTTGGTAGGTTGAAGTCTCCCAGCAGTAGGATGTTGAGACCCTGGTCCAGTTTGTCAAGGACCTCTTCTATCCTACTTAGGCTATCCTCAAATTTACCCTCATGACTGGGGGCATCGGGCGGCCGATATGTGACACATATTACCGTCTGTAGTTGCTTCATATGTATTATCAGTGTGTCACAGACTGAGTTTGAATGTGTCAACAGTACAATTGGTGTGACATCTTCACGGATATACAGAGCAACCCCACCATGAGTTCTCTCCTTCCTGTCCGAACGAAATACAGTATATTTCGGTATATGTATTTCTGCATCTGCTATACTGCTTGTCAGGTGCGTTTCGGTTAGTGCCATGCATAGTGCTTGATTGCTTATGGCTAAGTCTCCCAGGTAGGAAATTTTACTCATGTTGCTGAGTTTCACCAGGCCCCTGACATTCAGCAGCAGCACTGGTGTGACTTTTGGGGTGCCAGTAATGGCTGTCGGTATGACACCTGGTCTGGTGTCAGCGGCGGCCACTCTGGGTCCCTTAACTGCGGTGGTCTCGAGTGCTGGTGTGGATGACCCTGGCTCTGGAGACGATGCAGCCAGGTCAGCTGTCCCACAATCTTCTCTGCCATCACTAAAAAATTTTTCTGATCTGCTGCTGCCATCTGTATCTCGTCGGCATGTGCGTGCCTTCTCCTTGTTGGTGCAGCACGCGCGACATCAGCATACTTCTGGAGCGGCTTATTTCGGCTTTGGCTGGGGCATGTTGCGCGAGTATGATGGGCATAGTTCGTTTGAGACCTAGGGTGGGCGAATCTGCATCCCATCCCTGTCTCTCCATGCCAGCATGTCCCGTTCTTGAAAAACTTGCACATTACTTGGTGTTTTTTGCTCCCAGTGTCTCGGTGCTTTCTGTTCTTTCTTTGAACAGTTGTCCACTGGTCCCTCTGCGCTTGGTTCTCCTTCGGAAGGTGATTTCGCTTTTCACCTTTGCCCTTAGCTTGTTGGTTGCCCGGCCTGCCCTCCCTGCCTGTAGCGGAGGGTATATCATTTTCTTTCAGGTCCGTGCTTGTGCTCTCCTCCTTTTCTTTTTCCCTTTCCTTTTCCTCTTCCTTTTCCCTCTCCTTCTCCTCATCCCTCCCTTCGGTTTTCTCCTCCCTGAGGACACGGCTTAGCATCGCCATATGAGGCGCTATGAGGACATACGCCTTCTCAATTTCTTTTCTCTTTCTCTCTATCTGTACCAGGGTCCTCATAAACCCATGGCTCTTCAGGTTCTCCGCCATCTTTTTGCTTGGTGGAGACCCATCAGCCATAGTCCACCCCTTGATCAAAACCGCTAGTTCAATCTTCGACCAGTTTCGCTGACTCCTGATTTCACATTTTTCCCATTTTTCCTGCATGCAGTCCATTTCGCTGTGGAGGGGAGAAAGAGGGACAGTGGGAGGTGTAGAGTAGAGGTTAGAGAGGGACAGAGTGAGGGAGGGAGATAGAGATATAACTCCAGTGAGAGAAAAAGAGAAACAGAAGAAAAGAAAAGAAAAGGGGGAGACAGAAGAGGGGAGCGAGAGAGATAGAGGGGAGCGAGAGAGATAGAGGGGAGCGAGAGAGATAGCGGGAAGAGTGGGGGGGGGAGGTCAGAGGGAGAGAGAGAAGATAGATAGAGAGAGAGAGAGAGAGAGAGAGCTCGTTGATCTAGAGAGAGGGAGAAAGAGAGCTCGTTGATCGAGAGAGAGAGAGGGGGAGAGAGAGAGAGAGAGGAAGGAGAGAGATAGAGACAGCGTGAGAGCGTGAGCAACTGCAGTTCATAAATATAAAAATAAATTTTTAAATCTAAATTTAAATTAATGAATGGGAGAAACCGGAAACAGAGATATAGAAACACGATGTAAATGTCTGTTTACAAATATACGGAGTTATTGTAATATCAGCATATCATACAAGAAACAACGAAATCGGGTCAAATACAGATAAGATTATACAAAATCAAACAAGATTATATCAAATTAAATTATGTTACTCAGAAATATCAAAGTTAATACAAAATTGCTTAAGCTAAACCAAAATGCTCTGTATGAAACAAAAATAGAAAGCACGTGTGTGTGTGTTGTCTCCCATGAATGAATCATACAGTGAAAATAAACATGTTCAAAACGGTAATATATGTAAAATATACTTCAAAATAATTGCGACAAAGCACAAAAACTTATCTTTTTTGTATGTTTTCCTTGTCCTCTGAAGAATTAAAACCATACATAAATCCGATTACTGTCGATTTAAAATATTAAAATTTCAAAATCCGGAGAGACGACAATCCACATCTTATACCAACAAGTGCCAAGCCTATATATATAAATATAAATATATTTATATATATATATATATTTATATATATATATATATTTATATATATATATATTTATATATATATATTTATATATATATATATTTATATATATATATTTATATATATATATATTTATATATTTATATATATATATATTTATATATATATTTATATATATATATATTTATATATATATATATATTTATATATATTTATATATATATATATATATATATATATATATTTATATTTATATATATATATATATATTTATATGTAGGAGGTGAGTTTTATTGTAGTACAATAAAGCAATGCAGATATCGGATAAGAAGCACTCTACAGTTTGTGGGACTGGAGTATGCATAATGTAAGATCAAAAGATGGTTAAAGGAGTTCCATATATTTTATTATGCGCATTTCAAAAACAAACATCATCAAGCAATAATATTTGTGTTTTCATCAGATAAAACAGGAGAACATGATATGAAGGTTAAAAAAACACTTGTTGATAGTGCAGTTTTAAATCAACATATGAAAAGTGGTTTTAGATTGATGTGTGATATTGGGAAAAATATTTTATTTAGAGAGGGGGGGGGAGAAGGATGAAAAGGGAAGGAGATGAGAGGGAGAGATGGGTGATAGAGAGAAAGAGATAGTTTTTATAACTGAGAGGAGATATATTTTTTACATAGAGGGGTTGAAAACCGTTGGAAGATACTGTATAAATTAAAAATTTTGAAAATTAACGAAGGGAGGATATGTGCGAGGAAAAAATATTTTATTTAGGGAGGGTGGGGTGGAAAGGATGAAAAAAAGGGGGGAGGAGATGAGAGTGAAGGTGGAGAGGGAGAGATGGGTGATAGAGAGAAAGAGATAGTTTTTATAACTGAGAAAAAGATATATTGTTTTAATATAGAGAGGTTGGGAACCGTTGGAAGATAATGTATAAATTAAAGGAATTTGAAAATTAACGAAGGGAAATTATGTATGAAGATAGAGAGAAAAAAATAATAATTGTGGGTGAATATTCTAACGTCAAAAGAAGAAATGTATGTATTGTGGCAATTTCAAAATTAGCGAAGAGAAAAATTGTTAAGGTAGAAGAATTTGAGAAGTGTAGAAGGATTTGAGAAAAATAATGTGGAGTTAAAGTTTGTATATTGAATTGGTATGTATTAATAATGAGTTCGTTGATGGGGAGAAAAAAATAATAATAAATTAAGGATGAAATTGAGATTAAAAAGATTTATGATAGAGAGAAAAAATAATAATGATTGCGGATGAATATTCAAAATGTCAAAAACAAATGTTATTATTTTACGAGAAGATAGAATGAGGGTAATGAGTAAACAAGTATTATAGAGTGTATAATGCCCTTTAAAGTAAGGTAGATGGGTATATTTTAAAGAGGTGTATGTATATGTGCCTTTGAGAAAAGATTCTAAATTGATAAAGAATTGAATATTAACTGTATACTTTGTGAAAAGTTCTATGGAATTTATGCAGGCAGATAGAAAACAAATCTGAGCGTCTATTTATTATAGATTCTAGGTTAGAGATAATGGTAAATTTTTCATTTAGGCAGAGATTACAGATTTTAGATAGAGAGCTGTTCAAGTATGAGGATGCAGAAGAAATCTTTTTCCAAAAGATGTTATATTTAATGTTTTTGTCTGTTAAGGACCATATGAGTTCTGAGAGAGCAGTGTTAGTTCTTTTAAGTTTGTATTTGAAAGATGAATGATGATTATAGAGACGAGCTTTAAAAGAGGTGGAAGTGGAGCCAAAATAGGTGAAGGAATTGGTGCTAGTTATAATTTTACATTCATAAATTAAGTTTTTATCGAGGCAATGGTTGTTGAGAGGACATTTATTTTTAATGCGGCAGTTGCAATTAGAGAGATTATTAATGAGTGATCTAGTGTTATCTATAGAAGGAATTGGATTGGAGAAGTTGTTTGCGATAGGAATAATAGGAATAATAGTTTCTTGATTTAGAGTTGGATTATGAACATTTAGCGAAGTTGTGTTTGACGTTGTATTTGGGTTTACAGAAGTTAGCCTAGGGTTTACAATGACGTCGGGAGTACTATTACTGTTATTATGAAATTCAATATTGGAAGGAAGAGATTTAGTATTTAATATTTTGTTGTTGTGTTTAGAGATGATGTTGGAAATATTGGAGGATGTAGAATACGAAAATTTGATGGTGTGTTTGTTAAATATTTTACTATAGATATGTGAGGGAGGGAAGCATTTATTTAAGGCACTAAAAAATAATTTAGGAATATTGTTATTAATAGAGATGGAGAAAGGAGCATTATACCAGATTATGTTTTTGTATCTAGGTCTTTTATTAAAATTATTGGAATGGTCAAGATTAATTATTCTACTGTAAGTTTTCCTAGAATTTGTTTCTTTATTATATTTGATTTTATCTGGATAGCCGGCTTTAGAAAGTGCGTTATTATAGTAATTGGCGTTAGCATCAAATATGTTTTTATTAGAAGATATGTTAGATATTCTATTTCCAATATTATTAACTATAGCATTCTTGATATTGGTAGGATGGTTAAATTTAAAGTTAACATAATTAAGATTCTCATTGTTTTTATGGTAAGGGTAATATAGGCCAGTGTCAAGATTAAGAGATACATCCAAGAAATTAGCTAGTTTGATACTATTATCAAATTCAATTTTTAGGTTATGTTGGTTAAAGAGATTACGTATATTGTTCTTAATAATATTAAGTTTAACTATATTGCAATTTAGGATAGTAAAGAGTCCATCGTCACGATAAATTCCACCGCGAAGTTGAGGAATTTTCCGACTCAAAGAGTTCAAAATGAAGATACCAATTAAATCAGTCAATTGGGATGAATCGGATGCTCCCATTGTGATGTCGAAGTTGTTAGAGGTGTCGGCTCTGGTCCAATATTCGTTGTTGAACTCTAGGATGGTTTTACGTGCGGTGAGGATGATGTGAAGTTCATCTGTGGTGATGTCAGAATATTTAAGTGCGAAAGATAGAGCATTATTGAGAAGTGAAGGCGAAATGGAGGAATAGTAGCTGGCAATATCGAATTGAATAAATTTTAGTTTGTTTTTATTATCCAATTTGTTGAACCAGCCAATCACTTCAGAAGTACCAAACCATAAATTTAGGTTTAAAGAAGAGCAATTAGAACTAACCTGTGGGATAATCCTATCCAAGATGGCTTTACTAACAACCCCCAGATCAGATTTAGAGGGGGCGATTAATCTAACAGGTAGTTCAGTGCGAAAATTGCTTTTGTGATCCTTGAGATTTATCCTCGGAGTTCTTGGGAGGAATGGTTCGGTCTTTTTTTCAATGCCAAGTTTTGACATAATCTCATAGGCTTCAAGGTTTATGCATTCTAAATTTTCATGGTTGGTTTTACGATACTTTTTCCTAAGTTCCTTTAGGATAAGGTTGTTATAATTATCCTTGGAAATACCATATAGGTTATTGGTTTTGTCAGAGTGGACTAAAACATTTTTTGAGGAATTTAGGTTAGAGATTGTGTTCTTGAGATTTACAAGGTGCTCTTGTCCTTTGTAAGGGTATCTCTTGAATTTAAGATTTTTTATTATTTTAGTTAATTTTTCCTCGAATTGTGCTAGATTTTTGTTGGAAGGAGGATTTCGTCTAGAATTAAAAAGATGATCGAGGAAGTTGTGTTCTTTGGTATGAAAGTTCCCTTTTAGGCGCTGGTCATAGAAATAGGCTGTCCATCTAAGTCTTCTTACGAAGGAGTCAGTTTTTTCAATAAGAAGTTTGGTGAATTCGGATTTACCAGGTATAGGAATGTCTTTAGTTGAATTGGTTATGTTGTAATAATCCATGTTGTAGAAGAAGAGGTGAAGGACCATCAAAAGGTATCCAATATGAGAGTAAGCGCTCAACCGTTAAGGAGCAAGTTAATGTAGGAGGTGAGTTTTATTGTAGTACAATAAAGCAATGCAGATATCGGATAAGAAGCACTCTACAGTTTGTGGGACTGGAGTATGCATAATATAAGATCAAAAGATGGTTAAAGGAGTTCCATATATTTTATTATGCGCATTTCAAAAACAAACATCATCAAGCAATAATATTTGTGTTTTCATCAGATAAAACAGGAGAACGTGATATGAAGGCTAAAAAAAAAAACACTTGTTGATAGTGCAGTTTTAAATCAACATATGAAAAGTGGTTTTAGATTGATGTGTGATATTGGGAAAAATATTTTATTTAGAGAGGGGGGGGGAGAAGGATGAAAAGGGAAGGAGATGAGAGGGAGAGATGGGTGATAGAGAGAAAGAGATAGTTTTTATAACTGAGAGGAGATATATTTTTTACATAGAGGGGTTGAAAACCGTTGGAAGATACTGTATAAATTAAAAATTTTGAAAATTAACGAAGGGAGGATATGTGCGAGGAAAAAATATTTTATTTAGGGAGGGTGGGGTGGAAAGGATGAAAAAAAGGGGGAGGAGATGAGAGTGAAGGTGGAGAGGGAGAGATGGGTGATAGAGAGAAAGAGATAGTTTTTATAACTGAGAAAAAGATATATTGTTTTAATATAGAGAGGTTGGGAACCGTTGGAAGATAATGTATAAATTAAAGGGATTTGAAAATTAACGAAGGGAAATTATGTATGAAGATAGAGAGAAAAAAATAATAATTGTGGGTGAATATTCTAACGTCAAAAGAAGAAATGTATGTATTGTGGCAATTTCAAAATTAGCGAAGAGAAAAATTGTTAAGGTAGACGGATTTGAGAAGTGTAGAAGGATTTGAGAAAAATAATGTGAAGTTAAAGTTTGTATATTGAATTGATATGTATTAATAATGAGTTCGTTGATGGGGAGAAAAAAATAATAATAAATTAAGGATGAAATTGAGATTAAAAAGATTTATGATAGAGAGAAAAAATAATAATGATTGCGGATGAATATTCAAAATGTCAAAAACAAATGTTATTATTTTACGAGAAGATAGAATGAGGGTAATGAGTAAACAAGTATTATAGAGTGTATAATGCCCTTTAAAGTAAGGTAGATGGGTATATTTTAAAGAGGTGTATGTATATGTGCCTTTGAGAAAAGATTCTAAATTGATAAAGAATTGAATATTAACTGTATACTTTGTGAAAAGTTCTATGAAATTTATGCAGGCAGATAGAAAACAAATCTGAGCGTCTATTTATTATAGATTCTAGGTTAGAGATAATGGTAAATTTTTCATTTAGGCAGAGATTACAGATTTTAGATAGAGAGCTGTTCAAGTATGAGGATGCAGAAGAAATCTTTTTCCAAAAGATGTTATATTTAATGTTTTTGTCTTTTAAGGACCATATGAGTTCTGAGAGAGCAGTGTTAGTTCTTTTAAGTTTGTATTTGAAAGATGAATGATGATTATAGAGACGAGCTTTAAAAGAGGTGGAAGTGGAGCCAAAATAGGTGAAGGAATTGGTGCTAGTTATAATTTTACATTCATAAATTAAGTTTTTATCGAGGCAATGGTTGTTGAGAGGACATTTATTTTTAATGCGGCAGTTGCAATTAGAGAGATTATTAATTATTTTTTTCTCCCCATCAACGAACTCATTATTAATACATATCAATTCAATATACAAACATTAACTTCACATTATTTTTCTCAAATCCTTCTACACTTCTCAAATCCTTCTACCTTAACAATTTTTCTCTTCGCTAATTTTGAAATTGCCACAATACATACATTTCTTCTTTTGACGTTAGAATATTCACCCACAATTATTATTTTTTTCTCTCTATCTTCATACATAATTTCCCTTCGTTAATTTTCAAATCCCTTTAATTTATACATTATCTTCCAACGGTTCCCAACCTCTCTATATTAAAACAATATATCTTTTTCTCAGTTATAAAAACTATCTCTTTCTCTCTATCACCCATCTCTCCCTCTCCACCTTCACTCTCATCTCCTCCCCCTTTTTTTCATCCTTTCCACCCCACCCTCCCTAAATAAAATATTTTTTCCTCGCACATATCCTCCCTTCGTTAATTTTCAAAATTTTTAATTTATACAGTATCTTCCAACGGTTTTCAACCCCTCTATGTAAAAAATATATCTCCTCTCAGTTATAAAAACTATCTCTTTCTCTCTATCACCCATCTCTCCCTCTCATCTCCTTCCCTTTTCATCCTTCTCCCCCCCTCTCTAAATAAAATATTTTTCCCAATATCACACATCAATCTAAAACCACTTTTCATATGTTGATTTAAAACTGCACTATCAACAAGTGTTTTTTTTTTTTTTTTTTTTTTTTTAGCCTTCATATCATGTTCTCCTGTTTTATCTGATGAAAACACAAATATTATTGCTTGATGATGTTTGTTTTTGAAATGCGCATAATAAAATATATGGAACTCCTTTAACCATCTTTTGATCTTATATTATATATATATATATATATATATATACATTTATATATATATATATATATATACATTTATATATATATATATATATATACATTTATATATATATATATATATATATATATACATATATATATATATATATACATTTATATATATATATATATATACATTTATATATATATATATATATACATTTATATATATATACATTTATATATATATATATATATATATATATATATATACATTTATATATATATATATATATACATTTATATATATATATATATATATACATTTATATATATATATATATATATATACATTTATATATATATATATATACATTTATATATATATATATATATATATACATTTATATATATATATATATATACATTTATATATATATATATATATACATTTATATATATATATATATATACATTTATATATATATATATACATTTATATATATATATATATATATACATTTATATATATATATATATATATACATTTATATATATAACTTTGAATAACTTTGAAATGTTTTGGCCAGTATTGGCCCAGGCCATGTCTAACTTAATAGCACCACCTGGCGAAGTCTTTCAATTCAGGATTTGGGCACCATGGCCCATTCGAGAAGAGAATTACTGTTTGCGGAGACATATCCGGGTGTGGGTGGTTTGTCCGGGATTACTTGGAGGAATTTGTCCAAAGACTTCTTGAATTTTGAGTGGTCAGTTTCTGTTTTGACGTGTTCTGGTGTGATGTTGAAGAGAGCAGGGCCGATTGAGGTGAAATAATTGTGCCGTATTGTTGTTATGAGTTGCGATTTAGATTTTTTAATGGGACGGATAGCACGGGGCCCAAGCCTTGGGTGTATCTTGAAGGCGATGCCAACATCATTTGGGCAGTGATGATGGAACATTTTCCACATCATGCAGATAATATAACGCTCACGGCGACGTTGGAGTGAGTAAAGTTTCAGGTTTTCCAATCGACCCCAGTAGTCAAGGTCTGACATGCCATCTATCTTTTTCGTGATTGCCCTTTGAGGAGCTTCAAGTTTCATGATACTTGGTTTCGTGTGGGGAGACCACAGTGGACAACAGTATTCAAGGTGTGGTCGGGCGAAAGTAGAGAAGAGAAGGATAATGGTGCGGGAATCTCTCGACTGGAAGGTTCTGAGGATCCAGGAACACATTCTGCGGGCCATGTCAACTTTGCTGCTTATATGCGTGGTCCAGCTTATGTTGCTGTCCACGGTTACTCCCAAGTCTCTGATGTTGTTAGATGCCACGAGAGTTTCCCCGGAGGGAAGGGAGTACGGGAGTTTCAGAGCATCCTCTTTTCCAAAGTGGATCAGTTCGAATTTGTCCTCGTTCAGTAACATGTTGTTCTTTTCTGCCCATTGGGTAACAGCCAGTAGGTCTGACTGAAGGCTTATCCGGTCATCCACGCCATTGATGACCTTTTGGAGCTTGGAATCATCAGCGAAAATTTTAATGTTGCTGTGTTTGATGATGTCAGTGATGTCATTAATATAGATGATGAAGAGAAGTGGGCCCAACACAGTGCCTTGTGGGACTCCACTACTGACTTTGGCTGGGCTTGATTTGACTCCCTCAACTACAACATGTTGGGTTCTGTTTGACAGGAAGCTCTTGATCCACTGCAGCAGCTTTCCAGTGACACCAATATTGGACAGCTTCTCAGTAGAATGTTATGATCAACCCTGTCAAAGGCCTTGCTGAAATCAAGGTAGATAACATCAGTGTTGGAACCCTCTCCCAAGGCTCTCAAAATGTCATCAAACTGATGCAGTAGTTGCGTCAGGCAATCCCTTCCATTACGGAATCCATGCTGGTTGGAGTTCAGCATATTGTTACTCTCAAGGAAGTGGGTCATTCGCGATCTCACCACTCGCTCAAATACCTTAATGATATGAGAGGTGAGTGAGATTGGACGGTAATTCACGGCAAGGATTTGTTTCCCTTTTGAAAACTGGGACAACAGACTGGATAGAAGGTTTTCTGGCACATATCCAGTATCCAGTGAGTTCCGCCACAGATTGGCAAGAGGAGAAGCAAGTTGGTGTTGACACGCCTTCAGGACACAAGCAGGGAACCTATCGGGACCTACTGCTGAATTATGCTTGATTTCCTTTATTGCCGCCAAGACATCAGGGGCGCCAAACGTTATGTCCGATAAGGTGTAATGGGGAGTAACATCGCCGATACAGCCCAGATCGGCCATATCAGGATTGCTGAAAACAGAGCAGTATTGTTTCTGCAGTATCTCACCCATGGTTTTAGCATTGTCTTGAAGAGTGCCATTTTCATCAATTAGAGGGCCAACAGTAGAGCCAGTGATTTTGTGTTTTTTTTGCAAATGAAAAGAACACTTTGGGATTGAGTTTGATCTTCTCAATGGCCCAGGCCTCTTCAGCTCTTCTCTGATTGTTGATGAGGGACATTATGTTGTTTTGGAGGTTATGTTTTTTAATCTCTAGTGATGAAATGGCAGTCAAGTTGATGTGTTGCTGCTGACAGTATTTCAGCTTGTTGATTTTTTTGTTCGTTCTCTTAATTTTTCTGATGAGCGTTTTTCTATTTCTAGGGATTCTGCTCTTAGATTTGTTTATAGTTCTTAATGGGGTGTGTTTAGCACATATGTTTGTAACAGTGTCCACAAATGTCTGCCAGGACTTTTTGATGTTAGTGGTGTATGAGTGTGCGTGAAGGACCAGTCGACATGTGCAAGATCATGACTGATCGCTTCCCAGTTTGCATTGTGGAAATCCATAGCGTCAAACGGATGGACAGGAGAGATGACATTGGGTTTGTATATTGGACGGTGGAATCTCAGATCACAGAGAACCATGTCATGATCAGAGAGTAGAGTTTTCTCCACTGCAATATTGTGGATATTGTCAGTGTGATTGCTGAAAATTAAGTCTAGGACGTTTTTGTGGCACCTCGTTGGTTCGAGCACTAGTTGGGATAGGAAGAAATCATCCATGAAGTCAAGAAGTGATTCCACAGCTTCCCTGTCAGAGGTTGAGGCAGAAGAACCTGGTGGCAGGGTGTTTGTGGACCAGTCAACTCCGGGGAGGTTGAAGTCCCCCATCATTAAGATGTTGTCAGGGTGACACTCTTGGATGAAACACTTTATGCTGTTGAGGCATTCCTTGAAGCATGGTACAGGCGTTTGGGGTGGCCTATAGAGCCCAACTACTAATAGGTTGTTGGTTTGACTGAATACAGTGACTGCCTCACAGTATCCATTAGTGAATATGTTCATAGCCTCTGTTGAGAAAGAATTATGGACATAAATGGCAGTTCCGCCCTTTCTTCTGCCAGCGCGATCAGCACGGATGGCTTTGAAATTTTTCACTTTCACCTCGGCTTCCAAGTGGAGGTTACTGAGATGGGTTTCAGTGAGGACGAAGAAAGGGATGTGGTTTGGATGGACATCAATCCAGTCCTCCAGGAATTTGATCTTCCATTTTTGAGTATTATATATATATGCATATATATAATATATATATATGCATATATATATATATATATATATATATATATATATATATATATGCATATATATATATATATATATATGCATATATATATATATATATATATATATATGCATATATATATATATATATATATATGCATATATATATATATATATATGCATATATATATATATATATATATATGCATATATATATATATATATATGCATATATATATATATATATATATGCATATATATATATATATATATGCATATATATATATATATATATATATGCATATAATATATATATATATATATATGCATATATATATATATATATATATATATGCATATATATATATATATGCATATATATATATATATATGCATATATATATATATATATGCATATATATATATATATATGCATATATATATATGCATATATATATATATATATGCATATATATATATATATATATATATGCATATATATATATATATGCATATATATATATATGCATATATATATATATATATATGCATATATATATATATATATGCATATATATATATATATATATATGCATATATATATATATATATGCATATATATATATATATATATATGCATATATATATATATATATATGCATATATATATATATATATGCATATATTTATATATATATGCATATATATATATATATATGCATATATATATATATGCATATATATATATGCATATATATATGCATATATATATATATATATATATATATATGCATATATATATATATATATATATATATATATATGCATATATATATATATATATGCATATATATATATATATATGCATATATATATATATATATATATATATATATATATGCATATATATATATATATATATATATATATATATATATGCATATATATATATGCATATATATATATATATATGCATATATATATATATATATGCATATATATATATATATATGCATATATATATATATATATATATATATATATATATATGCATATATATATATATATATATGCATATATATATATATATATATATATATATGCATATATATATATATATATGCATATATATATATATATATGCATATATATATATATATATATATATATATATGCATATATATATATATATATATGCATATATATATATATATATGCATATATATATATATATATGCATATATATATATATATGCATATATATATATGCATATATATATATATGCATATATATATATATATGCATATATATATATATATATATGCATATATATATATATATGCATATATATATATATACATATATATATATATATATATGCATATATATATATATATATATATATATATATGCATATATATATATATATATATATATATATATGCATATATATATATATGCATATTATATATATATATGCATATATATATATATGCATATATATATATATATGCATATATATATATATATATGCATATATATATATGCATATATATATATATATGCATATATATATATATATATATATATGCATATATATATATGCATATATATATATATATATATATATGCATATATATATATATGCATATATATATATATATATGCATATATATATATATATATGCATATATATATATGCATATATATATATATATATATGCATATATTGTTATACTTTGGGAGGGTCATGTTGCCAATAAGAAACACACGCACCAGTTGCTTTCACTTCAATTTAATTTAATATATATTTATAAATTTACAAATTTATAAATTTCTGGTTGGTTGGTTGGTTCCACAACCAGATAGTTGTTTATATATATATAGTCATAGTTCTTTCGTCACACACTCTGTGACCTCTTCAGTGACTGGGGATTTCTTTCTTCGTTTCTGTGCCTTTCCTTTCTTCTATCCTACGCCATTTTGTTTGTGTGTGGGTTGCGTGCTCAGTTTGCGCATGCGCCACATCCGGGTGTCTGTGTGTGTTTGTGTTCAT
>OZ024741.1:356256110-356263610 GCA_964016885.1 Eledone cirrhosa
TATATATATATATATACATACATATATATATATATATATATAATATATATATATATAAATATATATATGTATATATATATGTATATATATATATATATGTATATATATATATGTATATATATATGTATATATATATATATGTATATATATATATGTATATATATATGTATATATATATGTATATATATATATATGTATATATATATGTATATATATATATATGTATATATATATGTATATATATATATATGTATATATATATATGTATATGTATATATATATGCATATGTATATATATATGTATATATATATGTATATATATATATGTATATGTATATATATATGCATATGTATATATATATGTATATATATATGTATATATATATATGTATATGTATATATATATGTATATATATATATATGTATATGTATATATATATGTATATATATATGTATATGTATATATATATGTATATATATATATGTATATGTATATATATATGTATATATATATGTATATGTATATATATATGTATATATATATATGTATATTTATATATATATGTATATATATATATGTATATTTATATATATATGTATATATATATATGTATATTTATATATATATGTATATATATATATGTATATTTATATATATATGTATATATATATATGTATATTTATATATATATGTATATATGTATATGTATATATATATATGTATATATGTATATGTATATATATATATGTATATGTATATATATATGTATATATGTATATGTATATATATATATGTATATATATATGTATATATGTATATATATATATATATGTATATATATATATATGTAAACGGAAAAAATGAAACGAAATTTCATTTCTCACTCTTAGTACGGCTGCTACTTAAATATAAGTATGTATACGTACATACATATATGTATACAGACGTACAGTAGTATGTATATATATATATATATATATACATACATGCACACATATATATATGTACGTATGGATTCACCGAACATTTATTATAATGCTCGGTGTTTGTAAACAA
The DNA here is from genome assembly GCA_964016885.1 of Eledone cirrhosa. NCBI lineage: Eukaryota > Metazoa > Mollusca > Cephalopoda > Octopoda > Eledonidae > Eledone > Eledone cirrhosa. The sequence goes on from OZ024741.1 coordinate 356,257,168, forward strand.
ACATCCCGAATTAAGCCGTACAGTGTCTAGCAACCATCGTTGCTCATTTGTTCAACACTGACAAAGGAACGCTGTACTAGTTTCAAGCTAATTAGCTATCGTCAGGAAACACACCGAGCATTATAATAAATGTTCGGTGAATCCATACGTACATATATATATGTGTGCATGTATGTATATATATACATACTACTGTACGTCTGTATACATATATGTATGTACGTATACATACTTATATATATGTATATATATATATATATATATATATAAGTATATATACATACATATATATATGTATATATATATATATATATATATATATATATATATATATATATATATGTATATATATATATATATATATATGTATATATATATATATATATATATATATATATGTATATATATATATATATATATATATGTATATATATATATATATATATATATATATGTATATATATATATATATATATATATGTATATATATATATATATATATATATATGTATATATATATATATATATATATATATATGTATATATATATGTATATATATATATATATATATATATATATGTATATATATATATATATATATATATATATGTATATATATATGTATATATATATATATATATATATATATATGTATATATATGTATATATATATATATATATATATATATATATATATATATATATATATATATATATATATATATATGTATGTATATGTGGAATGTCGGAGGCCTGGTGAAACTCAGTAACATGAGTAAAATTTCCTACCTGGGAGACTTAGCCATAAGCAATCAAGCATTATGCATGGCACTAACCGAAACACACCTGACAAGCAGTATAGCAGATGCAGAGATACATATACCGAAATATACTGTATTTCGTTCGGACAGGAAGGAGAGAACTCATGGTGGGGTTGCTCTGTATATCCGTGAAGATGTCACACCAATTGTACTGTTGACACATTCAAACTCAGTCTGTGACACACTGATAGTACATATGAAGCAACGAAAGACAGTAATATGTGTCACATATCGGCTGCCCGATGCCCCCAGTCATGAGGGTAAATTTGAGGATAGCCTAAGTAGGATAGAAGAGGTCCTTGATAAACTGGACCAGGGTCTCAACATTCTACTGCTGGGAGACTTCAACCTACCAAAGGTCAAATGGCCTGAGGGCCACCTCCTCCCTGGAATGACGTCAATCGAACAGAGACAGACGGAATCCCTGCTGGCCCTAACACACAGGCTGTTCATGGAGCAAGCACTACTCCTCCCAACAAGAGGCGAAAATGTCCTGGACCTCTGTTTTACAAACAACGAAGTGCTCATCCACAATGTAAAGGTGACACCAACAATTCTCTCGGATCATAACTTAGTAGCGCTAATGATATGTGGTCCAAGAGAACCAACAGAGACAAAACCACCAAGAAGCTTCGGGACGTTATCCAGCCTTAACTTCTACAAGGCTAACTGGAAAAAGATTAAGAGAGAAATCCGGAAGCAAACATGGAGTGAAAACACCGCCACACAAGACACTAACACACAATTTCAACACTTCATGACAACGATACACACTATATGCAAAACGTTTGTCCCGGAGAAAGAGGCAAACAGACACAAAAATCTTATTCCCAGAGATAGGAAAATCCTTATGAGACGTAGAACTAAACTCTCAAACCAGTTGAATAGTCAACAAAACAAAAACAAGAAGGAATCCTATTTGAAATGTGCATTACTTGGCACCGAGATTGCACTCAAGCTTTCCCATGAGAATGAGACGGCAAAGAAAGAGAACAGGGCCATAGAAAACATTAAAACAAACCCTAAGGCCTTCTTTAAATTTGCAAAAGAAACTGCCTCAGTACACTGCAAGATTGGGCCACTCTTCCATACGGACGGTTCATTAACCGAAAACCCCCAAGAGATATGTGAAATACTGAACGAACAGTACAAAAGTGTGTTCACATGTCCACTGAGGCACATGCAAATAACGAAGCCAGAGGAGTTCTTTGATGCCACAACACTACATGAGAAATGGCGACCATCAACCACATATACATAACGGAGGAGGATGTGGTGTACGCCATTGATGAAATTAGAACAGACTCTGCTGCTGGACCTGATGGATTCCCAGCAGTTCTCTTAAAAATATGTAAGCGGGCCTTAGCAAACTCCACTGAAGATGCTCTTCAGAAGCTCCTTGGCTAGCGGTGTACTACCCAGGGAGCTGAAAGACGGCACAATATGCCCTATCCATAGAGGAGGTAGCAGAGCGGAAGCCAAAAACATGCCCTCTGTAGTACATACAACAACATCCCTCACTAGCTATGCTGATGACACTAAGGTAGCACAGGCAATGAAAAACCCGACTGACGCTGCCCTTTTACAGCAGGATCTGGATGCCATATACAAATGGACGGAAGAAAACAACATGCAGTTTAATGCAGGCAAATTCCAAGCCCTACAATACAAACCTCCAAACAAACCTGCAAACACAAATATAGTGGAACACAACTACACAGGACCAGGAGGGACCGATATCCCCGTGTCAAAATCGATACGAGACTTGGGCATAGACATGAGCGATGATGCATCTTTTTCTTCACACATAATGAAAGTGGCGACAATGTGCAGACGACTCGCTGGCTGGATCTTGAGGACTTTCCGGACAAGAGATCGAGACACCATCTTGACACTATGGTGGACATTTGTCCTAAGCCGCCTGGACTACTGTTCCCAGTTGTGGTCACCCCATAGTGTCAAACTAACCACGGAGCTTGAGGCAATCCAGCGAAGCTACACCAAGAGGATTGCCAAGATGAGGGAGACAAGCTACTGGGAGAGGCTAAAGGAACTGAACCTCTACTCCTTGGAGCGAAGACAGGAGAGATACGCAGTGATCTACATGGGGAAAATGCTGGAGGGACTAGCACCAAACTTTGGCATTGGGAGCTGGACCAACCGTCGAACAGGACGTCACTGTGTGGTGCCAAAGGTCCCGTGTTCCACATCTAGAATAAGGAGCAGGTATTGCAATAGCCTGGGATTCAAGGGCCCTCAACTCTTCAACAGGCTGCCGAGGGATCTGAGAGATTTGCATGACGTGGAGGTGGATGTCTTCAAGAAACATCTCGACACCTTGTTATCCAGGATCCCGGATGAGCCCACAGCAAGACACGAGGGAAACCTAAGGGCAGCAGCAACAAACTCCCTCTTACACCAGTGGCCAACCTATACAGGCTGGAGATAAAATGTGTAGCAACAAGGGCGGTGCCCCAGCATGGCCTCAGCTGAAACAGGTAAAAGATGGCTGAAACAGGTAAAAGAGTAAAAGAGTATATATATGTATATGTATATATATATATGTATGTATAAAAATATATATATGTATATATATATGTATATATATATATATGTATATATATATATATACATATGTATATATATATATATGTATATATATATATATATATATGTATATATATATATATACATATGTATATATATATATATGTATATATATATATATATATATGTATATATATATATATACATATGTATATATATATGTATATATATATATATATATATATATATACATATGTATATATATACATATGTATATATATATATATGTATATATATATATATGTATATATATATATATATATATACATATATATGTATATATATATATATATATATATATATATATACATATATATGTATATATATATATATATATATATATATATATATATATACATATATATGTATATATATATATATATATATATATATATATATGTATATATATATATACATATATATATATATATATATATATATATATATATATATATATATATATATATATATATATACATGCATACATATATATATATATATATATATATATATATATATATATATATATATATATATATATATATATTAAACACGCTGTGACTTCTCTCTCCCACGTGTAGCTGGACAGTCACTTTTAAAATTCTCTTAGTGTTGTCCGAAATGTATAGCCTTACGCACGCTGATGAACCGAGGCTAACCCATTTCTTTCAACAAATTACTGGTGAAACATATCTTTGGATTAGTATCTTTGGATTTGTACGTGTGTTATATAGTTATAGATGTATTTATTTACGCTTTAATTTATATTTTTAATTATCGTGTCTATCGTCTGCCTTTCATAGGTTATAGATTCCATACACTGGTTGGTTTTTTCCCTTGTTTTATTGATAGCGCACTGTATATCTCTCTCTGGTGTGTTACCTTTTCAACACATTGTATTTTAAAGAGCTCAGGATTTCTTCTCCTTTGAGCACAATATTTACAGGGAATAGCGAGGGCCTATGCCTCCGTTAATTTATCGTGATATTTCGCTCCTAATAACAGTCTTTCCTATCTCTGTTTGGTTGAGCACACTTCTCTGAGTGGCTTTGGGCTGCCCTTTCTAGCAGTTCGTCTCTCAGAGGCCACTGGTTCACTGCCCTTAAACACGCTGTGACTTCTCTCTCCCACGTGTAGCTGGACAGTCACTTTTAAAATTCTCTTAGTGTTGTCCGAAATGTATAGCCTTACACACGCTGATGAACCGAGGCTAACCCATTTCTTTCAACAAATTACTGGTGAAACATATCTTTGGATTAGTATCTTTGGATTTTTACGTGTGTTATATAGTTATAGAGGTATTTATTTACGCTTTCATTTATATTTTTAATTATCGTGTCTATAGTCTGCTTTTCATGGGTTATAGATTCCATACACTGGTGGGTTTTTTTCCCTGTTTTATTGATAGCGCACTGTATATCTCTTCTCTCTGGTGTGTTACCTTTTCAACACATTGTATTTTAAAGAGCTCAGGATTTTTTCTCCTTTGAGCACATTATTTACAGGGAACATCGAGGGCCTATGCCTCCGTTAATTTATCGTGATATATATATATATATATATATATATATATATATATATATATATATATATATATATATAGAGAGAGAGAGAGAGAGAGAGAGAGAGAGAGAGAGAGAGAGAGAGAGATTTCTTTATTAGCCACAGGGGCACAAAAGAAGGGGACAAGTACAAAGGGGGAAGTTTACATACAATAAAAACGTGTAAAATGTTATCACAAATGGAATTTAAAAAGTTAGTCGATTTTCCCCAATAGAGGGAGACAGTTTACATGGGTAACACATACCCCCGAAAAAAAATGTGCAACCCTCATCTCCAGGAGTACGAAGAGCTTGTACTCCTTTCCTCTCCTCCTCCTTTTCCTCAACCTACAGGCTGATATAGAGAGAAGGCCCATTCACTCGGGCCATTCTCGCCACTTTCACCCACCTTTCATAAAACTTGCTGGGGTACAGCACCTCTCTCTCCATCCTGATTCTTCTTCCAAAGTGGTATTTGAAAAAAAGAATCAGTTGTTGGCCGGAGAGAAAGGTGTCTGACCTCAGCCCTTTCAACCTTGTCCACCATACAACCTCTTTCGCCATAGCTATCACACAAAGGAAAACCGCCTCTCCTTCGTTATAGATATAGACACACGCAAAAGATTGACAAAAGACAGTTCAGAGTTTAATATAATTTGTAAATTTTCAGTCATAGCAGTTTTAGAACATCACATCATTATTTAATGGTTCTGAAGAATTTAATACAGAAGAATAAAATATTGCTTCCTTCTGTATTTAAAAGAAACGTGCCTATATTCATTAAATAATGTAATTAAACCCTGGTTACCTATTTATTAATTATATATATATATTAATCATGTGATTCTGTTTCTTTACAATTTTTTACATTTACAGTGGGATCTGGTCTGCAACAAGGAAAGATTGGCTGAATCAACTCAAACGTTTTATGTCATGGGTCAGGTAGTCAGTGGTTTGATGTCTCCGTATTTGATTGAAATATTTGGACGGAAACCTCTGCGAGTGTCCAGTAATATCTTGTTGGTTGTGTTCAACTTAATCTCTGCGTTTTCGCCATTTTACTCGTTGTTTGCAGCCATGAGGTTTTTCATTGGGGTGGTAAGAGAGGTAATGCTTTTTTGAACATATGCATTATATTCTTCTATATGCAAAGAAATTATCTTTATCATACAACAGTACTAAATAAAAACGAACAATACTTCTTCTATATCAGTAACAACGGTTAGCGATATAATCTGGATTTATATATTGAATCTATTACATATAAATTTTTCCTACATCCTCGGTCACCATTACAGAGATGATAGATTATTAATCTGTTGTAACCTCAACTTCAACACACCGGATACATTGCGAAAAAAAACAGGTGTACAGATGCATGCATGTATGCACACACACTAAGATACACGCTCACTCACACATTTATATGTATTTATGTATGTATTTATATGTATATATGTATTCATCAAAAGA
>OZ024741.1:356271110-356286110 GCA_964016885.1 Eledone cirrhosa
AACACATGCCCATTTGAACATTACTGAAACAATTATCACACTACATCCACCATAAACTCATAATTTTAATACACAAACACCTTTGCCTGCTTGATATGCTTGTAAACCTATGTTATTTTATGTGATACCTTTGCAGTAATTATATATGCCTAGTACCATTGCTTGTTTCCTACCTAACTGTCCTGTATATGCCTAACGCATTTGCACTCTCTATACTACTTTAATTATTATACTATTCTCTTGTAATCTCTGTCACATGCATTCCACCCTGTGCCTCTTTAATTATTATATAATTCTCTTGTAATCTCTGTCACATCCATTCCACTCTGTAAATACGAAACTGTTGATGACAACATTAATATCCATGTATCTATATGATTGTTCAGTTGAATAGGAAGTTAATTATATGTCCAAACTTTGCTAGTGCTCCGAGGATTCAAAACGAAAGTTTGGAAGAAACGATTGTCAGCAATAAAATTATTTGAACATAGTTTTGATTATTGTGTAATTCATATATATATATATATATATATATATATATATATATATATATATATATAGTGGTAGAACATTGGAAGGTAATATCCGTAGTGGTAGAGCACTCACACTCATTCCACTCGGTATGGTGAACTAACCGTTGTGTAACCACTTCTCTCTCTCTCTATATATATATATATATACACTATGGAATATGTATTCAAAATGTATAATGCCCAAAATATACACAAGTATGGTGTTCAATAAAAGAAATTATTAAGAACTTTTTCATATTTCCTTATTAGTTCTTTATGCTTAGTTTCTAAATCCATAATTGTATTAACGTTCGACAGTTCCCTCTTCAGAATCAGAATGGTGATACTTGTGGCGTATTCATTACATGCTTGGCAGTGATCGCAAATTGTCATGGACGTCGGCTTCGTTGGCTTCTGCGTAACTCAAGTGTCTGTCAAACAATATATGTGTGTGTGCATGTGTAATGTACCTTGTGGTACATTGATTTTTATATCTAGTTTATCTCTGTTTCTTCAGGTTCCTGGAAGAATCTATCCGATGGCTCTTTGCTAATTCGAAAATAAAAGCCGCTGAGAAAATTGTCAGAAAGGCAGCTAAACAAAACAAAGTTGACTTTGATAAAGTCTGGAGTATAGCTTTAAAAGAAATCTCACAAGAAGTTGTTAGTGACGTGAACAAAGTCAGTGGTGAGTGCCAAAATGATGAGCACCAAGTCCAGCTTGATGTCACAACTGTTGACAATATGCAACCAGATATTGAAAAAGAAGCCTCAATGTTTGTCAAATTACTCTCTATCTTTAAATCACCTTATCTGAGGAAAGTGACCATCGTGGTGGCTATAGAATGGTATGGTTCACCGTCTTTTTTGTTAATATTGTTTTGATACCTTCAAAATAATTACATCTTAAAGAATGTCCCTTACATTCACCATAGGTCAGTGTAGTCTTGACCAGGAGGATTTGATATCAGAAGTTATCTAACGTTCGTTCATATCGTAGAATTACTGAAGGTGTAGGTTCGTGTCCCGCGTGTGTTAATGTCCGTTTTTGTTTTGTTTTGTTTTTTTTCAAGGTGGCTTATTTGGCTTAAATTGTTTCTATATAGTAGTAGTAGTAGTAGTAGTAGTAGTAGTAGTAGTAGTAGTAGTAGTAGTTTGGTAGTAATAGTTTGATAGAGAAGCGAAATTTATGCCGCTCTCTGACATATCTCCAGGATTTCTTTTGGTGGTGTTGACTCCATGGAAAGAACTCGGTTTCCTATATTATCGCTGGAGTGTTGCATTGTTGATTCAGCGGGCATGACTCAGGTTTTTTATAGGAACACCCAAATACTTGGGGGCTCTGTTGTTTATGCAGGAGGCGTGACTTCATGTTCCTGGCGCAAGAGTATCCAGTTTTGACCGTATGATTAGTTTTGACATTTAATGAGAGAGGAGGGGAGAACCAGATTTATGCTATATTTTTAGGTTTTTCCCTATTAGTATTTGGGAAGTAATCTGGAGAGTAGGATACATTCTCAGAAAAGTCGCTATTGCGTAAGGCTGTATTATTGTTGCCCTATCAAAAATAGCTCGGTTTGAAGGGAGGTTAGAGATCCACTTGTTAATATTTTAAACTAAATTTTTGAAGACTATAGGAGGGTGGCAGGAGTTCTTGTGTGTGTATCTAAGGTTTTGGATAGCTTTTTCCATCAAATGGAAGATGCTAGAAAAATCTAGACAATATATATATGGGCTCAAAGCCTGCAGATTATACAACGACGAGAAATAGGGAATATTGGATAATCTCCACAACAAACCATTCAACACACGGGCAGAATTCTTCTCGCGATGTTCTCTTGTTTCTAAGTACCTTTTAAAGAACTGGCTTTCTTAATATTGATTTATTTGTCCCCACCTCCCACCAAATTATTCTTAATATATTTATTGATTTCTAGCCCCCTCAAATCTATTAGCTAGTTAGCGTTTGTTCGTATTTTTTTCAGTCAAATTGTCTCCCCTAGACTATTTAGATTATTATCTGCCCTCGTTCAGGGCTCCCCGCTTTTTCCCTATTTTTCTTTATTTCTTTTCTGAGTAAACATTTTCCGGTACATTTTCTTCGGCACAGGTTGAACAAGCTGGACCTCCAGACTAACGAAACATACGTACCTGGTATGGTTCCGTTGTAGTAACTGACTTTAATAATTATATGTAAACTCGTCCTACGAATTTCACTTGCTCTATAGCTTGGATATCTTTACCAAATTATTTACCAAATATATATATATATATATATATATATATATATATATATATATATATATATATCCTCAGCATTCTCGTGTAGCACCCATCCACCATCTGAGTGAGTTTCTTGGTCAGTGTCCAAGTCTCAGACCCATACAGCAGCACAGACTCCACTACAGCAATGAAGAGGCGGATTTTCATATATATATTAACCTGTTTAGCTTGCTTCGTTTTTTTTTTTTTTGGCTCCGGTGGCTGATGGCTTCACGACCACTGTTTTCATTTTATCTGGCCTTTATAACGCGTGTTAATTGCTCTGGTATTCTTTTAATCCATTGAGCAGTTGTCCCATATCTCGAAGATTGCGTTTCGTTTTGTTTTGGGCTCCCGCCGAAATACGATCTCGCTGAAATTATATTTGTATATATATATATATATATATATATATATACGTTTAAATTTGGTGGCTTACCACTGGGTAGAATTGGTCCTTCTGCACTGTTAATCATGACGTAATATGAGAAAAGCACTCGACGTAATGCAACTCATCCATCTTTGAAATTGAATCATGTTGGCGGTGCGGGAACGGAGTAAATGTATTATAAAGTGAAATTACAGGAGGCCAAAAATGTTGAATTTCCTTAATTATTAATTCTGCAAATAGTATGCACATTTCAGTGGCCAGGTTGTGGCGAGGCATAATAACAACATGATGCTTCGTTCGTCTCTGGGTCAAAAACATAAACACACTTTTTTCTTCTCTGTTTTTTCTTCACTTGTTTCCTTAAAGTTTACCATTATTCTGTTGGTATACATCTATTACGCAATTTACAACTGAAAATGTTACCGGGTTCTTAAGCAACCTGGCCACTGAAATGTGCATAGTGATAATTAAGGAAATTCAACATTTTTGGCCTCCTGTAATTTCACTTTATGATATATATATATATATATATATATATATATATATACTCGAGGACGCACATTTCACCGACCGGATTTGCAACCCGTGTAACTGTTAGAGAAAAAAATCTCTGAAAACTCTGCTCGCTCATTTGTTTTATCTTGGACTGTTTCAGTTTTGTATCTGAAAATAGTTATAGTTCTGAAATATCATACTAAACTACACGAAGTAAAACATTACTTTGTTTGGTTCTGTTTAATTTCTCATTTGTCCTTCGTATTTTCTACCGTATTGTACAGGGTTTTTTTAAAACATTATATATATATATATATAAAGCCATAAGCCGCCATTATCCTCATGCAGAAGTACCAAACATACATATTGTTCACACATGCCATATATATTATATATATATATATATATATATATAGTAATAATAATAAATTTGAAGACTAAAATCCAAAGAGGGCTCGATAAGGATAAATATATATCAAATATATAAGAACCGTAGAGCAAATATTTATTAAAATAACAGATTAAAGTTTAAGCAAAGAATCGCTGCTTTCACCCTTAACGGGATCTTCTGAAACTAACAAAGTCAATCTGTGAACGCAGAAGTGAATATTTTAAAAAACGTTGCAACCGGAGGAAGACAGGAAGACGTGGAAACGTTCGCTGGCAAAGAACGGGAAAAAACGAATATAATACGTCATTATTTGGAGCGGTGAAAAACAATTACACGCAAAGACAAAACCACGTTTATGCTATTAAAGAAGTCGTAGACTAATATTCTCTTAGGTGGTTCATAGAGACGTTCTCTAACAATGAACGGGGAAAAAACGAAGATAATACGTCATATGTGGAGCGTGGAGAACAATTGCACGCAAAGACAAAACCACGTAAATGGTATAACTGAAGTTGTAGACTAAAATTCTAACTAGGAAACCGAATGATTCTCGGTTTCAGAGTTAAGAATAAAGTAAATAAAATACAGAGGTAACAGAAATTAAATAAATACATACACGCAACCATATACGTACATACACAAGCATACACGAAAACACTCGCCATAGGTATACAAATACACGCACATATAAATATGTGTGTGTGTGTGTGTGCGTGTATACAAATAATTAAATAAACGTATATAAATAAATAAATACGTATATAACAAGCACACACACATACCTACATGTAAAGACACATATGTTCGGAGACGTACGTCAACCAGAACACGAAGTACACATATACACACACCCTACATACGTACGAACCCGCATACTCACACAGACGCAAAACTCACGTATACACATAACCAAAAGCATATGTACCAGAATATATAAAAATATACAATCAAATATACGTACGAGAAAGTATACGTACCTTCACAAAACATACAGGTAATATATACTTACCTATGCAAATAAGTAATGGTATAAACATAACATATACTTAGCTACCACATCAAGACGTAAAATATCCGCGTATAGATCGTACTATCCGTTAGGGTATAATGTGGGGCTGTGCAACATTTTTTGAAATATTCACTTCTGCGTTCACAGATTGACTTTGTTAGTTTCAGAAAATCCCGTTAAAGGTGAAAGCAGCGATTCTTTGCTTAAACTTTAATCTGTTATTTTAATAATATATATATATATATATATATATATATATATATATATATATATATATATATATATATATATATATATAGTTGAATATAAAAGAGTGATAAATACAGATATATACATATATGTGTTCAAATTGTAAGGGACCAGGTTCGGTAGGGTGAAAAAAAAATACTAACTATGAACAATAGGGTTTGCCAGACTCAATTTAAAAGAATAAATTAAGAAAAGAAATACAAACCGAAATTGCGATAACTGTCAGACACCCAGACAGTTTTTTGGTAATGCTGTTTCGCAATTTAGTGATAGGGAATTACCCATTCTTTTGCTCATCATTGGGTGTGAAATTAGTAAATTTCACTTCTAAGTATCTCAGAAGACTGAATAGTGTGCGTATATAAAATAACGCACATGGCATCAGAACCTAGCGTGTCTCATAAAAAGTATGCTACTAAAAATAGCAGCCAACTTTAGTCGACATTTAAATTAGCTCAACAAATTCAAGGAGCCGAATTTATCAAAGGTATATATCGAGTTAGAAACTCAAGATAGACTCTTACAATTAAATAGCTCAAGGTAAGAAATTTTTCTGGGCCGTGTAATATAATTGAGTATGCTACTAAATATATATATATAGCTCAAATTTTATTCTCTCTGATGCTGCCGTGAGCGCTACATTATCTACATAATATGGAAAATATTCCATCAGCATTGCTCAAAAGAAATCCCGGATAAACCTCCTACATCCGAGTATGTCTCCGTAAACAATAACTCTCTACTTGAGTGGGCCATCGTGTCCAAATCCTTATTTGAAAGACTTCGTCAGTTAAACATGGCCTGGGCCAATACTGGCCGAAACTTATCAAAGTTATATATAAATGAATATATATATACATATATAATTATATATATATATATATATAATTATATATATATATATATAATTATATATATATATATATATATATATAATTATATATATATATATATATATATATATATATATATAATTATATATATATATATAATTATATATATATATATACAAAAGTGAGTTACAAACGAAACGAAATTTAATTTCGTTTCGTTATTTGTTTTTATCGTCTCCGTTGAACCGGTACGTACTCACGCTCTATGCAAATTAGTCTGCCCACTACTAATTTTCATAGAAAAAGCATATAACGATATGTGCTTTTACGATTCTCTAGAAAGGCCGGAAGATAGGTAAATATTGCTGATGAGTTGTAACAACAACGAAACTAGTTCAATATTCCTTGTCTGGCTTTCTGGAGAATAGAGGAAAGGTGTTTCCTCAAAAACCAGTATGACTCTAAAAACCGGTTTGTCTGTGTGTTTGCATGCAGAGTAGCTGGACACTCACAGTAAAGTGACCAGTGAAAAACTCGGTACATCTACATATGTATACGTGTGTGTATTCATATGCATACTAGTATTTCAGTATACATATGTGGATGTACATTTTGAACTTAATTGTTTAAGCGTCAGTCATACAAAAGTGAGTTACAAACGAAACGAAATTTAATTTCGTTTCGTTATTTGTTTTTATATATATATATATATATATATATATATATATATATATATATATAATTATATATATATATATAATTATATATATATATATAATTATATATATATATAATTATATATATATATATATAATTATATATATATATATATATATATATATATATATATATATATATATATATATATATATATATATATATATATATAATTATATATATATATATATATAATTATATATATATATATATATATAATTATATATATATATATATATATAATTATATATATATATATATATATAATTATATATATATATATATATATAATTATATATAATTATATATATATATATATATATATATAATTATATATATATATATATATATATATATAATTATAGTAATAATAATAAAATTGAAGACTAAAATCCAGAGAGGGCTCGATAAGGAAAATATATATCAAATATATAAGAACCGAAGAGCAAATATTTATTAAAATAACAGATTAAAGTTTAAGCAAAGAATCGCTCCTTTCACCCTTAACGGGATCTTCTGAAACTAACAAAGTCAATCTGTAAACGCAGAACTGGATATTTCAAAAAACGTTGCAACCGGAGGAAGACAGGAAGACGATACTTTGGTTCATGGTGACGTTCGCTGGCAAAGAACGGGAAAAAACGAATAATACGTCATTAATAGGAGCGGTGAAAAACAATTACGTGCAAGGACAGAACCACGTTTATGGTATAAAAGAGGTCGTAGACTAATGTTCTCTAAGTGGTGCATAGAGACGTTCTCTGGCAATGAACGAAAAAACGAAGATAATAAGTCATATGTGGAGTGTGGAGAACAATAGCGTGCAAAGACAAGACCACGTAAATGGTATAGCAGAAGTCGTAGACTAAAATTCTAACTAGGAGACCGAATGAATCTCCGCTACAGAGTTAAGAACAAAGTAAATAAATACAATACAGAAGTAATAGGAACAAATAAATACATACACGCCAACAGATACGTACATACACAAGCATACGCAAAACCTTACCAAGGTATACAAAACCACGCACATATAAATATGTGTGTGTGTGTATGCTTGTGTACAAATAAATAAATAATTATATGAACGTATATAAGTAAATAAATACGTATATAACAAGCGCACACACATACCTACAAATAAATACATGAAGGTTCGGAGACGTAAGTCAACTAAAACAAGAAGTACACATATGCACACACCCACCATACGTACGAACCTGCATACTCACGCAGACGCAAAACTCCCATATACACATAACCAAACCCTAAATACCAGAATAAGTAAAAATTATACGCCAAAACAGTCAAATATACGTACGAGAAGGTATACATACCTTCACAAAACATACGGGTAATATATACTTACCTATGCAAAAAGTAAAGGAATAAACAAAACATATACTTAGCTCCCACATCAAGACGTAAATATCCACGTATAGATCGTGCTCTCAGAACTGAACAATGGGAAGTTTGACACATTTTTTGATATTTTGTTCCTTCAACACCTTGTCCCTTCTACCATTTTATCAAATTTTAAGCTAACTCCAACAATGACAACACTAATAACTGACCAATGAGAGGAGAAGGGGACCTGTGACACGAAAATTCGTTTGTTTGAATTCATATGACTCCAGTTCCCCAGTGAATTAACAACCCAGCAAGGAACTGGGCATATCAGAGTATTGACAATATCATACACCTAAACAACATATGTACTTGTCTATACCATACTAATTCAAACTGCCTGAAGAGGTCACAGCCAAAGATGGCTGTCACTGAAATATATATAGCAGTAATAAACGAAGCTAAATTTTAATCATTTGACTTTTATTTAACTTTATTTTACACTACTCCAGAGTAACCAAACCAACCTGCGCACTTCGTCGAGTGCTCCAGCCTGCATACTGAGGTGTTGGTATACAACCAACATAAACTCAAAATATATATAATTATATATATATATACATTCATTTGATTTATTGATTTATTGATTTTTTATCTGAGTGTCCCGAATCTTCCAGATCGCAATTTTTCGGTTGTATGGTTGATTATAGACTTGTTCTATGTGTGACGGTATTTTAACGATAGTTATAGCTCTGATTTATCTAAATTATTGAGCCCTCTGCCGCTCATATCGAATTTTGTTTATCGTGAACTCGTGCGCCGATTTTTCGATACTCGATTATTCTACTATATATATATATATATATATATATATATATATATATATATATATATATATATATATATATATATATATATATATACACACACACACAGTGAATTTCATGGGGTATTAAAAACACTCGTGATGACGAAAGATTCTTTATAATGAGATTGGCTGAAACAAATCAAGCGTTTGTTTGTTATACCCTCGGGGATTAATATAAATTCGTTATAATGAAGAATTATTTATAATGGTATTCTTTATAACGGAATTTTACCTGTATGTATATATATATATATATATATATATATAAGTATTATATATATATATATATATATATATATATATATATATATATATATATATATATATAAGTATTATATATATATATATATATATATATATATATATATATATATATATAAGTATTATATATATATATATATATATATATATATATATATATATATATATATATATATATATATAAGTATTATATATATATATATATAGAGAGAGAGAGAGAGAGAGAGAGAGAGAGAGAGAGAGAGATGAAATCGAAAATGCAACTGGAGTCTTATTTTTTTTTTAAATAGATATATTTATTTGGTTCCTTTACCGGTTTCGCAGTTCTTCTGCTTTTCAAAAGTAGAGTTGAGATGGAGGGTCTGTGGTTTTTCTCACATCTGGTTGGTCTCTGAATGTTACTTGTTTTATATGGAAAAAGTGGCTCGAAATGCCAGGTTTTTCGAGAAGTAATTTGATTGGTTGGTCAATAATTATAATAATATGGTTTAATATACATTATGTCAACACCATAATATGACATACACACACACATAACACCTTCTACTTTAGAAAATAAAAACCCGAACTAAATAAACCTTAACATACGTTTGCACTGACAATACAACAGAACAAATACGAATAAGTAAGGAAAATATGTTCATTCAAAAATATTCCTACTAAAGGAATCATTTTCCTACACACACACACACAATATATATATATATATATTCTCTTCATCTTAACATGCTAACCATACTCCCACACACAAAACACCCATACACACACATAACGACCCCCACACCCACATACACAACTCCCTCCCGCATTTCTACTAATAGAATCACTTTCCTACACACATATATACACACACACAAAATATATATTCTCTCCATCTTAACATACTCGCATACACACACACACATAACACCCATATACTCACACACACAACTCCCTCCCCCATTTCTACTAATAGAATCATCCTCCAATACACATATACACACACACACACACAAGCACACAAATAAACATACATATCTTTACTTTCTTTATTCAATAGAAAATCTGAATTCTGACACCCCAGCGAACTAACCATATTCACTGAACCAGAACAATTCTCCCATCCCATTTCTCTTGACCACTATCTTTTGCTTGTCATAACATTCTCTAAAAAGGCTACAGAATAGATTTCCAAATAAGGGCGCGAAAATTTAATGAAAACTTGTTCACGTGACAGCCAAATTTCATTTAAACCAATCAAATTACGTTTATTAAAAAAAAGCCTTCGTGAGCCACCTTTTTTTAAGTAAAAAGAAATTCAAACACACACACACACACACATACGCACACACACACAAGTACACAAATAAACATACATATCTTTACTTTCTTTATTCAATAGAAAATCTGAATTCTGACACCCCAGCGAACTAACCATATTCACTGAACCAGAACAATTCTCCCATCCAATTTCTCTTGACCATTATCTTTTACTTATCATAAAATTCTCTAAAAAGGCTACAGAATGGATTTCCAAATAAGGGCGCGAACATTTAATGAAAACTTGTTCACGTGACAGCCATAATTTCCTTTATAACCAATCAAATTACGCTTATTTAAAAAAAAGCCTTCGTGAGCCCCTTTTTTCAAGTAAAAAGAAATTCAAAAACTCATATATGAAAAAACAACCTGTGACACCCCCCGCCCTTGTTTGAAGAACTTTGTAACGCGAACTGGCGCGAAATTTATTATACTTGTTGACCAACCAATCAAATTACTTCTCGAAAAACCTGGCATTTCGAGCCACTTTTTCCATATAAAACAAGTAACATTCAGAGACCAACCAGATGTGAGAAAAACCACAGACCCTCCATCTCAACTCTACTTTTGAAAAGCAGAAGAACTGCGAAAGCGGTAAAGGAACCAAATAAATATATATATATATTTTTTTTAAATAAGACTCCAGTTGCATTTTCGATTTCATCTTTTTTTCTTTATACTTTCACTCGTGTAGGACACCGGTTATTTTTCATTTTGTAAAAAAAACCTCACTTTCTAATATATATATATATATATATATATATATATATATAAATATGTATACGTACATACATATATGTATACATACGTACAGTAGTATGTATATATATATACATACATGTACACATATATATATATATATATATATATATATATATATATATATATATATATATATATACGTATGGATTCACCGAACTTTTATTACAATGCTCGGTGTGTTTGTAAACAAACATCCCGAATTAAGCCGCACAGTGTCCAGCAACCATCGTTGCTCATTTGTTCAACACTGACAAAGGAACGCCGATTAACTCACTCGATATGCAAATTAGGCTGCTCAGCCGTTAATATGCATAAGGAAAGTATATACTTTCAGACGTTCAATCATCTGGCAGGAAGCTATACGTGGCTGACGATAGCTAATAAGCTTGAAACTAGTACGGCGTTCCTTTGTCAATGTTGAACAAATGAGCAACGATGGTTGCTAGACACTGTACGGCTTAATTCGGGATGTTTGTTTACAAACACACCGAGCATTATAATAAATGTTCGGTGAATCTATACGTATATATATATATATGTGTACATGTATGTATATATATATATATATATATATATATACATGCTACTGTACGTCTGTATACATATATGTATGTACGTATACATACTTATATTTAAGTAACAGCCGTACTAAGAGTGAGAAATGAAATTTCGTTTAATTTTTTCCGTTCATATATATATATATATAAGTATTATATATATATATATATATATATATATATATATATATATATATATATATATATATATATATATATATATATATAAGTATTATATATATATATATATATATAAGTATTATAACATAAATTCATAGGAGAGGATATTATGTTAGATGCCTTAATCAAAAACAAAGTGTGCACAATGCTTTAAGTTGCAATATTAAATATTAAAGTGGAGTTAGTACTTAGGAAGAATCAATACGCAGAGGATAGCAGCAGAACGAATATAAACAGAAAATTATAAAAAATAAAAAAAACACTTATCAACATTATTTATTCCTTACATAATGTTTCAATTAGATAAGGCAACCCAAGGCGTGCTTACAGAATAGAATTAAATGCTGTTTTTTATTCTCCATCAAACTTTTCTGTTTATATATATATATATATATATATATATATATAGGAAAAAGTATGACCCCGACGGCAGAGCTCAAGCCATTTCAACGGCTATTTCTGGACTAAATTAGAATTTTTAGCCTGGTCAGAACGGCTTGAGCTCTGTCGTCGGGGTCATACTTTTTCCTATTTCCCACTCTACTACCCTAAATATTGAGTACTCTGGTGCGTTATGGTTCATCTGGTTCCTTACCACAATTCCTTTGTTATATATATATATATATATATATATATATATATATAAAGAAAATTTCGCTCTACATGGCTGATAGTGAGCTGTACTGATGAAGTGCGATACCGAGAAACATTAGTGTCTGCAGTTCTGTTCGCATGCCAACATAAGAGTAAGAATGAAGTGTTCATTCTACTGACATGGCTATAAAATTGAGGCTTGTTTGCATAGTTACAAACGAATCGAATGTTATTAATATTCGAAAAACTCAGATTACATTTATATATATATATATATACATACATACATACATACATACATACATACATACATACATACATACATACATACATACATACATACATACATACATGGTGGCTGCCAACTCGTTTTCGAGTACGGCCACTACTTTATATCCATGTAGGAGAACCCCTACCGATGCGCTGAACGAGTGTGACCTTTTAGTCCAGCCAGCGACTTGAAAACTCTGGTACAAACACTACACTTGTGACAATTATTGACACATAGTGCTGGGCCCATGGTACCATGTGACGACAAGTGCAGAGAGATCTCCAGATATTACGCAATGCCTGTGCCGTGAAGCTTTTATAGTGAGCAAAGGCACTGCACAAATCCAGTCCCACCCTCTTAACCAAGATGATATTTACCAAAAAGAAGAACAAGTCAACATCATTGGATACCATCAGGGTTGCAGGTGTTATATAAGAGTTTTCCTTCTCCTAGAATTCTGCCTTGACAAAGGCTAAGGGGCCATCTCTCATACATACATACATACATACATACATACATACATACATACATACATACATACATACATACATACATACAAACTTTAGAGAGTCATATAGATAAGGAAAGTAGTCTATCTTGGACCAACAACCGCTATATTGGCTCCCACTTTGAAGGATACGCTTTTGCAATCCAAGAACAGGAGATTAACACGAAATACCTGATTCACAAAAGAGATAGGGATGCAGGCAAAACACCTAGATGTGATAACAAGTGCAGACTCTGCAGAACTAACATCGAGGATATCACCCATGTCATCAGCAGCTGTCCAAAGATGTCATCGCGGTACTATCTACCTATGAGGCATGATGTAGTGCCCAAAGCACTGTACAATGCAGTTCGTAAAAAAGATAGCCCGATAATAAACACATTAAAAGCTACAGCAATGTGGAAGACATCCATGTACATAATATGAAAGAGTACTGGTGGAATGTTCCAGTAAAAACCCCAATAAAATGCAGGCATAACAGACCAAATATTATGATATGGGACAGGGAGAAGAAAGCACGCACAGTAGTGGAGGTTAGCTGTCCAGCAGATGCCAATATAATATCAAAGATTAGCGAAAAGGAGAATATTTATGCAGAACTGATGAGAAATCTGCAGATACTCCACCCTGATTACATCTTCAGCTTTATGCCTGTGATTATTGGGGCACTGGGGTATGTTAGTAACTGCTTCAATACAAATCTTGAGAAGCTAGGCTTCACAGGAACAGAAAGAACACAACAGTTAGGAAATTACAAGTACAATCCATTAATGGAACAGTAAAAATATGTAAAACATTCCAAAGATTTTGCATCTAATAACTGCATATACACATGTACCGATACAAAGCATATACACATCCACACATACAACTCAAAACATACACATCCACACATACAATAACATCCATATCTACACATGCAGACATGCATACATAATCTACCTAGTTGATGTTGTGTAAATTCCAATGAGAGAGTCTTGTGTCTATGTTAGAAACCGATTCTCTCTCTATTGATAAAACTTTGTGAAATTATAAAACCAGAATAACATACATACATACATACATACATACATACATACATATATGTATATATATATATGTATATAATAGGTACCTCTAATCACGTCAATAAGGATTTTCGAAGCTGTGTTCACGGCTATTTGCCTATGTTCGGGATTTTCTACATTTATATATATATATATGGTGCTTCTGCATGAGGATAATGGCGGCTTATGTCTTTCAATACTTTTCTGTAGCTTATTTATCAATTAATTTCATGTACTCGTATTTCTTTGATTATATAGGACTGTAAATACAGGATCAAATAACATTATTATTCTAATGCTGGAAGTCCTTGGTGGAAGCGTCTATCTCAACTTTTCTCTGGTGTACTTCATTGGAATTTTTACTGTTAGCGTTTACTCCATGTTAGCGAGAAGGTAAGAGAATTTCCTCATTATTGCAAATAAATGGAAACAGAAGACTGACAGAAACA
>OZ024741.1:356293610-356303610 GCA_964016885.1 Eledone cirrhosa
TTCTTTTCTTTATTTTTTATTTTGTGCCTCTCCTTTGTTCTGTCCTACGCCATCGCGAACAAAGGAGAGACACAAAATAAAAAATAAAGAAAAGAATACCCAGTCACTGAAGAGGTCACAGAATGTGTGACGAAAGAACTTTGACAATATAGGAACAACCATCCGGTTATAGAACCAACCAACCGGAAATTTATAATAAATTGAAGTGAAAACAACTGGTGCGTGTGTTTCTTATTGGTAAACTGACCCCCCACCCCACCCCACCCCAAAGTATAACAATATATATATATATATATATATAAGCTACTTTCCTTTGGTAGATTCGGCCACAAAATATCGCTAGAAAGTTTGAAGATATATGTTGCTGTGTGTGTTATTTCTGCATCTCTAATACAAATGTTGGCAGGTAATATTCAGATTGTGTATTCTTTATGTTTATATTCCATTTCTATTTCATTGGCGAGTTACTCTTGTTGCTACGACCGGAACCCATCGGCCTTGACCGAGGAGACGCTATTTTCCAGGCGGGATAACTCTTTTCCTGCTTACGTAGGGTAGGTCACTCATCTGGGACGCCATATATTACGGCGCTTTCTCCTGTACCAAATGTGTTGCTTTGATCACTAGTCCGTCGATTAACTGGTCGTTTACTTTTTGTACCAGACACTATCGAAACCTGCTGTTTTCAAGCACCAAATCAAGTTTGTGGCATGACACCTGATGAAAGAGATCTGTGGGATGGAATGGCTGATGTAGCATGTATCGTTCCCTGTTCTTTTCGGCAACGTTGTCATCATCATGTCTGTTGGATGGGGGTCTACTATTTTTTTGTTTGTTTGTTATTGTTATGTACCTGCTTATTATTGGTGCTATCTTACTCGTGTCTACAGTTTTCATAATTCTGTAACAACTTATTATTGATGTCATTATCATTATCATCAAGTATAAGGCGGTGGATTGGCAAAATTGTTAGAGTCTCTTTATGTTCTGAGTTTAAATCTCGCCGAGATCAATTTTGCATTTCATCCTCATGAGAGCGTTATAATAGATTGTCCTTCAAATTGCTGGCCTTGTGCCAATGTTAGAAAGAATTTTTATTACCATCATGTTTAGGGTGGTGGTTTGGCAGAATAGTTAGACAAAATTTATTGACGTATTTCTTCCGGCTTTTTACTTCTAGGTTCAAATTTTGTCGAGGTCAAATTTGTCTTTCATCCTTTTGGGATTGTTAAAATATAGTATCTGTCAAGTACTGGGGTCAATATGAGCTCATTTGCTAGGCGTGTGGCATGTGTGAATTCTGACCATTCTGTCCAGAAAAAGCTGGAAAAACAGAAAAAAAAATAGAAACCAGTAAAAACATCAACAACTGCAGGCCTCGGAAAGTGTTGTATCCAAAAACCCATTGGTTGCAGCTCCAACGATAGGAGGAAAAATCATCTCCTTCTCGATACAAATGAAAGCTCAGAAGGAGTGGCCAGCTTAAAATGTAGGAAAAGACAAAAGAAATAATATATTCAAACCGAAGGCCTGTATGAAACATATGGAACAATATGAGATTCACAACTGTTCGATGCAGTAACGTGATCTTGATAGACTTAATGATCGAGATAAAGGAAAGCGTAGAGAACTGTGTGTTGGTTGAGTCATGAATTGACACACAGCTCTTAGGGTGTTGGTGAAAACCACACCAATAGTTTATCATCTGAAGCATGTGAAACCAAGGGAAAGGACTTAGAAATGAACATAAAATTAATGGAATGACGTCCCTTGATTAGTACTCTAATTTTATATATTAATTTATTTATTCGTGTACCTTATCTAAATATTTAATATCTTAATACTGTATATTGTATAACGTTTTACGCCAGCTCTTGTATTTATATAACTATGCATATACATTCCCACACACCTCGTGACACTTTCTTTGTAACATGTATAAATGTATGGGTCTTTATGATGAATAAATGAAAACTATTATTATTTTGGCAGAATGGTGGTGGATTGGCCGTATCGGTAGAGGGTCGGACGCCATGCTTTGACGCATAGAGTTACGGCTCTTGCTATTCTGAGTTCAAATCCCGCCGAGGTTAACTTTGCCTTTCATCCTTACGGGGTCGATAAAATAAAGTACCAGTAATGCACTGGGTAATTGCTGGCCTTGTGCCAAAAGTAGAAACTATTATTATTTTGGCAGAATTTTAGAGCGTCGGACAAAGTTCTTTACCTTATTTGTCCCGGTTCTTTAAGTTCTGAATTCAAATTGCTTTTGAAAAAAAAAAGAGAGAGAGAAGCGAAGAAAAAGTTTTTTTTTTTTTTAAGCAATGAGAGAAAGGGGGTGAAATAAAGAATAAAAGAGATAAGAGGGTGTCAACTTTGCCTTTCATCCTAAAATAAAATAAAGTTGCAGTCAAATGCCGAAGCCTGTGTAATCGACTTTCACGTCCCTTCAAAATGGCCCCTAAATTAGAAACCATTATTATTAAGGATTGGATTGGCAGTATCGGTAGAGGGCCGGACGCCATGCTTTGACGCATAGAGTTATGGCCCTTGCCATTCTGAGTTCAAATCCCGCCGAAGTAAACTTTGCCTTTCATCCTTATGGGGTCGGTAAAATAAAGTACCAGTAATGTACTGGGATAATTGCTGGCCTTATGCCAAAAGTAGAAACACTTATTATTATTGTGTTGAATAGGCAGAATCGTTAGATCGTCGAACAAAAAAGCTTCGCATTCTCTGTCCCGTCTCCTTACATTCTGGGTACAAATCCTGCTGAAGTTAGCTTTGTACTTCATCTTTCCAGGGTTGATAGAATAAAGTACTAGTCATGAACTGTGGTCGACGTAATAGACTTTCCCCACCTCTCAAAATTGCTGGCCTTGCGCATGAATTACAATCCAATACTATCCCACCCGTTCCTGGATCGCTAAAGTAAAATAACTGTCTAGTCATGTGATCGTCATAATCAGCTTTACATCCTCCCACCCCCGAATCTGTGACTGCCTTTTAAAGAAATCGGTGTTTTTGTTGTTTCTTTTTTTATTGTAGTTGTTGTTCTCCTTATACTCGACTTCTTTTTCTTCTTCTCATCGATATAATCAACTGTCCATCCACTCAACCACTATCTCTGGCCTTGTGCCTTTTAAAGAAATCAATATTATTGTTGTTATTGCCAATGTTGTTTTTGTTCTAGTTGTTGTTGTTTTTGTTGTTGTTTTTGTTGTTCTTTTTTTTTTTTTTTTTTTTTGCTTTCGTTGAATAATATTCCTAAATACTATAAGCTCCATTCAACTGTAATACATTTTCTCTCTCTTCTTTTTTTTTTTTTAGAAAACAGCCAAACGATGGAATACATCATCCTAGTATTAAATCTTTTATCTATTGGAGGACTGAATGCTGCGTGTGGAGGTGATTTCATCTACACTTCAGAGCTGTATCCTACAGAAATACGGTAATGGAGCACAAATAACAACTGTTTCTAGTAATATGACGTCAGGAGGGTGCTGGGCTGGAAATATGAGTAGAGCGTCGGACAAAAATCTTTGCGATATTTAGTGAGAACTTTCTACATAGGGAGTTCATATCCCGCCGAGACTTTTTGTCTTTCATCCTTCTGAGGTCGATAAAATAAAGTATCACTTAAGTACTGGGGGTCGATATAATCAACTTTCCCTTTGCTCCAAATTGCTGACCTTGTGCCAATGTTAGAAAGGATTAGTATGAAACCAGGCCTACCTTTTTTTGTACATTTGGTGGTTACAAAAATATAAAATTGAAATTCATACAAGTTTAAATGCATTAAATATGGTGGATCTTTGATCACTTAAACCTATAGTTCGTGAGTATTTCACAACCAAGTCTACTCTTTGCATAATTCTCATGCAAAATCAGTATGATACAATATGTAAGACTGAGCCTTTGAATTACAGGTACAATCTGATGGGCTTCCACACAGTTTCTGTTAACCCACTTGTAGTTACAAGGTTTGGATTAACGCTAATCTAAAGACATTTGCCCAAGATATCATGCAGTCGGATCGAACTCGGAACCACATGCTTGCTAAATGAACCTTTTAACCGCTCAGCTATGCCTGTGTAATAGATATAATTGTTTCTACATTTGGCACAAGGCCAGCAATTATCCCAGTGTATTACTGGTACTTTATTTTATCGACCCCGTAAGGATGAAAGGCAAAGTTAACCTCGGCGGGATTTGAACTCAGACCATAAAGGGACGTAACTCTTTGCTGCAAAGCATGGCGTCCGACCCTCTACCAATACTGTCAATCCACCGCCTGTGTAATAGATATAATTGTTTCTACTTTAGGCACAAGGACAGCAATTACCCAGTGCATTACTGGTACTTTATTTTATCGACCCCGTAAGGATGAAAGGCAAAGTCAACCTCGGCGGGATTTGAACTCAGATCGTAAAGGGACGTAACTATGCTGCAAAGCATGGCGTCCGACCCTCTACCGATACTGCCAATCCACCACCTTAGATAATAGATATAATGATAGTTGGAATCGGTGGACGTATTTTTGCTATTTTTATTTCTACCTGGAAATTCAATTTCTATTTGAATTTCAAATAATTATTCAGATATATTTCTTCATTTTCATATATTTCTTTGAATATAGGAAAATATTTCAGTTTTGTCAATTTGAAATTTAAAAATAAGAACATTTTATGAGCAAACCCAAATGTCAGGAGTCTCCGAGGTATACCACAAGCAAGGAGGAGGAGGAGGAGGAGGAGGAGGAGGAGGAGGAGGAGGGGAACGAATTTGAATTAAGAATTGCATTAGACGACATTGCAAGTTGCTCATCTACATTTTTTATTACTTAGTCAGAAAGAAGGACGGCACCCATGGCCTTTTTTAGGAGCCTCTAAGACTGCTGAGAGTGAGAGATAAAAATGCCCTCGAGCTGGAGTGAGGGAAGGAAGGTGGCCTCGAACGAGTGAGAGAAGGGCGGTACGCTCAAACAGGAGTGAGAGAGGAAAATATCCTCAAACTGGAGTGTTGATGTTAAACCGGGTGACAGATTAAGTTTACCACGACAGGATTTGAACTCAGAAGGAGATGGAACAATTACCGCAAAACATTCCACCCTGAGCCCTATTGATTTCGTCAATCTACTGCCCTGGACTAATGCTTTCTTTTTTACCTCAGAAGTATGGAAGCAAAGTTAACTTCGGCGGGATTTGAACTCAAAACATAAAGAGCCGGTGTAAATGGGATTTTGTCCAACACTCTAAAACTTTTATTAATTCAGGGTCTGTATTTTGATTTAATTTCTCCTACCAAATTGAATTGGGTAGTCAAATGGACTAACGCTACTGTATTTTACCTGCTTTAGTATCTCACACACAATCACAACTGGAGCCTCTATGCTTCGACCGCTATGCCAAGATAACCCTCTTCCCATTTGAGGCAAGTAAATCTCTAATTTGTTACGCCATGTGCTGCGACACTTTCTCTGCCTCCAACCTTGTCGCTTTGGCCACAAACCCTTAACTCAGAGAAGAGGAAGATTAGAAGGAGTGCATCCTGCCTGATGAAAGAGTCCCTTGAAATGGAATGGCTGAAACAGCGAATGTTGCTGGTTGTTCTTTGTGGCAATGCCTTTATCATTTTGTCAGCGTGGCGCAGCTAAGACTGGGATGTAGAGTTTGTTGCTCCCTTCCTCGTTTCCCATACTTTTGCTATTTATTCTTTTCTTTCTTTTTCATTGCATATATTATATAATCCAAACACTGATTTATACATTCACGCTACCGGGGCGGTGGAAGCATTTCTGAATTGGAGGTGGGGTGGGGAGGAATTTGTCAATTTAGTTGCAATGATTAGTTTAGCTGTTATTGTGGATTGGCAGTATCGGTAGAGGGTTTGACGCCATGCTTTCCAGCATAGTTACGTCCCTTTATGATCTGAGTTCAAATCCCGCCGAGGTTGACTTTGCCTTTCATCCTTACGGGGTCGATAAAATAAAGTACCAGTAATGCACTGGGTAATTGCTGGCCTTGTGCCTAAAGTAGAAACAATTATAAAGATATAAAAATAAAACTTTGATATGTGATAAACATAACATGTACATAAATTGTAGCGCATATACAAATAGATGTGTTTTTGGTAGTTTGGGGAGATATATAATTATTGGAGGGAACATGGCCTCCTTGCCCATCCTCCAGTTCCACTGCCCCTACGCTAAATATTGTTTCTAATAATAAACATGTTTGTCACTACAGAAGTGCCGGAAATGGTTTTGCTACAATGTTCATGCGAGTTGCATGCATGGCAGCACCTTTCTTCAAACTCCTGGTAAGTGAACCATGAAGTTTATTTAATCTAAGCTATTGGTAACATATTTAGCTACATGAACTTAATTAAGAGCACTACTACCAATTAAGTTCGCTATAGCAGGCATGTCAAACATGCGGCCCTTTACAAGCACACCTGTGGCCCGCACACAGGTTCTTAGAGCGTAATATAAAATTTAAAAAAATGAGTTGTAATGTGAGCAATTAGTTGCCATGTGTGGTCCTCAGACAACACATATGTGACGCATGTAGCCCTCGGCGACCCTCAGTTTGACATGCCTGCGCTATAACATATGCTTAGTGGTTAAAGAGTTGCATTTTCCATCGTGGGGTTGCAAGTTCAATTCTCGGACCGGGTGATGCGTTGTGTCCTTGAGCAAGACACTTTATTTCACATTACTCCTTCTAACAGGAGTTGCGACGGGTAGATAGTATCAGCAATGGAAAGACTAATGGAAACATTGTTTCCTTGGTCCAATTTGACGAGGTCCACCCCACTCAGCAAGCAAATGAGGTCTGGGATCTTGTCGATCGATCAGAGCAAGTAAGTGATAATGATTAAATCAACCACAATCTTCCTTAAATATTTGCACGATCTGTTTCATTTGTAGTGATTGAAGTAAATGGTATTCCATTTTAGTCTTCACCACTTTGTTATGGGTGGTATTCATTTCACAGCATACGCATATAACTAAATACACACACACGCACTATCTCTCTCTCTTTCTCTCACTCATACACACACGCACTATTTCTCTCTCCTTCTCTCACTCATACACACAATCCCTCTCTCTCACTCACTCACTCACACACTCTCTCACACAAACTCCCACACACTCTCTCACACAAACTCCCACACACTCTCTCTTTCTCTCTCTCTCTCTCAATCACACACACACATGTAACTCACGTACTTTGTTTCTCTTGCACACGCACGCACGCTATTCACACGGAAGTTTGTTTGTTTGGTTACTTGTTTGCTTGCCTAGTTGGATTGAAATCTGTTTCTTAATCTACTGGATTATTTTATGTAATTCCCCATCTATATATACTCATCTTTCCATCCACAGGCTTTCGCTATTCCATGGGCCCCTGGTATTATCATAGGAATCGGATGTATACTGACTTCCATTATGCTTCATGTTTGTCTACCAGAAACTAGAAATCGCGTTTTGCCACAAACAATCGAAGAAGTCAACAGAATGGAAAAGAAAAATAGAACTAATGATGTAATACCTCAAACTGTCTCGTAAAACAATAAGAAAATCATTAGAATTAAAAGAGATTGGTGTAGCCTGAGCCAACAAAATTAAGTTCTTTCAAAATTAAATATACAAAAGTAATATCGGTATGTCTTTGATATTTCACGAAGAAGGGCTCTTCGTGAACTGTCTTCTTTTCTATAACCTAAAATGAAAAGTATCCTATATATATATATATATATATATATATATATATATATATATATATATATATATATATATATATATATATATATATATATATATATATATATATATATAGGATACTTTTCATTTTAGCTTATGGAAAATTATTAAAAAAGGGGTTTGAAAAATGCACCTGGTATATATATATAAAGGATCTTTATAAAATGTACAAAAATTGATGTTACCAAAGCCTGCTTTCTCCGTTTTGGATTATCAAAATATTTATTATTAGGTTAAATTGATTTTTCATTAAAACTTCTGCATGCTGATTCTCAACCACATTGATTGAGAATCAGCATGCAGGAGTTTTAACGAAAAAACAATTGAACCTAATAAATATTTTGATAATCCAAAACGGAGAAAGCATGTTATAAAGATCCTTTGTATATATACCAGTTGCGCTCTTCAAACCATTTTTTTAAATTAATTTTCCGCATATAACGTGATCTGTATAGAACGTTTTCAAACGTCCACACTTTTTTCACTGTGTGTGTGCATGTGTGTACACAGAGTGTCCATAAGGTCTGTGTGCAATTTAAAATACTTGTAATATTTTAAATTGCTCGCGGACTTTATGGACACCCTATATATGTGTGTGTGCGTGTGTGTGTACTTGTATGCATATGTATCTATTTTATTTCTCATTCTTTCTTCTGATAAAGGACTAGCGTCCGAAACGTTAAGACCCTCTTCTTGCTATATCAAGCGTTGACCTAATATATTCCTTCCATATACTGTACCGATTGTGTTGTTATTTCTGTTTACCTTTTACATACATATATATATCTATATATAGTGAATCAAAACATATCAAATATGTTTAGAATTTTGTGTTTCTCAATAAGCAAGCTCAATAGACATTATCTAGAGCAGGGGTTCCCAACCTTTTTGTCGTTATCGCCGACTTTTCCACACACAAAAATTCCCATCGCCCACCTGTTGACGGAAAATTCGATCAGACAAGGAATTCGATTTCAGTTTATTCACAGTTTTGATAACCAACTGCAGCACATCATTCAACCGACCATTGATATTTTTTGCCACTAAATATTGTCGGTGTATCACACATTGAACTGTTACAATCTGTTGAGAAATTTCACGCTTTAGGAGAGATAAAAAACCTCTGTATCTTCCAACCATGGAAGGAGCCTCAACAGACGCACAGGCAATACTATTGGTCAGTGGGATATGATGTTCAGAAAGGAAACGCTTAAGCATATCAAAAATAGATGTACCTTTTGAATCAAGCAACCAAGTTCTCTGTGAACAGCATTTCCTCACTAGGTTGAAATTATTTATTGAAATATCGAACATAAACCATCATCAAACATTGGTGGTCTATAACGGTTGACTCATCCACTTGTATAGAAAATTCAGAACACTGGAGAATTTGAATGAGTTGATGTTTGACATCGGTGGGCATTTCATCTATTCGTCGAGAAATTGTATTGTTACTAAGTGGAATTTTCTTGATAATTGTGTCGGACTTCTCGTGCATTACAGTCGACAGAACTTCTTCAATGACAGGTCGGAGAAATGTTTCTCCTATAGTGTGAGACTTCCCGGTCTTTGCGACCAGTAATGCAATATTGTATGACGTAATCATATCGTCATTTTCCTGTACAGTTGCTTCCCTATACATGGTGTTCAGTGTTTTCCGTTTTTCAAAAGAGGCCTTAAGTTGCAAAAAATATGACAACGGTTTGTCTTTTTAGTCAGAATGCTTGGAATCAAAATGATATTTCAAGCATGAAGGTTTCGTGGCTTCATTGCTCAAAGTTTGCTGGCATAGAAGACACAGGGTAATTGACAGTTCTGAGGAGAAGCAATAAATCAATATGATAAATAATCAATGCTGTACTGGCGACAAGTTTTCTTTACCGGAGGCATCAGGGAAGTTAAAATTCGACAAAAGAATTCAGAGAGGCGGAATCTCTCATTATTACCTTCTTTCCTCCCCTCCAGGTCTTATATATTGTGTTGTATGCCTCTGAGTAAAGTTCCGTGGCCGCACACACAAATTCACGTATATACCTGCTCATGTTTGCATACGTGCAGTTATGAACTGCTGCACGCACACGTTCGTGATTTATTTATCTATTTATCTGTATATTTATTTATTTATTTATTTATTTATTTAGTTATTTTATTTACTTATTTATTTATTTATCTATTTATTTATTTATTTATTTATTTATTTATTTACTTATTTACTGGTTTATTTGTTTATCT
>OZ024741.1:356308610-356328610 GCA_964016885.1 Eledone cirrhosa
ATTTCATACAAATTTTTAAACTCATCAACGTTCTTTCGCTGTTAACACACAGTACCAATAATTTGAAAAATATTATTGAAAATTTATTATAAAGAAGCAGTTTCAGGAAAAAGTGTAAACTATCATACAAACCTTCATCGACATTGCTATTTCGCTGTTAATAAACTATCATCCTTCTACATTTAACGATCATACAGTACCGTTTTATGAAATCGATTCTGCAGTACGGTCACTGTTTTCCATCAAAAGAAATAAAACACTTAAATTGCGAAGGGACGCGTGTTTTTATTTTAATTCTAATACATGTTAACCACCACTAACAGTAAGTAGTATTTTTCAAATTGCATATCATCGACATTGCTATTTCGCTGTTAATAAACAACGCTTTTCACGTCGCTCCACTTCTCATTGTATACCGTCCAGCCCCAATTGCATATTTCTATTTTATTCCTGAAACTGCTTCTTTATAATAAACTTTCAATAATATTTTTCAAATTATTAACTTAATAAAAAGTGGCCCCGGGTGCAACCGGGCTCAGCTGCTAGTTGTCTATAAATCACTGATAGCAGATGTTCTACTACAGATTGTAATGGAACTCTCAGTTGACACAACTGTAAAGTAAGAATAGATATGACAGTGTAAGACTGATGTTGGGAAAGAAAGAAAATGTGTGTGTATGTATATATATTCGTGTGTCTGTTTATATTATCGTGTGTGTATCGATGCATGTGTGTGTAGTCCTAATAAACCGCGATTGATTACCACGGAGTGTAGAAAAGTACTTAATATCTACTGTGTTGACAATACAAATAACACGTACTTTATATTTCAAGTCCAAGTGTAAAGTATAGAAAGACAGAGAAAGCTAATTGTTCAGATGTTGGTGATTTAAACCTATTTCTCAGTCCTGTTAAATGTGTATCAACCAATTCACGATGTAGCGTAGTTTCTGATGAAATATTTAATCATGTAGATCAAAGGTTCTCAACGGGTGGCATATGCACCCCCGGGGGCGTTTCGGAACTCCAGGGGTGCGTTTGGGAGCAAGGTCGCGTTAGGGGGCGTTTGGAGCTGGGGAGGGTGGTTAGGGGGACGCTGGAAGGCTCTTTATTTTGGTAAGTTTTATAAGCCATATTTGTTTGTCTTTGAGACAGCCAGTGTGAATGCATTTGAATGAGCTTGCAGACAGCATAACTATAGTCTGACCGCAGCTGTGAGCAGGTGTGCAAGCATGTCCGATAATTGAGACGTTAACCGGTAATTTAGATCCTAAAAATGGAAAAACCTAGTCAACTGGGTCAAAGACACTTTGAGCGCAGCCAGTTAGAATCTTATCTTTCCTTCACCGATAACAATGTATTTCATGTCTGAAATTATTGACTCAACCGCAACAAGTTAACACTATGTAGATCTATTTTATTCCCTATTGTATAAATAATATTACAAATAAAAAAAGAAAAGAAAAAACAGAAGCGGGTAGCACACACATCAAGGACCACATACAACACATAATCAGATAATACACACATCTTTTGAATATTGTTAATCAATTTTTTAGTAATCTACTGATATAAAAATCAGTAGTATATTGAAAAATGGAAAAATAGGGGGAGGGGCGTTTCGTGATTTTGATGGACAAAAGGGGACGTTTGGCTTAAATGGGTTGAGAACCTGCGATGTAGATGATGGAACATCTACTCTGAAACCTGTAGCTCACCTTCGGTTATCCATAAAATATTAACATTCAATTTAACATGAAATAATTACTACACAAGATATAATATTAAAGTTATAATTAACTTGCCACAGATTTGTGTCGATGATAATGCTTCACTTTGCTGAATGACGTCGGTGTCATATGTTAAAAGTCTCTGACATAATTTAGTAACCTCAGAAACAACTTCAGTTATATCAATTCACTCCATCAGTTGTATCCAACCACTGGTAAAACAAACAACATCGTCCAGTAAAATAATTATTACGTATCAACGTAGCAGTCTCTTATCTTGTTGCTCGATGTGTTAGAAATAGCAAGCCAAATTGCTTTCTATATTTTTATGTCAACGGAAAGACACTGTACATACATAGAAAGAGATAAATAGCTAGATACTGTTGGAACACCTTGAATATAGGTCTGCTCGATCATACTAACTTAGGGACTTAAATTTAACCCCTGGAAGTAATCAATAATTTTATAAGTTTCACAGTAACTTGATATCCTGCATTGTTTTCTCTGTAACTAAGTTTTAATATTTTAAAATTTTGTTGTAACTTTACATTAGGGAGTCAACGACACCATCAAAGCTAGTGACCTACAACCTGGAGATAGTCAAATATTCTAATATATTCTAATAACAAAGTTCAATAGAATTTTAAACAATCCAAATACCAACGAAGTGTTTGTGTTAGATGTATTAAAACTACTTACAAGATGATATCATTACATATGGTGTTAATAAAAGAGATTTAGAAAAGGTGAAATTGCAGACTTGACAAATTCCTCAATAAAAAACTTTTATTAACAACACAGGGATTGAAATTGAAGATATAAATACAATTTATATGATGAATTATGAAAATTTAATGATTTATAAAAGAAACAAAAAATGGAGTTAGAAAGAAAAACAAACTTGAAAATGTATGTGTACTCCCTTAATAAGACATTACAACAGGGAATATTAGTGTTGCTTCCTAAGTATTGTGACATCAGGTGATAGAGGGTCCTTCTATTACACACTATGATGGGGAATATTAGTTTTATCCTCTAATATTTCTGAGGCAAAATAAGACATTACATTAGGTCATTGAACATCCCTCAATTACAGACAACAGCAGGGAATGTTGGTGTTGCCTTCTAAAATTTCTGAGACAAGACAACACACAGCATTACCTTAAGTGATAGAGGGTCCTCCAATCACCCACTACAACAGGGAATATGATTATCCTCTAAAATTTCCTAGACCTGACAAATGACTCACTAGAGTAGGAAATGTTGGTGTTGGCTTCTAAAATTTCTGATTCAAGACAAGACACTCACATCATTACCTCGCTTGATGGAGGGTCTCTAAATGAAACACTAGAGCAGGTAATGGTGGTGTTGGCCTCTAAATCTTTTGAGATAAGACAACTCACACACATCATTACCTCAGGTGATAGTGGATCCCTGAATAACTCACTAGAATAGAGGATGTTGATGTCGGTCTCTAACAGTTCTGATTCAAAACAAGACACACATTATTGCCTCAGGTGGTAATTGGACTTTGAATGACATACTAGAGTAGGTAATGTTAGTGTTGTAAGAAAAATTTGAGAAAAATATTAAAAACAAAAATCACTAAAATTTCTTGTATAAATTAAAAATATTTCTAAGGGGCTGATCATCAGATATGAGCAAGATTTACCTTGCATTTCAGAGTTTAAAGATGTACCTTGCATTTCAGAGTTTAAAGTTTCTGTCCAGTGTGTGTTTGTTTGTGACTATTTAATTTACTATTAGTCACAAAAGATTTCTCACATATTTCACAGTGGAAAGGTTTCTCTCCAGTGTGTGTTCTTTTGTGTACTGTTAAATCACTGTTAGTCACAAAAGATTTCCCACATATTTCACAGTGATAGGGTTTGTCTCCAGTGTGTGTTCTCTTGTGAACAGTTAAAACACTGTTACTGCCAAAAGATTTCCCACATATTTCACAGTAGTATGGTTTCTCTCCAGTGTGTGTTCTTTTGTGTACTGTTAAATCGCTGTTACTGACAAAGGATTTTCTACATATTTCACAGAGATAGGGCTTGACTCCAGTGTGTGTTCTTTTGTGAACAGTTAAAACTCCATTACTGACAAAAGATTTCCCACATATTTCACAGTGGAAAGGTTTCTCTCCAGTGTGCGTTCTTTTGTGTACTCTTAAATCACTTTTACTGGCAAAACATTTCCCACATATTTCACAAACGAAAGGTTTCACTCCAGTGTGTGTTCTTTTGTGTAAAGTTAAAACACTGCTTCTGACGAAAGATTTCCCACATATTTCACAGTGGTAGGGTTTTTCTCCAGTGTGTGTTCTTTTGTGAGATATTAAGTAACTGTTAATGACAAAAGATTTCCCACATATTTCACAATGGAATGGTTTTTCTTCAGCGTGTGTTCTTTTATGAGATATTAAGCAACTGTTAGTGATAAAGGATTTACCACATATTTTACAATGATATGGTTTTTCTCCAGTGTGTGATCTGGTGTGTATATTCAAGTCACTGCTAGTGACATAACATTTCCCACATATTTCACAATGGAAGGGCTTTTCTCCAGTGTGTGTTCTTTTATGGACAGTTAAATTAGAGTTTTGCACAAAAGATTTCCCACATATTTCACAGTGGAAAGGTTTTTCTGCAGTGTGAATACGTATGTGGTAATCCAAACGAGATTTATAAGTGAAAGATTTCCCACATATTTCACAATGAAACGGTTTTTCTTCAGTGTGTATACGTATGTGGTCAACAAGGTAAGATTGATTTGAAAAAGATTTCCCACATATTTGACAATTGAGGTATTTGTCTTTAGTGTGCATGTCTTTGTGTGTGGATACTTCATCTTTTGATGAGAAAGTTTTCTTACAAATCTCACAGCTGTATTCTGAAATATTTCTGTGTAGTGATCCTTGTTCAGTACATGTTTCACTGGGTGGTTTCTCACCACTGTATGCCTGTGTAACTGTTACTATGTTAGTAGAAAAAGATGTGTTAGAAATGTCCAATTGTTTAACATACTCCATAGTAATTTTTGAAGAATTCTTAAAAGTTGAGAAATATCTGTGATTATAATATATTACAGTTCAGTTTCTTGTCTTAGATATAATGGGACTATGTTAACGTGTGGAAAATATGCAATGTAGATATATTTTCTACATAGCACGAGAATTCTTGTGGCTAAGTGAATCTTCTCCAAGAGGTATTAATACATATATATTGTTTTAGAGAAAAAGATTCCTATTTCTATGTTAAGAAATGTGGCTATGGTTAATGAATGATATGTAGTCTAAAATAATATACATTGTCTATAAATTACTTGTAGCAGATGTTCTGGTAAAATAGTCATTCTTCTACTACAGATTGTAATGGAACTCTCAGTTGACACAACTGTAAAGTAAGAATAGATATGACAGTGTAAGACTGATATCAGGAAAGAAAATGTGTGTATGTATATATATTCGTGTGTCTGTTTATATTGTCGTGTGTGTATCGATGCATGTGTGTAATCCTAATAAATCGTGTTTGATTACCACGGAGTGTAGAAAAGTACACAATATCTACTGTGTTGACAATACAAATAATACGTACTTTATATTTCAAGTCCAAGTGTAAAGTATAGAAAGACAGAAAAACCTATTTCTCACTGTCCTGTAAAGTGTGGAATAACTAATTCACGATGTAGCGTAGTTTCTGATGAAAAGTACATATTTAATCATGTAGATGAAGGAACACCTACCCTGAAACATATAGCTCGGTTATCCATAAAATATTAACATTCAACTTAACATGAGATAATTACTACACAAGATATAATATTAACTAAGGTTATGATTAACATGCAGGAATTCGGTGTCGCTGGTAATGCCTCATTCTCCTGAATGATACCGGTGGCAAACATTAAAAGTCCCTGATATAATTTAATACCTTCAGAAACGCCTTTAGTTACATCAATTCACTCCATCAGTTGTATCCCACACCTTGTAAAACAAACAACATCATCCACAAAAATAATTATTACATATCAACGAAGCAGTCTGTTACCTTGTTGCTCGATGTGTTAGAAATAGCTCTTTAAAATCTTAAGTGTGTGTGTGCATATATATATATAATGTATTTCTAGTGAATGGGTATAATAATAATACTATTATGCAACCAACATTATGTAGACTTATATTGTATTGAAACATATGTTAAAGAACGAACATTTGATAAAATTCTTCATTTTTCTATGCTTCGCGCCTAGTATTTGTTTTTCCTATACATTTAAATATATATATACAGGGTGCGGACGATATGTGTTCGCAGGATTACTGTCTAGGAAAAAGTAATACAGTAGTTTTATTTTTTAAGATATATTTATCAAACTTGGGTCAGTTTGTCTGCAAGACTTGTTCTTTCGATCTCACTCGATAAACCCGCCATTGGCTTTGATGACGGCCTCAAGGCGGCCTCGGAACCGGCTACAGGCCTTCGTCACTGTCTCCCGACTTAGGCCCCTAAAAGCACTTGTGATCCTGGCCTTCAGATCGTCTTTCGTATTGCAGCTAGATCTGTTGGTGTCTCGTTCCACTGCGCCCCACACAAAGAAGTCGAGAGGGTTGCAGTCAGGCGAGCTGGGAGGCCAGATGTCAGGTGAAGTGTGGTCGACGAAGTTCTCTGACAGCCAGGATTGGGTCTTTCGGCTGGTATGGCAGGGCGCTGAGTCTTGCTGCCACACGTACGCCCTACCTGCAGCTACCTGGTGGATCCAGGGCTTTACTACCTCGCTCAGAACGCGGATGTAGCCATCGGTGTTCAGCTTGAGGCCCTCGGGGTAGAAGTTAGGTGGCATGACGTCACCTTGACTGCTGACGACACCTAAGACCAATGTTGTCGCTTGAAACTTTTTCTGCATGACTCTGAGCACGTCTTTGGATGAGACAGCGAGCCACCTGTTGTTCAGGGAGTTGATCTTCTGGTCTTGGCAAAAGTTTTTTTCGTCAGAGAAAAACCACAGCATGTCTGGCCCTAGTGGGTGTTTCAACGTGTTTATCAGCTTCTTTGCGTGCTTCAGTCGCTTTTCTTGCATCGCCTTTGACAGAAATTGTCCTTTCCTCATCTTGTATGAAACGTAGCGAATGTCTTCATGTACCACCAGCCTAATGAGCTTTTCATCCACGCCTTTCTCCCTTGCAATGACACGCATCAACTTGTTAGGTTCATTGTTGATGATATCTTGAACTTCAGCGGCGAACTCGGACGTTCTGAAGGCGTCAGATCGTCGATCATGTGTTTTCCTCTCTGATGTTGCTTCGTAGTAGAATCCTGAATCTTCCAATTCCTTTCTGACTTTTTCAACCATTCTCCTGCTGACGCTGAGAAAGTCTGAAATTTCCTTATTTGTCCTCAAGACGCGGAATCCAAGAAGAACTCCATGTCTCTTCCACAAATTTGGAGGTTCAAAATTATTCATAATCAATTATTCTGAAAATAAATAATGGAAATATAGTCACTGTTTTTATGATGACAAGAGTGACAACGGAAGTTTAAAAATTTGCATAAAATTAGCAGTTGAAAATTGCAAACAAATATCGTCCACACCCTGTGTATATATATATATATATATAATATACACACACATATATATTATCATCATCATCATTGTTTTAATGTTCACTTACCTTGCTAGTAAGGATTGGACGAATCTACATAAGCCAAGTCAGTACTGAGGCGGGGATACTGACTTTCCAGGAAAGTTTGGAGTCTGACTCACGTTCTATCAAGTGCAAAGAAGAGGTTGTCAGGTCTTTGACACTAGTGAAGAGTCCTCCCACTCCTTTGTTTCATGAGCTAACTATGGCTGGATACCCTTCCTATCACCAAACACTTTACAGTGTATACTGGATGTGTTTATCATATAGAAAATCAACACTAGGTATGTTGTCCTGTCTTTCACATAATTGAAAAGTTCTCTCAACCTTTCCCCCTCTTTTTTCTTTGAAGATGAAAACACTGAAGTGGTGGTGGTGGTGGCACTCACCAATGCCAGAAATGGGGAGGTGTGGTGATAGAGAGAATGGCAGAGTGATAGTGGAGGGGGCATGGTAAGGTGCAGTCAGTAGCTACTAAGGTGTGATAGTGAAGGGATCTAAGGGTTTTTAGTGAAGGAGACATGAGCTAAGAAATTAATACAGGAGGGGGTATGGATGGAGTGAGGGTATTTAGTGATAATGAGGATAGCTGCAAAGGAGGGGTCATGGATAGAGTAGGGATATTTAGAGATGATAAGGATAGCTGCTAGTGGAGGGGTCATGGATGGAGTGGGAGTATTTAGTGATGTTGAGGATAGCTACTAGGGAGTGCAAGTAGAGTGGGCATGGTTGGAGTGCATAACAGTGAAGAGAGTGCCTACTAGATTGTGAACTGTGAGGAATTCAAGAGGCTTTGGAGGGGACACCAGCTAAGGAGTGAGTGTTGGTAAGGGTAGTGTAGTGATAGTGAGAAATAGCTGTTAGGGAGTGCTAGAGGAAGGGGGAAGGAGAATGATAACAACGGGATAGGTCAGTGTATGCTGTTGGCCAGGTCTTCAGTAGTATAGTATTGTGCCAGCCCTTGTGGTCCTTTGTCATTTCTGTTGTGAGGTTTAGTCTTTTAAGGTAAGTTATCATACACACTTCCCATGTCTTCCTGGGTCTGCCTATTTCAATAGTCCTGACCACTGCAGTTTCTCTGCATTTCTTTATCCAGCTATCTTTCATATGCATCACATGTCCATACCAACGCAGTCTTTTCTGCTGCACACTACATCCAATTCCTCTTATGCCAAGTTATTCTCTCGGTTTCCTAATGCTATGCTGCTCATACACACTAACATTACACATCCATCAGAGCATACATATATATAACACCAACACCTCCTCTATGTTGTGAGTCTTTATATCTTCTTTGATGCTGTGAAAAGTGTAAAGCAAAATATCTCTAAATATGTTACTGGCTGAGGGCTCCTTTAACTTCCATATTCTTCTCCTCCAGGTTGCTCTGTCTCTGAGTTCATCTAGCCATAACTATAAAGACACTAGCAACTAGGTTACACAAACATGTCAAAGTTGTATTTTTATCTTCATCTACACCCATTCTGCTTCTTCACATGAATAAGATACTCCTCTGATTTGTAATCTCAGCATCACAGACTGTTGTCATCATCATCACCGTTTAACATCCATTTTTCCATGCTAGTATGGGTTAGAGGAGTTGTCCTATTGTTAGACAATTCAGATCAGATGACTGTGTCTTGCTCATACAGAACTGTTTCTGGCTTGGTTTCCATAACTGGATGCCCTTCATAATGCCAACTACATATACAGTGTGTACTGGGTGCTTTCTGTAGTATCACCAAAATAACTAGTGTGGGCTGGGCACTTTTTATCATGGCACCACAATGACTACTTTACTGTGTGGCCTGGGCACTTTTTATCATGGCACCAAAATGACAACTTTACAGTGTGGTCAGCGAGCTTTTTCTTATGGCACCAAAATGACTTCTTTACAGTGTAGACTAGGACCTTTTTGTTATGTGGACTGTATGCTTTTCGTTTTGGCACCAAGACAATCACTTTTCAATGTGAATTAGGGCTGGGGTGAGGGATGTCTGTGGGGATTTGAGAGGTAGATTTTTAGTGGGGCACTTATCTGGTGAAGCACAGGATGTAAAGATGTGGGTGAAGTGTGGCGAGTTAAGACATGGGTGGTGGGAAGTGTGGGAATTGTATAAAAGGGAGAGGGTATGGTACGGGAAGGATGTGCATACCATGCACACTGGAGGGCAGGTTTTCTGTATTACTGCATAATGCCAGAGATTTCAATCCTGTGTCATCACTTTTGAGATGTGTAATTGAGCAAAGTCAGTTTTTATCACCTCATTCCAAGTCAGCCTACTCCATAGCTTCCATCAACTTTGAGTGTTCTGCACCTTTTTATACAGCTGTCATCCTTTATACACATCATATGTCCATATCAACATAATCTCCTTTCCTACACACTGTATCATATATATCATCACCATCATTATTGTTTTTACGTCCATTTTCCAATGCTTGCATGGGTT
Source organism: Eledone cirrhosa (assembly GCA_964016885.1). NCBI lineage: Eukaryota > Metazoa > Mollusca > Cephalopoda > Octopoda > Eledonidae > Eledone > Eledone cirrhosa. The sequence goes on from OZ024741.1 coordinate 356,318,435, forward strand.
GGATGGGTCCATTTCAGCACATCTTTCTACTTTCCACATTCCTTCTGCTCAGGGCTTTCTTGGTTCACCTCCACTGCAGCTTCATTCTACTGGGATTCCCTGGCGCTTTTTCACCCAATGATCATCATCTATGCACATCAAATGAACATATCAACAGTCTTCTCTCTTACACACCACTCCAGAATCCTCTTAAACCCAGTTTCTCCCTCAGTTCATCCAAGCTCTGTCTTTCTTGCATATTCAATGAAGCATGGTTGCTTTATTTATTTCAAGCCAATGCATATCATCTGCAGTCACTGCCCATATTTCATAACCATGTAGCATCACAATTCACACAGTCATCCTTTTGTACATAAGGAGAAACCTTTTGTTATCAACAGTGGGAATAGCTCTCTAAACCTTTTCTATCCTCTCCTTATTCTATCTATTATGCTCTCAGAGCACCCTCCTCTACCGCTAATTAAGTCACCTAGATAATAGAAGCTATCAACTACTTCTCTGGATCCTTCATGTGATTGGAAAAGGTTTATATCACAGACACTCTTCCCCTCAATTACCCGTGCATCTTTTACATACAAAGTCTTCCCTTCCTGTTAGCCTACTTGATATCCCACTACATCACTTGTGTATCCAAGATTTATATTGTGTTCAGTGTATGGAGGTTATGCCTACTCCTTTTCTAAATATTGAACAGAGCCACTTGCATGTGGGAATTAATGTCCTCTCTTCTTTCCTACTTACTAGTATATTAGTATTGGCTAAGTTTTCTCTCAAACCTTTTGATTCCAGCTTCTGTTTCCGTAGTGAAACCTATTCTCTAGTTCTTTTGTGGATTCGGCTACAAGGACCAGATCATCCCCAAAGATAAGTTCCCATGTACAGATTACACACATCAGATTATGTTGGTGTTGCTCTCTGAAATTTCTGAGACAAGCCAAGACACAGAATTACCTCAGATGAGGTACAAGCTACAGCAGGGAATCTTGGTGTTAGTCTCTAAAATTTCTAAGACAAACCAAGACACTCACAATATTACATCTGGTGATAGAGGCTCCATCAATTACACTCAACAGCAAATGTTGGTGTTACCCTCAAATATTTTTGAGGCATGCCAAGGCTTGGCATTACATCCAGGAATAGAGTGTCCCTCAATTACACACAACATAGAATGATCTTTCTGACTAAAAAGCGCTGATGTTTCTCCTATAGATTAAAAATTAATTTTAAAAGATAAGAATAGATATGAGCAAGATTTTAATTTCAAATAAATTTTAAAGAATGACAAGCAATGTTTGGTATCTGTTAAACTGTCAAGCATTCACATTTGATGTTGGTGAACAATAAGTTTAGAATTATCTGAGGAAGGATATCTCATGTTTCACAACTAAAAATTCTCCCTCCACTGTGTGTGTGGTATCCAGCTACTTCTACAAACAAAATTTCTGCATATTTCAGAGCAACAAGTTTTTCTTAAATGAGTGTACTTTTGTGTGAATTTAAATTACTGTTATTAAGAAAAGATTTCCTGCATATTTCAGTGGAGATGTTTTTCTCTAGTGTGATTTCTTTTGTGTTTATTCAAGTTATTGCTTGTGACAAAAGATTTCCCACATATTTCACAGTCAAAGGGTTTCTCTCCTGTGTGACTTCGTATGTGGATAACAAGACAAGAATTCTGAGAGAAAAATTTACCACATATTTCACAGTGGTAGGCTTTTTCTCCTGTGTGACTGCGAATGTGGCTAATAAGAGTAGAGTTTAGTGTGAAAGATTTCCCACACACTTCACAGTGATATGGCTTTATACCAGTGTGTGATCTTTTGATAATATTGTGCCAGCCCTTGTGGTCCTTTGTCATTTCTGTTGTGAGGTTTAGTCTTTTAAGGTAAGTTATCATACACACTTCCCATGTCTTTCTGGGTCTGCCTATTTCAATAGTCCTGACCACTGCAGTTTCTCTGCATTTCTTTATCCAGCTATCTTTCATATGCATCACATGTCCATACCAACGCAGTCTTTTCTGACTACTCCATAGCTTCCATCAACTTTGAGTGTCCTGCACCTTTTTATACAACTGTCATCCTTTATACACATCATATGTCCATATCAACATAATCTCCTTTCCTGCACACTGCATCATATATATCATCACCATCATTATTGTTTTTACGTCCATTTTCCAATGCTTGCATGGGTTGGATGGGTCCATTTCAGCACATCTTTCTACTTTCCACATTCCTTCTGCTCAGGGCTTTCTTGGTTCACCTCCACTGCAGCTTCATTCTACTGAGATTCCCTGGCGCTTTTTCACCCAATGATCATCATCTATGCACATCAAATGAACATATCAACAGTCTTCTCTCTTACACACCACTCCAGAATCCTCTTAAACCCAGTTTCTCCCTCAGTTCATCCAAGCTCTGTCTTTCTTGCATATTCAATGAAGCATGGCTGCTTCATTTCTTTCAAGCCAACCCATATTATCTGCAGTCACTGCCCATATTTCATAACCATGTAGCATCACAATTCACACAGTCATCCTTTTGTACATAAGGAGAAACCTTTTGTTATCAACAGTGGGAATAGCTCTCTAAACTTTTTCCATACTCTCCTTATTCTATCTATCATGCTCTCAGAGCACCCTCCTCTACTGCTAATTAAGTCACCTAGATAATAGAAGCTATCAACTACTTCTCTGGATCCTTCATGTGATTGGAAAAGGTTTATATCACAGACACTCTTCCCCTCAATTACCCGTGCATCTTTTACATACAAAGTCTTCCCTTCCTGTTAGCCTACTTGATATCCCACTACATCACTTGTGTATCCAAGATTTATATTGTGTTCAGTGTATGGAGGTTATGCCTACTCCTTTTCTAAATATTGAACAGAGCCACTTCGCCGTGGGAATTAATGTCCTCTCTTCTTTCCTACTTACTAGTATATTAGTATTGGCTAAGTTTTCTCTCAAACCTTTTGATTCCAGCTTCTGTTTCTGTAGCGAAACCTATTCTCTAGTTCTTTTGTGGATTCAGCTACAAGGACCAGATCATCCCCAAAGATAAGTTCCCATGTACAGATTACACACATCATATTATGTTGGTGTTGCTCTCTGAAATTTCTGAGACAAGCCAAGACACAGAATTACCTCAGATGAGGTACAAGCTACAGCGGGGAATCTTGGTGTTAGTCTCTAAAATTTCTAAGACAAACCAAGACACTCACAATATTACATCTGGTGATAGAGGCTCCATCAATTACACTCAACAGCAAATGTTGGTGTTACCCTCAAATATTTTTGAGGCATGCCAAGGCTTGGCATTACATCCAGGAATAGAGTGTCCCTCAATTACACACATAGAATGATCTTTCTGGTTAAAAAGCGCTGATGTTTCTCCTATTGATTAAAAATTAATTTTAAAAGACAAGAATAGATATGAGCAAGATTTTAATTTCAAATAAATTTTAAAGAATGACAAGCAATGTTTGGTATCTGTTAAACTGTCAAGCATTCACATTTGATGTTGGTGAACAATAAGTTTAGAATTATCTGAGGAAGGATATCTCATGTTTCACAACTAAAAATTCTCACTCCAGCTTGTTCTAGAAACAAAATTTCCGCATATTTCAGAGCAACAAGTTTTTCTTAAATCAGTGTACTTTGTGTGAATTTAAATTACTGTTATTAAGAAAAGATTTCCTGCATATTTCAGTGGAGATGTTTTCTCTAGTGTGATTTTTTTTGTGTTTATTCAAGTTATTGCTTGTCACAAAAGATTTCCCACATATTTCACAGTGGAAGGGTTTCTCTCCTGTGTGACAAAAATTCTGAGAGAAAAATTTACCACATATTTCACAGTGGTAGGCTTTTTCTCCTGTATGTATTCTTGTATGTGATATTAAGATACTGTTATGAACAAAAGACTTCCCACATAATTTACAATGATATGACTTCTCTCCAGTATGTGATCTCTTGTGTCTTGTTAAATCATTCTTACTGATAAAAGACTTACCACATATTTCACAGTGGTAGGGTTTTTCTCCAGTGTGACTGCGAATGTGGCTAATAAGAGTAGAGTTTAGTGTGAAAGATTTCCCACATACTTCACAGTGATATGGCTTTATCCCAGTGTGTGTTCTTTTGTGTGTTGATAAACTATTGTTAGTGACAAATGATTTACCACATACTTCACAGTGGAAAGGTTTTTCTCCAGTGTGTGATCTTTTGTGTATTACTAAATGGCTATTAGAGATAAAAATGTTCCCACATATTTCACAGTGGAAGGTTTTCTCTCCAGTGTGTGTTTGTATGTGTGTATGTATATTACTGTCACAAACAAAAGATTTCCCACATATTTCACAGTGGTAGGGTTTCTCTCCTGTGTGTGTTCTTATATGTCTATTTAGGTTACTGTCACAAACAAAAGATTTACCACATATTTTACAGTGATATGGCTTCTCTCCAGTGTGTGTTCTCTTGTGCTTTGTTAAAACACTGTTTCGGACAAAAGATTTCCCACATATTTCACAGTGATAGGGTTTCTCTCCTGTGTGTGTTCTTGTATGTGATATTAAGTTACTGTTACTGACATAAGATTTACCACATATTTTACAATGATATGGTTTTTCTCCAGTGTGTATTCTTGTATGTACTATTAAGGCACTATTACAAACAAAAGAATTCCCACATATTTCACAGTGATAAGGCTTCTCTCCAGTGTGTGATCTATTGTGCACTGTTAAATCACAGTTAATATCAAAAGTTTTACCACAAATTTCAGTGGTAGGGTTTTTCTTCAGTGAGAATACATATATGTTTCACAATATGAGATTTCTTAGCGAACGATTTCCTACAAATTTGACACCAGAAGTGTTTGGCTTTAGAGTGTGTATCTTTGTGTGTAGATACTTCATCTTTTGAAAAGAAAGTTTTCCTACAAATCTCACAGCTGTATTCTGAAATATTTCTGTGTAGTGATCCTTGTTCAGTACATATTTCAATAAGTAAAGGTTTATCACCACTGTATGTCTGTGTAATTGTATTGGAAGAAATGGGTGTTTTAGAAATGTTCAATTGTTTAACATCCTCCATAGTAATTCTTGAAAAATTCTTAAAAGTTGAGAAATATCTGTGATTATAATATATTACAGTTCAGTTTCTTGTCTTAGATATCATCGGACTATGTTAACGTGTGAAAAATATGCAATGTAGATATATTTTCTACAAATCACGAGAATTCTTGTGGCTAAGTGAATCTTCTCCAAGAGGTATTGATACATATATATTGTTTTAGAGAAAAAGATTCCTATTTCTATGTTAAGAAATGTGGCTATGGTTAATGAATGCTATATAGTCTAAAATAATATATATTGTCTATAAATTACTTGTAGCAGATGTTCTGGTAAAATAGTCGTTCTTCTACTACAGATTGTAATGGAACTCTCAGTTGACACAACTGTAAAATAAGAATAGATATAACAGTGTAAGACTGATATCGGGAAAGAAAATGTGTGTATGTATATATATTCGTGTGTCTGTTTATATTATCGTGTGTGTATCGATGTATGTGTGTGTAGTCCTAATAAATCGTGATTGATTACCACGGAGTGTAGAAAAGTACACAATATCTACTGTGTTGACAATACAAATAATACGTACTTTACATTTCAAGTCCAAGTGTAAAGTATAGAAAGACAGAGAAAGCTAATTATTCAGATGTTGGTGATTTAAACCTATTTCTCACTGTCCTGTAAAGTGTGGAACAACCAATTCACGATGTAGCGTAGTTTCTGATGAAATGATATATTTAATCATGTAGATGATGGAACACCTACCCTGAAACATATAGCTTGGTTATCCATAAAGTATTAACATTCAACTTAACATGAGATAATTACTACACAAGATACAATAATATTAATTAAAGTTATAATTAACATGCAAGGAATTCAGTCAGTGTCGTTGGTAATGCTCAACTCTCCTGAATGACGCCGGTGCCATATGTTAGAAGTCCCTGACATAAATTAATATCTTTAGTTATATCAATTCATTCCATCTGTTGTATCCAACCCCTGGTAAAATAAGAAAGCTAATTGTTCAGACGTTGGTGATTTAAACCTATTTCTCACTGTCCTGTAAAATGTGGAACAACCAATTCACTAGGTTTCTGATGAAATGAAATATTTAATCATATAGATCAGAAGTTCTCAAACGTTTTGGACCCACCGGCCAACTCACGACCACGTAATACTCTCTGCGCCCCCACCTCAATTTCATGTGGAACCTCCTTACACGCAAATTGTTAATAACATATAATAAATAAAATCATTCATTTCTATATAATATACTATGTATAAATAAATATATATTTTTTTATTTTACTATATTTATATATAGTATATATCATTTGATATTTAATACACTATTGTATTATATGTATACAATACTATAAATAATAAATTCATAGGGTCTCCAATCCAGCACCAAAAAAGGAGACCTTTCTACATACGCAAATATATTCTTACTCAATAAAATAATGCACAAATGTACAACCGATATCGGAGAAGTCAACAAAAACAGCCCATCCAGATAGGCGACATCAAATACTTTTTATTAGAATATTGTTTTGACAGCAATCTGGTGTCTCTAAGGTTGAGAAAATTTGATGGCCCTGAGTAAAATGTTAAGTATAAGAAAGAACGCGAGACAAGTTTTCACACTTACAGGCGCGTTCACTTGCATGGGTAGAATGACACTTACATCCTCTCCGCTCCTCCCAGCGCCCCCTTGCTCTCTACCTCCAACTGCCCCCTTAGACCCCAGTGCCCTCTGGACCTTCTCAACGTCCCCCAGGTGGCAGTAACACCCACTTTGAAAACCTCTTCCCTATATGGTGCGTAACTCAGAGATCAGGGAGTCCAAGTAGCGCCACACTAATTCTCAGTATAGAAAGATTTCAGCTCCGGTTTTATGGAAATCTAGTTAGAATGTCTAAGGAAACAATGGCAGGACAGATTTTACAGGCAAAGCCAAACAGGAGACACAGGGGTAGACGACTAGAAAGATGACTGGATAACATCCATAAGGTCGGTAGGTCTCGCTTGAGGATCCACCCAAATCAATTGGAGATGGGTGCTTGTGATAGGATTCTCCAGAAGGCATGTCTGAGGACTTTGAATACATACATACATAGAGAATAGAATACATACATACATACATCAGTTCCTGTATGAGCAAGACAAGGTCAGCCGACCGGCTACTGCCCATAACAGGACAACCCGTCTAACCCATGCTGGCGTGGAAGAACGGATGTAAAACGGCGATGATGATGATGATGATATATATACATATATATATATATACATATATATATATATATATATATATATATATATATATATATATATATATATATATATATATATATATATATATATATATATATATATATATATATATATATATATATATATATATATATATATGTATATATATAAAATAAAGTAAAATAAAAAGTCAAATGTTTAAAATTTAGCTTCGTTTATTACTGCTATATATATTTCGGTGACAGCCATCTTTGGCAGTCCGAATTAGTGTGGTATAGACAAGTACATATGTTGTTGAGGTGTATAATTTTGTCAATACTCTGATATGCTCAGTTCCTGGTTGGGTTGTTATTTCACTGAGGAACTGGAATCATATGAATTCAAACAAACGAATTTCAGTGTCAAAGGGCCTCTTCTCCTCTCATTGGTCAGTTGTTAAAACATTCCTCATTCAAAAGTCTATAGAAGTTTGTTCTGAGGCAAGCCAATCGGTAGTTGTTGTTCTTGTTATTGTTAGGTACATCTGACCTCAATTCTTGTGTTGGTAGTGTTGTTATTGTTGGAGTTAGCTTAAAAAATTGATAAAGTGGTAGAAGGAACAAGGTGGTAAAGGAACAAAATAACAAAAAAATGTCAAACTTCCCATTGGTCAGTTTTGAGAGCATTCCTCAGTCAGAAGTCTATAAAAATTCTTTCTGGGGTGAGGCTCCCTGTAGTGTTTGTGTTTGCTATTGTTAAATACATTTGACCTCTACCATTATTTCGGTAGTGTTGTTGGTGTTGTGGTCAGCTTATGTCTTGCTGCTGCTGACAATTTAGAAGTATTTAGAACCAAATGGGAAAAAATGGTAAATAATGACACAAATGGGACCTGTCCCTTCTATAGGAGCAAATTTTGGAATAGAATAGAAAGAACTAGGAATAAGGCTAATAGAATAAACTCATGGTATGATAGCAATAAATACCAGAATGTAATGTTCATCGATACAACCCCTAGAGGTGAATTAGCTTACAAATTTAGAAGGGCCCTAGATAAACATAAACTCAATATTAAGATAGAAAGACCAGGTACCTCCATAAAAACACTTATTAGCAATACATACCCTTTTCAAAGACCTCCCTGTATAGATAAGAAATGTATAATCTGTAAATTAAGCCCCCATATTAACTGTAAAACTAGAAATGTAGTATATAGCATAAGATGTACTGAAGGACAATGTAGAGATAAAAATATAGTGTACATAGGTGAGACAGCTCGTAGTATAGGGGAACGGATAAATGAACACTGGCGAGACCTTCAAGATAGTAAAGAATCATCTGTACTCTACCAACATGCTAAAGTAGAACATAAGGGTAAATTAGAGAACATAGAAATAAAAATAGAATCTACACACAGAAAAGACGCAATGTTTAGACAAATCACAGAGGCAATAAACATAAATGAACTCCAACCAAAATTAAATAGAAAACATGAGTGGAACAGCAACAAAATGAAAACACACGCACATAGAACAAACAACCAGCCAGTAACATGTAAATAAACAAATAAATAAACAAATATAAACACACACAGACACCCGGATGTAACATGCGCAAACTAAGCACACAACACACACACGAAAACAAGATGGCGTAGGACAGAACAAAGGAGAGGCACAAAAACAAAGAAAAGAATCCCCAGTCACTGAAGAGGTCACAGAATGTGTGACGAAAGAACTTTGACAATATATAAACAATCATCTGGTTGTGGAACCAACCAACCAACCGGAAATTTATAAATATATTATAATAAATTGAAGTGAAAGCAACTGGTGCGTGTGTTTCTTGTTGGCAACATGACACTCCCAAAGTATAACAATATCGGTTTCAACACACGTTTTCAGATAAAGAATCTTGCTAAACAAATTCAGAAACGAAATATATATATATATATACTAAGAATAATGAGTTCTAAACTCAAGCAGTCCTTTACAATGAAATAGCTCAAAGAAAGAAGTATTTCTGAGCCGTGTAATACAAGTTAATATAAATTAATATATATGATAAAACACAAATACCAACATATAAGTGTTTGTATTGTAAAAGACGAAGTTAGCTAGATTGAAAAATACTAATTATAATAATACAGTTTGCCTGTCTCGATTTAAAATAATAAATCAATAAAAACAAACGATATTGGCAAATGGCCGTGGTACTTAGACAAATTTAAATTTCAAAATCAAACCTGTTCCGTAGATAAGTTTAAACTTCAAAATCCAAATAAGTTTCGAGATGAAAAAGTGAAAGAATACCCCGCTCAGCTCTCCTCAGTAAGTACCCTGAACAATTGGTATGCTTCACTTCAAAATATTTAAAAAGACTGTTTAACGCACATGGTTTTCCAGTTTCTAGCTGCCGTGTTCCAGTTTCTAGAAAACCATGTGCGTTAAACAGTCTTTTTAAATATTTTGAAGTGAAGCATACCAATTGTTCAGGGTACTTACTGAGGAGAGCTGAGCGGGGTAGTCTTTCACTTTTTCATCTCGAAACTTATTTGAATTTTGAAGTTTAAACTTATCTACGGAACAGGTTTGATTTTGAAATTTAAATTTGTCTAAGTACCACGGCCATTTGCCAATATCGTTTGTATTTATTGATTTATTTTAAATCGAGACAGGCAAACTGTATTATTATAATTAGTATTTTTCAATCTAGCTAACTTAGTCTTTTACAATACAAACACTTATATGTTGGTATTTGTGTTTTATCATATATATTAATTTATATTAACTTGTATATATATATATATACATACATACATATATACATATATACATACATATATATATATACATATATACATATATATAT